>JAJJWW010012904.1:600000-1152149 GCA_023531295.1 Papaver armeniacum | reverse complement strand
AGTCGCAAATAAATCTTGCAAGGATAAACATGTTCAACATAAACGAATCACTAGAAATCAAACATGTTCAACATAAACCAAACAACCGATCTCTGCTATCAAATGTTCTTAATCCAGGTATCCTAAGCCAAAAGCAAACCAAACAACTAAAGAGTTAATCACGAAATTTACAAACGAAAACAAGTTCTAATTGTTCAAGACGTAACAACCACCATCAAAAAGAAACACAACTAAAGAATTAATCACTGGATCTTTTGCTTCTTTTGGGCCTGTTTGTTCTTAGTTTCCCGAACAAAGCTTTTGCACTAGGGCCTGTTTCTTCAATTCTATCAAGATTTTTCCTTGAATTCCTTCATTTCTTCAAGGGATAGCACCTCCTTCCCGTACTTGCAACCCAACATCTTCTTTAACTTTGCCGACGCCTCGCTAGTTTAATATATCAAACACATAATTAGTATACATATAAGATTATGTGTATATTAAAACGACGGCGCTAAACAATACTTACAAGCAATCCAACTGTCTTATTAAGTTGGGTCATCGTAGGTGGTGCCTGTGCGGGAGTTGGAGCTAGGAGGGTTTTTCTGGGGAGGAACTTGGGACGTCATCCCGGACGACATAAGGATATGACCATTGCGAGGTAATCTTCCATGTAGTCGGCATCCAACTTCATCACCATTTTAAAAGAATCTCCAACTTCTCCCATCGACTAATATCTACCAAATGACATTGGTTCCATATCCCTCCAATCTGTTGGTCCTTTTGGAACATACTCTACATGCAACCGATTTGGAGTTGAATAGCACCGAGAAAGGTCGAGATCAAAACAAAAAAAGGCCGTGAACAAATGTGCTAATTGCTTATATCCAAGTTGACGCATCACACGTGTAGGATTAGCCATAACGTATCCTTTGGGTGGAACAACGGCCCATGGTAAAATGCAACGTTACCAAACCTCAAAACTTGGCTAGTTTCCTCTTAGCCTCCTTGTAAGGGTCGAACACAACATCTTTGGTACTCATTGCGTTCAAAGCCAATCTCATATCGATCGGTCGACCTATGTTAATGCAAGGCTTTGGAGTATTGTTGAACTCGTATCTCTTAGCTATAGGCGTATCGGGTTGGAAGGTCTATGATCTTCAAGGATGGGGTAGACCTTGAACAAGGTTGGGAAGTGTTCATAAGCCCACACCTATTCTAATGTGAAGCAATAAGTTTTGTTTCTAAGTTCACGATAAGAGTACATATGAACAATATACATAATAACATAAGTTTAAGAACAAATTTACTGCAAGGTAAGTGAAATTCCCAACAAATTGGTTGGTTTTAGCCTTAGAGGCCCTTCTCATCTCCATCATCAAATGTGCCATTACGCGTGCCCCAAGAATAATTATAGACATCTTCCAACGGATCCAAATGCGAAGGTAGTTCGCACTAACCATTTACATTGGTGTCAAGGAATACCCTAGTGCCCAAGATGTATAACAATTAAGCGAGGCGGTATAACAATTTGTTTAGGGTCCCATCCATCCTCCAAACTTCTTTTCTTTGTGTTTTCAAAATTCTTCTTAAGCAACGTCAACTTGATTGTCTTTGTCTTACCGTGACGTGGATTCATAAAGCTCTCCACGAAGTTTTGTAATCCCAACCAAACATGACTTGTTAGTCGGGACAAGTAAACGTCGACCATTCTAGGTCCGTGAGACTCAACTCCTTCTCGCACTGATTTGCGATAACATTCAAGCCAAGAATGTTACGAGCATCTTCGGGGATGAAGGTCATCTCCCAAAAGGGAAGTGCATGGTATCGGTTTCACCATGATACCTTTCGACTTAAGCAATTGACGATAACTTAATCAGGCTTCACATAATTTTCAACCAAAGCATATAGACCAATCCTTTACTATTGTTTGACCTCTTCACATTCCTCGGACAAATCCCAACCATCCGCGGCTTGGTTTCTCGCAAACACGCACAACCTTCTTATGATCCTACAATTAGGAGAGACAATACAATTAAGAGATTTTACATAAATACACAACAATACATATGTACAAGATATAAAATGCTTACATAGGTTTGATAGATAAGTACGAGCCCACGAGTGCTTGTATCCAAATAGTGTTTTGGTTCCGAGCTTCACCCCAAATTCTACCACGTTCAAGGTCAGGTATCATGTCATTAATATGAGGAAGGTGGGAACCTTTAACTTTCACTTTGACGTTGCCTTTCTTGCCATTGCCTTGTGTTGGTTGTTGACTTGGGCCACCAACTTCGCTTTGGCTTGCTAATTGACTTTCCTCTTCATCTTGTTCATCTTGATCATCGTGTTCACGGTTTGCAAGTCCACTACGGTCACTACCACTCTCCCAAATTATCCCTCTTGTACCAGCCCCCATACGTATCTTACGACCTTCATCTTTCCCTCGAGGAGGCGGATCTTAGGAGTATCAAGACCTTCCTTCCTTCTTCTCTAGTGACAACATCTTTATTTTTTCTTTTGTTAGCTTCCTTTGCTTTTGACCTATATCGTAAGCACACGAAAAGCAATGAATATAAGACAACTCACCTTCGCTTTAGTACCGGCATTGACTACCTTAAAATAAACCACGCCGGTATAATGTTCCAAAGAAGACACATTGACTATCGACAATCTTGGTACCGGCACCAAGATACAAATGCAACCTAAAATATATGCCGGTATTTGTGACAGTTTTCCCGTATGTTTTAAGTCCAAGACTCAAGATGCTCGAATTATTACAAAAGAATGTCTTCCACCCAAACCCGACATACAATGCAGCCCAAAATCTATGCTCTCAGATCTTGGTGACAAATTCATAAACTCTCCCGTATGTTTTAAGTCCACTACCGGCATACACGAATTATTATCAAAGACTGTTTATACTAAAAAACCAAGACCGTATTCATCCTAGATTGAATGCCGGTAGGGAAAATTCAGTTTGGTTAATATGGGGTTGGAAACCGATATTGTATTCATCCTAGATTGAATGTTTTGAACACAAAACCTAAACATTGTATTCATATAAATTTCTTGATCTCTCAAACTCAATTTGTTTGAGTAAGGGTTCGCGATTCTAACCTAAACCCATTGCTATAGATCGATTTAAACACCTACAAAGTAGTTTAAAATCACTTACCTTCTCACAGAAGCCATATTTATGAGTAGTTGATTGTCAGAGAACGTTGCTTCATCGTCTTCTTGCTCTTGAGCAATCTTAGAAATTCTTTCTGCCTGTTTTTGTTGAGCAATCGATGATGTTGAGTTCGATTGGGCATTTGGTTTCTTTCGTGGAGGCATTGTTTATGATTCAGTTAGGTTAATCGACGAAGAAATTTTTGAATCGACGATTAATCGACGAAGAACAGATGAAGAACAATGAAAAAAAATATTTCAGAACCTAACCATAGGACAGTGCCGGAACTGATTTGTGTAAATGGGGGATAAAAGATTTGGTTTTTAGATTTTAATGTTGTAGGAGAAAGGGTATAATGGTCTTTTCATAATTTTTTAAAATTAACCAAAGGGTATTTTAGTATTTTCATACCCAAAAATCACCCCTTAACACACACCATGGGTTGGGAGAAGTAATCAATATCCCCCAATTCCTTTTATATCCCCCAATTTAAGCGTTCTAATAAATTGAGTCTCTGAACCAGGACAACAAATATGAAGTTAATAATATCCACCTTTTTTATACAGACCTCCATATCATTAATATTCACCAATTTCATCCTCTTCAACATTTCCAGTGAGAAATCCACTACCAATTTATTATGGTGCTAGTAATTTCAATGCTACAACAACAAAAATTCCTTGTCAAATATGTCTTAAAGATGGTCATGATGCCTAGGAATGCACTCATAGAATGAACTTCTCTTATCAAGGAAGAGCAATTCCCAGTAACATTCAAGCTATGTTGGATTCTGCAAGTTTGGATGGTGAGAACCCTTGGTATGCCGATTTAGGTGCCACTCAACATATTACTCAGGATATGTCGGACTTCTCTCGATTATCAATCTTACAGTGGCGGTGAACAAATTCAAATAGCAAGTGGTGAAGGTATGACAATTTTCTCATTTGGGTAATGCTATTAAGAATTTAATGCATAATCGAGTTTTATCACCTAAGATACTTCATGTTCCTTCTGCTTCACAAAAGTTGCTTTCAGTACATAAGTTCACTAGTGATAATAATTGTAGTATTTCATTTGAAAGTGATAAGTTCTTTGTGAAGGATCTTTATTCTGGGAGGAAAATTTTCCAAGGGCAGAGTAAAGATGGTTTATATCCTTTTCATTTCTCATCACAAACACCAACAACTGTAGTCTCTTCTACTCATGGATTAGTTGTTTATTCTGCTAAAAGAATCACTCATCATCTCTGCTACATATGAGGCTTGGACATCCTTCTTTTTCAGTCTTTACAAAGAATTTGTCATTCTTTGTCTTTAAATTTGTCAAATAAATCATTACTCTGTAGTGAGTGTCAGCTAGTAAGAGCTCATAAGCTTCCTTTTAGTTTGTCTACTTCATTGTCAAATAAACCTTTGCCATTATTTTATATGGACTTGTTATCACTATAAAGACTATAAGATCTGATGGTGGTGGAGAGTTTATCAACAATGAACTTGGTGCTTTCTTAGCTATATGTGGTGTTTCTCATCAGTATACTTATACATACTCACCTGAACAAAATGGAGTTGCTGAATCAAAACATAAGCACTTGGTTGGTATCACAAGAACATTACTTATTCAGTCTAATCTGGCTGACTCATTCGGGGTTGATGCAATCAAGACATCCAACTATCTGCAAATAGACTTCCTATCGCTTTTTTATATTTTATGTCTCCTTATGAGAAGTTATATGGTTCTCCACCAAATTACCAAGACTTGAAAGTGTTTGGTTGTGCTTGCTATCCATGGTTGAAGCCATATACACATTCTAAAATAGAACCTAGAAGCAAATTATGTATCTTTCTAGGTTATGCTTCTTCTCAAAAAGGTTACATATGTTATGATCCATATTTTAGGAAGGTTTATATCTCCAGGCATGTTACTTTTGATGAAGTTCATTTTCCGATCTTGCCTCAAGCTATTCCATACTTCCAAGATTGATTCTCAAAGAGCTCACTATTATCATGATAAGTGCACTCAACCTCCTACAACAACTTCATCAACTCTGGAGGGTGAAAAAGATAATTTTCAGAAGAATTTTAGGGAAAATAAAGTTTGAAGTGATTAAAGAAGAATATAATAATAATATATTTGCTTCGTATTTATTAGGGTATGCGAACCGGCAAGGGGAATTTACCGATTAAAAAGGGAAAGAAATAGAGATATGTCAATCAACAAAAGTAATTACTAACACGTGTAGACGGTTACGCGTAAAGTACGAAATTATGTCGATGGTTTCCATGAATACCAAAAGACGGGATCAATGCGAAAGTTGTTTGATATTATCACACCATTCTTTCTTCGCAAGAACAGTGCGACAAGAGGCAAAATGAAGATAAAGAAATATCGCATTACCTTAGTTGGGCGAGTCAAGAAGACTAAACAAACGCGAAAGAGAGATACGTATCAAAGCGCTAAATATAACTCTAATTAGTCACAATTGAAGTAAGCGAAGACATCGTAATGTGGTTGCACGAAGATAAGGTTCAGTGTTAAGTATGACACCTTGCGCGAAGAAAAGGTTGACTTTCCTATATCGACGCTATGGTATCACATGAAGGAAGCGGAGATAATAGGCGAAAAAGAGGGCGTTTTTAGTTGACATCCACTATATAATATTAGCAGTCATCCATTATGTAAAGTCCTATATAAGGGGCAAGAAATCATTGTAAAATGGTTAAGATCATTTTCAGTCTAAGTATGGCCTTGGAGAGAAAGTTGTGTGAGTTCCAAAACTTGGGTTTACATATAGCCTCCATTGTAATATCATTATCTTCATAATAATATTTGAGTTTATGTTTGTTGTGTGTTGATTCATGTGCATAATATCATAAGGGTGTAGTTGTAGGTTTTCCTATAGCTACAGTTTTCGTATCAGACTATTTTTTAACAATTTTTGCGGTGATTATCACTCCATCATGGTGAGAATATGGAACAATCATAACTCGTGGATGGTTGTAGTAATATAGTTAATCTTTAACTCGTGATCAAGTTGATAGGTTAGGAAGCAATGGACGTCTAAGGAGCAGAACAAATTGCAGAGGCAATTTTTTTTCGAGCAATAAAGTACTTTTTCCCATGCATGGCTTGTCTCACACCTTTGGAACTATTTTATGTGTTGATTAATTTTGTCGCCTAACACAATGACTTGAAGAACAATCATTCTACAGATTACAAACCGAGCTTAGATGAGATCCATAGCCACCAGTGCCTCCCATTTTGCCTTGCGCTATTTCTTTCTATTTGCAGAGGTTCAACTCATATTTAATTTGTTGAGGAGGTCATTGTTATGAGTGACTGATTTGTTATGTGCCAAGTTTTGGTTAAGATGTGTGTATCCTTTGTAAGATATCAACAAAGGGGTTATTATCTCTCAGGCAGGGAAATACTGGTGCCTACCTGTAACTTGAAATCGCTCGTGTACAGTCCATCATTAGAAAATATGGTCGAACCATCGGCGATCTGAAGAAAGTAAGTGTTATGTTACTAAACTACCGAATATATTTTGTTAGACCAAAAAGATAATGTGCCCTTAAGTGAGTGGTAAAATGTATCGCTTAAACCCGAGTGACGCTTCATTTTAAGATCATTTATATTTTTGAGGAACCCACCACGGCCGGTCCTGAGAAATTGATGCCTCGAAGTTAATCTTCGAGGTATTTCCCCTGTATACAACTATATATGGAAGAAGTGAAGAAAAACTAGAATTTTCTTTTTAGGCCATCTTCTTAACACAACTAAGCAAATATTTATTTTATTAGACCATGAATAAAAGTGTAGTATAACCCAAAGATGAACTCAAAAAATACATTTAACTAGAGCAAACACATCGACGTAAAACTTTTATGAAATAATAAAACTTTTTGGATCAATTTATATTACCACAATGTATCTATTATATGCAATAATACTAACTTAATTATCAAATTATATCTTATGTATTAAACATACCATAAATAAATAAATGTGATATTTTCTTGAAAAACATGGACAATTGTGATATAAGTTGTGTGCCTTCATTGTAAACCCATTGTTTGAAAAATATTGTTGATTCTTGTGAAAGACATGTCTATAATTTGGCAAAAAGACATGAATTCGAATTATGTGTCCTTTATTTTAAACCCATTGTGTCCTTTCATTTTAAATCCATTGTTTTACCACTTGACACTTTAAATTCTTAGAAAATATAAAACTGAATGTAGCTAGTGTTACCACGTCAGACAAAGGGATTTTTCTTTATATAATAAAGAAGACAAATTTAAATAAAATAAGAAGCCCATGGGTTGCAATTAAAGAGTAAATAGTAAACCCCTTTTAATAGTTTATGAGCATACCAACATACTAATTAAAAGTTTCGACTTTTTTTTCCCAAAACTTATATCATTAATCTGATTTACAATAAAAACGAGAAAAAACAAAATAAATTGATGTCGTAAAAATTTGATGCCCAAAGTTTAACTGTGGTCACTTTTTGTCAATGACGGCCCTGGAATCCTGAGATAAACTTTTGCTTATTATTGTGAAATTTGAACATGAACGTGATGGAACCATCCTCCTAGATGCAGGTCAAGAGGGTATTGAAGGGCGTATTTGGGTCTCTTACCGCAAAGAAATTGAATAAGATGGAGACCCAACTTACGCCCACTTGCGTGGAACTTAGCCCAAGTTTGTTGTGTTAGTATCTCAACAAGCTTGCAGACTGAAAAGTTCTATGAAGTTCAATGTCATGCTAAGGATGATTCTACTAGTACACTGTTGTTGTGTGCAGCAACATCACGAAAGTTATGATTCAAATTGTTTCAATTTGCTTGGCATCCAGCCGCCTACAACTTTGAAAGAGTGTTTGATGTTTAAAGAATTAAAAGAGAGACGATGATGTATATAGTCCACCTTAACTTTTTTCACTTTTCATCAGAGAATACTTCAAAGACATATAATGTTACTCAATTTTTCTTGTAGTGCACCTTTGTATTGCTCGGGAGTTTTATTTGTTCTTCAATGGCATAGAAATCAAATAGTTCTACCCAATATCATCTATACATTGGATTAAGACATCAGGGTTGGACAACGATTTTAGATAATATAAATGTACATATCCTACGTGGACTTAGATATTTATCCTACACACATACCATTGGAGAAGCTCTTTGTTCTTGTTCTAAAATGGAGGAATACAAAGATCCATTAGTATGTCATGGATATTCTATCCAAGAATTGAGTCGGAAACTATCTTCTCATCTTCTGCTCCTCCTCCTCCTCCTCCTCATGGTGGTGGTGATTAGTTTGAATGAAATCCATCTCTAGTTTATACAAAAATAAGCAGCTCGTATGCTCCTCAAAGTGATGAAACAAAATCAGAATCATCGGGAAAAAAAAATGACGATGCACCCCAATTGACATGTATGATATTTATTGATTCTGATTCAAAATCTTCGGATGAAGAAATTGTTGACGATACTCTAAAAGAACTCGTTAAAGGTCGTGAACGGAAAGACAATAAACCAATGAATAATTTGTATCATCTCCACCAACATTTGGTAGGTGCGGATGGAGTCACAAAGGGACAAAGGGTTTAGTTTTGAACCGTGGCTTTTAATTGATTCCAAGTATTAATGGATGGAAAAGACATGCCTAAATGGTTAAACAAATCTCTAAAGGGGTTCATATCAAAGATGAGTAGATTTGTAAGCTTCTTTTGTTAATTACATACATGCCTTTGCTTTTGTTAATTTATTACCCTATTGTACTCACTGTAAACGTGTAGAAATTAGGTAAAGTGAAAAAACAACTATCTTGGATACATAGAGCTTTTACTGCTAAGGATCTTGATCTTAAGGCCATGATGGGAAAAAGGAAGCAAGCCATGCTAATAGCAGGAAAAAGAAACCTAACACTAAAAAGAAAAGTCTGTTGAAGCCTACTTCTAATGAAATGATCTGCCAAGTTATCCTAAAGCTCTACCCGAGTTCATTTCGGATCAATTTATGCCGATGGTTAATCTCCATTTCTTTCTTAAACTCCATATCACTATAATTAATCATTTATTTACTTACTTGATATATTTTTATTTGAAGATCTTAAAAATGATGTTGAGATATGGGACCGGAATTTGTGCTCGGGAGTTACCACGAAATACAGTAGTCATTGAGTTCTCGTCCCCCGTATATGGAAGTAGAATGCGGGTTGTGCACCTCACATCAACAATTTTTGGTGATTCAATTCCACGAATGCTTGCTTACTCGAACGTTAAAGTGATTCGAAGAAACCATGTCGTTGATTGGGGAATGCAAGTAACTATGTGTGTTTTAATTTTTTGGTGTTTGTTAGTGTTTTTTGAACACCTTTTGTTGAGGGCTATGGGAATGAATGTCTCTACATTTTGCAGCTTGTGTTGCCGATAGAAAATATATTGGAGAAAGACGATGACCCAAAGGTGCCATCTATGTTGGAGTAATGTTACTATTTAAAATGAGTAATAAGTATTAGAGCCGAGGTGTAGGTTAGTCATGTATTTACTTACAGTTTTATGTTCAGAGCCGACTTTTAATTTATAAGATCCAAACTCTTTCATTATGTAAAATTTGATTGAAAACACGTGTTTATCTTCTTTGTCTCGCAATATATTTTCTTTATTTACAAAATTTGATCAATTTTGATATTTGTTGATATTGGTTCATTGTATGCATCCTTAATCTATTTTATACAGGGATATCGTTAACTTGAACGACCATATTTGTTAACATAATTCTTTTATTATATTTTTGCATTACCTTTTATAACGTTACAATGGTTTCTAATATGGTATTCGTGTGCCTGTTTTTTTATGGAAACTAGATCAATCTTCATTTCAAGTTTTTCACTTGTTTCTAATATGAGATTCACTATTAATATTATTTCTTTCCTTTCTATAATATAGATATTTCTATCAGTTTTCTCTTTTTTCTCCCTGTATCGTATAAACAATTCAATTTTCCTTCTTCTCGAGATACTCAGATACAAATTCAATGATCAATGTTATATAGCTATGTTCATGATGTTTGGATTGTTGTTGAGAAACCATAATAGCGTAATTTATTTACACATCTCCAATAAGATTCAATTGCTCGTTGGTGCGATGAGTCCTTCAATACCAATCACCAAATAAGAGTCCAACGAAGACACCATCAAAATAAATCTCTCCTCCTTTGAGCATTGACAATTTACTAGGCAGATGGTCGACAACGAAATTGAAGAATGGTCTCTAGATAATTTAAAGCTCAAGAAAGTAGTGGTTGAATTCTCATCAAATAAGTTGTTAAATGACGGGTCAATACTTGATGTCGAAAATAGTTGGAGATTCGATTGCTTGGGTTATCAAGTTTACTGGGGTGGAATGCCTTTGAGTGAGTAACGTAACTGATTGCGGACTTCAAGTAGGGTAACTCAAGTACTCAACTCTCTCTTGATTCTTGACCATAAATGTGTGTTATATTATATATTAAACTTACTATTCTTATTATCTTTGAAAACTTTAGAATTCTTTATTGTTGTGTTTTTATTTTGTAGGTTACAACTTTAATTCAAAGTATGTTCCAGAAGTTCCCTGATGAACTGGATCATGGACACTGTGGAGAAGTTATCCATTGGAGAGTTGGATGTGAGTATGGAAGACTTTTAAAGAAAAAAATACGGTGTGTCTTACTAGTTATGCTAATATGGATGGATCTTTTACATGCATTGACCAATAATGGAATAAAGAATCTTTCCAGAGATTATGATTTCACCAACAAAGCACATGAAGGGGTGGTTCTTCTCCGATTTTATATTTTTATTTGATATTTTATTAATATGTTAGGTTAGGATTTGTATCCATTGTATGATAACGTGTATTTAGTTTTTCGAATTTTTTTAACTATTTTGAAATGCTACTTAGGGGGTGAGAATGAGAAATACGAACATGCAATGTCACTGATCCAAAAGATCAGTAGAAAGGAATTTGATCATATTTATCACGTGTGCAATATGGTGTCCATTGTATAGGCCACTAACATACAAAAAACCATAGGAATCCTACCTGGATCGTACTTCCATAGATATTCCTCATCCTTGAGTGTGATGAGGGTGTGAATAACATTGGTGAATGGGATATTATAGGAGGTGCAAGTGCATTTGGAGAAGGCGCAGACAAGTTTGAATACATAAAAGGTATTATTGAAGTTCTCTCTGACGAAACTATGAAAGTTGTAACATCGGCAATTATGTTGTGAGTAAAGTGTCTATTGTAGCTTTCGAATCATATATTCATGTAGAAGCCTCGCATTATTTAATTGATGCCTTTTACTTATTATTGCAAATGGGTGCACCTCTGCAAGACCATCTTAATTGGTAAAAGGACTTATGTTGATAAGTGAGATAGTCTCATGTAATAGTTCTGTCTACTCTCTTGACTTGAACTGTTATGGTTGCTCTTTTAATAGAGCAACATAAATCTACTTCAAAACTTAATATAAGAGAGGGTCGGTATTATAATATTGAGGTTGATGAAAAAAATATGCATGTAAAATGGATATGGAGATATTACAAGGACGATGATGAAAAAATATGCATGTAAAATGGATATGGAGATATTACAAGGACGAAAATACTTTGTTGGGAAAGAGATTTAAGAGTTGTAGAGTTGGATGATATATCAAATTTTTTAATTAGCTTCCAACTATTCACATTGACAACGGTGGATATTAAAGAGTGTGGCAGGCATGTAAGCGTGGATTTTTTGTACAAGACTGCTACAAAGGTCTAAAAGATGATGGTCTGTTGTTGTTTCCTCACAAAAGTGTTTGGAATCCAAAAATTCCTCAAAAGGTAATCTTTTTGTGTGACCTCTTTGTTATAATATTGCACCAACACTTGATTCTTGTAGGAATGTCATAATGATGAGTGGTTGTATGTTGTTTAAAAAAATTGTTGAATCAAACCAACATTTATTCCTGCATTATGAAACTACAAGGGTTGTTTGGCATTACTTCTAGACTTTTAACAAGTTGCAATGGGTATTTCAATATTGTGTCATAAATGGTACTTGAGAGTGGAATAAGAAAAAAGATAATACAGTTTCAACTAGAAGAAGAATTTGGGATATTTATCCTTTTGCTATCATTGGCAATATGGATTGAAAGGGAAAATGCGAGATTGTTCAACAAAAAGTGTAAATTTGTGGATTCTATCATCAACAAAGTGAAGGTTTTTGTTGGTACTGACATTTTCAATGGCTTTTCTTTGAATACTATTTTGCATAATCGGGTGTTGTAATGAAATAGTTGTAATTAGCTCTATTGAGCTTTCTTGTTTTGTTTCTATCATCTTATCATCACCTTTGTTGATAAACTGATTTCTTTTCAATATAATCACCCTTTTTTGAGTAAACAAAGTCAACTTAGTGTAAGTTGGCTTTGTTGCTTACTACTCCTTGTACTCTTAGAAATGTTACGTGCTCATGGAAAAAGTAATTGCACCAAAGATGCATTTAACAAATTCAAAAGCAAAAGCAAAAAAAGGTTCAAAGATCTTGCATTTATCCTAGGTAATTCTTCTCGGCTTGATGGAAATTTAAGGTCATAGTTGGCAATAAGTTTTTTTGGATTTTCAAAAATCTATCTCACGTAGCTTGGCAAGGAAATTTTGAGTAATGGGTAAAGGACCCTTTACATGTTAGACCAATTTTGACTAATGGGTAAAGGACCCTTTACTTGTTAGACCGATTGCGCCGGGCTTGTACACCACGCCGCTTAGAATCCGGGTTTGCTTTGTGCTTCATTGTCTTTGAATCTCTCGTTGGTGTCGAATTTTTTGTTTACTAGTTTTTTCCGCAAACTTGTATATTTGCTTCCGTTTGATTCTCGTAAACATTCATAGCCCGGCCCACCATCATTCTTTTCTTTGATGTGCACCATTAACTTGCGACTCTTTGGGGAAAGGTAGGTAATTCTTCTCGGGACACTTGATGGAAACATAGTCACGTTCTTAATTATCTTCAAATGTTTATTTGAGATATGTTTACAGAAAACTCAAAAGCAGATTGAAAATCCTTGGGTGGAATAAGATTTGTGAGTCAAATGGATGCTTAATTAACTACAACATTGTCTTGCAATCAAATGGGATGCACTAAATGCTTTGGATAGAGAGAGAAAAACATTATATGTGGGGTATAATAATTTAAAGAAAAATATAGCTTTGTATCCAAAAAAAAAAAAAAAATAAAAATAAACAGGTATGCTGCACAACACAAAGGCTCCAAAGTAAACTCACCACCATTATTAATGGTACTTGGTTTACAATAATACCCAATTGGATAGTTAGCTCCAAAGTAAGCTCACCCCCAGAAAAGTCCAGCATTATTAATGGGATAGTTGCTCAATTTTGAAACAAATGCTCATAGTGTCGATATTTACTCTAATTTATGAGGGTAGGATTAGGATTTAAAAAATACTTAGATAATGGGTGACCCCAAATTGATATCTCGGATTTTTTTTGATTCTCGTAAACATTCATAGCCCTCTAAATGCTGGAAATTATTCAATGTGATTGCCACTTTAATAGTTCTTTCGATATTGTAGAGAGAAATTAACAACCGTAACTTCATTTTCTTCCTGGATAATTTAGGACATCTTTGACATTCATTGTATAATAATTTCAAAGAAAAATATAGCTTTGTATCGTGTCGACTAATGCCAAAGTAAGAATTAATTAAGTGGATTAGTGTGGTAAGTGTGTTTTAGATAAAAATCTCACAAGTAGGAATGAGGTTATGAAGCTTCTCAAATAAAAGATTGTGTTGATGGTTATATTGTCCAGGATCATTTTGAAAAGGTAGGTAATTCTTCTCAGCTTACCTTGATGGAAACATAGTCACGTTCTTAATTATCTTCAAATGTTTATTTGAGATATGTTTACGAGAAAACTTCAAACAGGCTGGTGGAATAAGATTTGTGAGTCACTTGGGGTCTTGCAATCGCACTAAATGGCGCTTAGATAGAGAGAGAAATTATATGTGGGGTATAATAATTTAAAGAAAATATAGCTTTGTATCCAAAAAAAAAAAAAAAAAAAAAAATGCTGCACAACACAAAGGCTCCAAAGTAAACACCACCATTATTAATGGTACTTGGTTTACGGGATAGTTAGCTCAAAGTAAGCTCACCCCCAGAAAAGTCAGCATTATTAATGGGATAGTTAGTCAGATGGGTCTAGTCAGAGCCAAGTCAATGATGTCATGAATCAGATGGGTCTAGTCAATCTGAGTGTCACAGGCTCCAAAGTAAGCTCGTCCCCCAGAAAAGAGTCCAGCATTATTTATGGGATACTTGAGTCAGATGGGCTAGTCAGAGCCAAGTTAATGATGTCATGAATCAGACGGGTCTAGTCAGAGTCAGCTAACTGACTCGTCTGAGTGGCTCACGCTGGCTCACCCACCAAAAAGAGTCTAGCATTATTTGTGGGATAGCTGAGTCACATGGGTCTAGTCAGAGTCAAATTAATGATGTCATGAGTCAGATAGGTCGAGTCAGAGTCAGCTAACTGACTCGTCTTAGTGGCTCAGGCCTGAGCCATTGCAACCTTGCACAGGCCTAAGCCAATTGCAACCTTGCACCATGATGGTGGTGCGTTAGCTTTGTCCTGTAACCTTCAGCTCACGCATTACCAACTGCAACTTCTCTGCATCGAGGCTCCAAAGTAAGCTCACAGAAAGAGTCCAGCATTATTTATGGGATAGTTGGAATAACAGTTTGAACTTCTCAAACTAAAGATCCGACCTTGACTTTCAAAGCATCAAACTAATACTCATGTTCTAAAGCTGGATACCATATAATGTGTTCCCACAAGTTTTCTATGTTAAATGACACCAATGTTATTATGTGTCTCGTGCTACTCTCATGCATTGATACCTATATAGTAAAACACCAATTGACTAATAACAGGAAATACGGCGAAAACATTCACTGCCTTGAAAAATTGCTTTTCACTTTACATTCCGACTGTCTTACTAATATTGTCAGCTAATAGTCCTAGTGCGGTTTTAAATAGTTAACTATAAACAATGTCACCAAAGCATTTCCAGGACACTTGTCAACCTACATCACAAGGTTCTCAGCAATCTGAATTCCAAGCAGATGAAAACACTTACTCATAACCACCGATGTTGCTTCACACAGTAACAAGGCACTACTGCTAAGGGTACCCTCAGGTGGACAGTGACGATCGGAGAACTTTTCAAAGTGCTGAGAGAGCTTGTAAAGGTACTCACAAACGACACTAGGTTTTAGCCCCAAAGTAGCATCTTTGACAACCTGAAATAAAGTCAAAAGAAAGAGTATCAGCCATACAAATAGACATACAGCAATACAGAGACAAAAATATCTTTAAATGGTTTTCACTCCTACCCGAGGAAATTGAATGAGATGAAGACCTAATGCACTCCCTTGGGCACCCTCTTCTCCTTCATCCAGCAAAATACTTTCCTCCTGTCCAAATTTCACAAAAAGTAAACAAAAACCAATTTGGGTTCCTCGAAAGACTTAAAGTGATGTGGGAATTAAGCTGTTACTCGGATTACGAGACAACACTTACTTTCTTCAGTTTCTCTAAGTCCTGACCAGATTTCCCGATGATAGAACGTACCCTAGCAAGTGAAAACTGGAGGTACACGCCAGTATTTCCCTGCACAGATAAGAAAGCAACTGTTGTGATATCTAAAACTAATGCACATCTCAGCTTCAAATAAAAGGATTGAAAGGGTGAGGCACCTCAAACCCAAGCATCTCATCAAAACTCAGGGTATATGCTGCTGAATGGTCGTACTTCAAATCATTGTACCTGTTAGATTACAGGGTATTAAAAAAAAGTTTTAAAAGGTGTCCCCCATCAGTTAAATGGCATGAGTATAAAGAAAAACGCAAGTATGAAGAAGAACGTACTTGATAGCTCCATAAGCAATTGCATCTGATTTTTTTTTTTGATTCATCGGCACCCCACTCTACTGCCTTGACTGTTCACAACAACAAATGGAACAACACAGTTGGCAATTAATAACAACAAAATGGTAAGTAAAGTGATTATTCATGGAATATAAGGAGAGCTGAAAACTAAGACATCCAAGTCATACCTTTGTCGACAAGTTCAGCCTCACAGCGACTTCTCGTTTTATCTAGTAAATCAATGGAGCAACCCCAGATCTCCTGCTTATCTTCTCCAAGTACATGGCCAAGTGCAACATGCCTAGCAAGTTTCTCACCAGCAGGAGTCAAACCTGCACGTTCCGAAATCTGTGACAACAAGTACAAACACTAACTATCAGCCCCGAGCTCAGCATGAACTATTATTACTCCATCTTTTACTCAAGCTAGAGATGTACTAACTTTAAAAATCGTATCAAAGTGATCTGACTGGTTGACATCAGAGACATAGATAATCTGCTCCGCTTTCACTTCATTTAGCCGATAGCTGTAAAGTAACAAGCGCTAATTTTTATCAAAACACAAGTTGCAGAAAAATTGACAGAGTACCTGTATCCAATCAAAACTAACCAGAGGGCTGCAAGTTCAATTGAAGCCATGGTGTCGGTGCCATTGCTCTCCATCAAACACACTTGTTTCCCTTCGATATCTATCATGACAGCACCTTTATCCACCAACAAATCTTGGTCAAAGAGAATCTTCAAAACTTTTGGAACATGCTCGCTATAATAGCTTTCACCCTGCAAAAGAGAACCAATAAAACAATATATAACTCCCATCTACTTTATTTCTATCTAAAAAGGAACTTACTGGATAACCTAGAGTCCCAGACCCAATACATGAGCACTTTTAAACAACCAGGGAAGTAATTCAGGAGAGGTGTGGTCAAGAATATACCATTTCCTCCAGAGAAACGCCAAGCCGGGCATAAACCTTCTGAAATTCTTTTCGGCTGATCCGGCATATCTCCGACCACGCCTTCTCGTACTCTGGATGCCGTCGCTACATAACATTACAATAGATGAGAAATAACTTGTAAGAAATTAATACACCGCCATATTGGATATGTGATATCACCATAAGATCAGAACTTTTTACATCATGCAAACATTTACCTGTATTAAAACAAACGCTTCTCGGGCTTTGTCCCTAAATTTAGATTTAGCATTAAACACGTCTATCGCTTGATTGTGGTGTATCTGCAGCTCAGCATCACTAAGAGCGTGCTCTCCAGTATTATTCCATCCAGGAAACAACCCCTCAAATACTCCACCAACATGCCTACCTGCAAGTTCGAAAAACACTGAGGTTGTTACAGCAACTAACAAGTTCGATAAAAAAACAAAACAAAACAAAAAAGTAATTCTAGACTTTTAATGGATAACAAAAACAAACACTTAAATATAGAGAATACAAGCATCCAAGGAAACAGTGACTAAAAACTTACATCGGTTCCCCACACTCCCCAGTCTCCTATATGGTTCCGTCGGATCACATCGACCTTTTGCATACTCCAACATAAGAGATATGGCATCCCCCACTATTGTTGATCTTAGGTGTGGACTAACAGACATCGGCATTGCAACATTTGGAGAAGAAAAATCAATTACTGCTCTTTTGAAAGGCAGCTTGAAGCCCACGATTGAACCCCTTTGAGAAGCATGTTCTCAATCATCAGCGCGCAGCATTCAGAGTCGACGATCCTCCTGTAGGAGTGTTCGCGAGCGACTGGAGAACCAAAGAATAGAGTTAGATATGTACGAAACTGAAGTAAGTTAGACATGTATGAAACTGTTGGGACTCGGGATGGTCATTATCCTCCCTCACTGAAGTTGCATTGTCTCATACATTGGGCTTAAAACATCAAAAGCAGTCTTTGCACCAAAAACAAAAGCTCATAAGATGCATGCCAGCATTTTGCCTCAAGATATCTTAGAATAAGCCTGAGATCACAATGGTTCTTAGAAGGTTTGTATGATGCATATAAGTTTATGGTGAAGTGTGGTGCCACATGAGGGGTCCAACCAGTCAGATCCATAGTTTCTGCACTATAAGTTGTATTATATGTGTCTTTAATTATCCTACCAGTCATGCAATTCGAATTCTGATGACAACAATTGGGTTTGATTATTGCTTTCTAGACCCCATATACATTAATATTCCATTGTGAATGTCCAATCTTAACAAGTGTTTGGGTTGACATCCCTAAACTGGGCCAATCCTACACTGAGAGACTTATGCAGTTCATCTATATCTGTAGTCAATCAATTACTTACATGAAAATAAAGCTTGTCTGAAACAAGCAATTGGAGCTCAAAGTGCAGCAAAATCTTAGACTACAAGACATAATCTACTAAAAAACTTTTAAAATAAAAGAAGACAAACCTTCAGGGTTGCAATGTCAAGGATCAATTTCAATGCTCAATTGTGAAGATGGTGCTGGTATGTCTTTTTGTGAAGATGGTGGTGGTGGTGGTAGAGTGGTAGTGTAGGAGGAACATTGTTGTTTTTAATGGGTGGTTTCTTTGGTCTAGTAGGTTGTTTTTTCTTGACTTCTTTCTTTGCGTGGCCATCCTTCTTTTCCAAAACCATTAGTCTCAAGTTAGGTTTGGATGGAATGAAATGGGGATTTTTAAAATAGATGAAGTTTTCGTCGGATGATCTGATCAAGTTCTGCAGGAGCATACATATAGACAACACAATTAAAGATCTAGCAACAGCAAGCAGAAATCTAAAATCACATTAATCAAATAAAATCAAAATTAAGATATGATAACTTACATAAGTAGAAAAGAGACATTTGAATTCATGGAACGATTTGGATACAGAAGTTGGTTCAACTTTATCGGCAGAATCAGGAGCTTTAACTCCTTCAGAAGTGGAAACTTTGCCTTTCTGATCATCTGTCACCTTTGGCTTTATCATCTTTAGAAGCAGCAGTAGAACCTTTATCATCAGATTTAGCTGATTTTTTCTTATTAACAGGTCCCCAAAATTCTTCCAACTTCTTCAAGTTTTCTTCAGTAAATTGAATTCCACCGCAATTCGGTGAATTCGCAATACTCATTGTTTAAAACGAATTTATGTAATCTAGTGAGAGTGTCTAGAGACTGATTCTTATGATAATCAAATTTGACGTTGTCATCCTCGATTCTACTAGTTTGAGATGTAGTAGCAGTTCGAAGTATACGACCTGGATCTGTAAGATTGACATCTTGTGTAGAAGAAGTAACATCATCGTCGAGAGTGAATGGCTCTGGCGGTTTAGGTTCGCCGGAGGAATCACGAGAAACCTCCATTGATAATCGGAGATAGGAAAGAAGGAGGAGACAGGGATTTGGTAGAACAGAAAATTGAAAAGGGAATCGACGGAATATGGCATTTCTTTTTTCTCTCTTCTTTTAGAGCAAGGGCTATGGAGTGAGATCCCTCATTCACTATGAATGACCCTCGCCCATTTTGGTCTAATTTGGTGCTGCTATGGGCAGTGAGTGAGTCCATTTCTCACCATAATCAGTGGCACACTCATTGGGGCGAAAGAGTGCTGGAAAGTCTTAACTGAACGGCAGAAGTTTATCCGCCCAAGCCAAACGGCTGAAAATGTGTCGTTTGAAGTCCATAAACGGCTGAAGATTTGCCGTTGCAGCAAAAAAGAAGAGTAAACGGCTGAACATTAGCCGTTTACTGTATTTTTCATCTAAGGAGGCATAACATCAGCCGCCTACACACATAAATTTTCAAAAAAACCAAGTTACCGTTGCGCAACCAACGACTCTATTTTCCACTACATATACCAGCACTCTCAACACAAAATTTACACCAACTAGTTTTCTTCTTCTCACAGTTTATTCTTCTCGGTTCTTCTTCTACCCAACTATTTTTCTTTGTTTACAACTATGTCTACCTCAAAAATCAAAAAACCTAGAAAGCAACAAATAATTTATACCACAGCGGAAGACATAGCAATCTGTGAAGCACATCTTGCAATTACGGGTGATGGTAGCGTAGGTGTTAGTCAAAAAAGCAATCGATATTGGGATCAAATTATTCCTTTATTTGTAGAGAAAACAAAAGGTAATCCAAATGGTAGAGAAAAGGATAGTTTAGAAAATCGGAAAAAGATAATGAAAAACCTCAATTTTGGGTGTAATCAATTCACCTTGTCGACGCCGATCAATTTTTTATGAAGATCATAGCTTGCTTTCAGTTTTTTTTCTCGATGAAATCGATTTTACTGAAGATGAGGGTTTACAGGAAAAAGAGAGGGAATATGAAGTGGGAAGAAGGGTTTGGGCGGCATCGTTTTTATGGGTTTTTTCTCCAGGCGGCTGAAGTTCTGCCTCCCCGTATTTTTTTAATAATAATAAAAAAAGAAGCGAACGGCTGATCTTCAGCCGCTTAGTCTATAGTTTTGCTCCCCACGGTCACAAACTCACTCTTTCGCCTCAAGTGTCACTCGTTTGGGAAGGGAATGAGTGTAAAAACACTCATTCCATAGCCCTTGAGACCCTAGATTGATTAGAAATACGGTATACGGTATACGGAGGATTAGCATACGTATATACATTAACGGTAAGTAAAAAAATGTAAGACTAAAGAGAGGCGACGGAAAACTTACTAAAAATTTAGGCGGTAGCTGAGAAACCAAAGATATAAATGAGGGAGCAAGCCAAGATTGGGGTTTATATACCCTCCTCAAATGTCCTGTGTGCCTCTTGAGCCTATCGAAGAGCCAAGTTTTGAAAATGATAAAAGAAATGGGCAACGTGGCGTTCGTTCGTTGGTTCAAAATTTAAGGCTGTGTCGATGCATGACACGTAGGAACGATTTCCAAATATGCCAGAGGACTGTTAGGCCTATTCCTATGCACATGCCAAAAAAAACAGTGTTTGGTATACCAGGTGGCATGGCAAACCATTTGCTCCACTACGGAAAAACCAATAAAAGGCAAGGAAAATCAAGGCAAAACAAATTTGAAGCCAAAGAAAGATAAACAAAGGAGACTCCGTTCATGAACGCATTGATTAGAAATTTGGTGAAATGAAAAAGATTAACAAGATGAAGAACATTGTCCCCAATTTTTATTTTTAAAGTCTAGTTATATTTATTTTGGAACTTATATTGTCTAGTTTTTATGTCTTGTAAAAATTACTATTAAGAAATTTGAATTTGAAGTTTGAAGTTTGAATTTTGAATTTGAAAATTTGAGTATTGTTGAAAATTAAGCTTAATTCTATTCGTAATCCAATCTTGAATTTTAATTAGAGTTAAAATATTAAAACTTTTAGGACATGACAAATAAGTGGACAATTAAGAAATTTTAGGACTTAACAAATAACTTTTACCACATATAAATTGGAGAATATCTGGGCAAGCAACTTAAAATCTAAAAAAAACTTCCATATTCGAAGTCTTGTTCGTAGATGCGACGATATTCCGCAAGACACCTTTGTTTAAGTTCCAAATAGGTTTCACCAATCCTTAGATTTGGACCTTCTTGCTGAAGTAAAACAAGATACTTAGTAACATCACGTCGATTATAGTGAAGCGCTTACTCAACCCCGTAACATCACGTTGGTTGGGGTTCATTGTTTGTTCTTTAAATCTCCTCCAAACCCTATCCCAAAAATCACTTGACGAGATTCTTTGCGAATAAAGTCTCAATACAATGAACATAACTTCTGCAAATACATTCATCTTCCGCAATTGTAAATTTTGGTACTCTCCTCCTAATTCGAATTCTTTGATTTTTCGCAGCATGTTGGTTTGCTATGAAATCAGACATGCTCGCATTATCAGCCATGCTCTATAAGGAATTAGAAGATCAGAAAAGAACTGGAGATTGAGAAATTCTAGAGAGATTTAGAAATTCTAGTGTGAGTTAAAATGGGATTGAAATCGGGTATTTATAGGGGGAAATGGTAGCCGTTGGATGAAGAGCTAATAAGCGACTATCATAGAAGCGAGCGACAACTTGACTGTCGCTGTCGAGTTAATGACCATCGAGCGATGTGTTGACCATCGAGCGACCGAGACTCTATCACTTGCTGGAAACTCTGTCGTGTATGCCTATATGCCAGGAAAAACATATTGGCATATGAGTTTGGCAGTTTGGCATACCCATAGTGGGTGCATATATGCCAAATATCATGTTTTGGCATGTGCATATGAATAGGCCTTATACATATTTCAGCCCATTCTCCATTGTTGTGCTTAAGGCTGCACATGAACCGAACCAGAACCGGAGAACCGGACCAGAACCGGTAAAAAAAGACCGGAACCGACTAAGGAGGTACAGGGAACGATTCTCATTTTCGAAACCAGTGTACAAGGGGTACATGTACCGGTTCTACTATGATTCCCAACAAAACTTGTACCCAAGAAACCGATCAATAATCACCGTTGATAATATTTATAAAAATTAATTCGGGATGTTAGATTTTAGGTTAAGAGTAAATATCTCTTTCACCCACTTCATATATTTTTCTTCTATCTTCTTCGTCATAAACCACCGCCTTATTCTTCGCCACAAAATGGATACCACCACCACAAATCCTTAATAATCAAACATCAATACTTCCATCACCAAGTGCACCAGCAACCAAACCAATATAGAATTGTTTAGTACCATATCTAGTATCTCCCAAGAAGCACGACTGAATGGTTCATTACTTGGACTTGGATATTAACCAGCAAGTGGTAATTTTACTTGATGTAAAACGTATTTTATAAATTACAATACTAGTTCTATTACTAAGTGGTTCATCACATGCAATAATTTAATAACTTCTTTGATTTAGTAACCACTTTCAATTTTTCATATCGATTTGTAAATTGAATTGTCTTTTTAGTTCATTGTTGTGTTTAATTTGATTGATTCAGTAGTAATTTTTAAGAGTGTTGAATTGATGCAGCGACCTAGTACTGAGATTCAAAAGTCGAACAATAAGAAGACCTCTTCACAATGATGTCCGCGTGGATGGCAAGATCCGTTTTTCAATTGATAGTTCAAAATTGTATATGCATCTGTTGAATTATTTCATTCTACTGAAATCACCGGAAGTCATGTTAAGTTTTTTTTTTTTTTATTTCTTCTAATTAGATTATGGTTCATGAGTGTTCTACTGTAATTCATTAGAACCCAGTTATCCAAAGTTGAAAAGTAAGGCATGATTTGTGTTCTACTTAAAATTTCTGTTCGAGACCAGAGATAGGGTAAAAACCCGGTACCGGTCTTGTACCGGACCGGTCTTACAGGTACAAGTCCAGGTACCGGTCAACTCCAGGTACAATTTCCACCAGAAACCCGGACCATACCGGCTCATGTGCAGCCTTAGTTGTGCTGGTTTCTTTTTTCTTCTAGGAGATAAGATAATAAAACATATAAAACCCTCTATAAACAATTCTTGAGTTAATTTTTAATTCTATCCAAACCTGAGTAACAAGAGGGCAATTCGGGTATTATGGGGTGATCAAACGTATCTTTACAGTTGAACTATGGTGCATCTAACAGAAAAACTAGATATATGCTCTATTGTGGCCGGACACTACGCCACCACCCGATATTTGTTCTTTAATTTTTTTCGTTTTCTTTTTTTGATTGTACATCGGATACAAACGTTGCACCCTTTAAAATGTCTATATCCGTTGTGCTCTAGGAAATGCGTTGCTTTAGTTAGGAATTATCTGAAATTAAATTTTTTTATAAAAAGACTTGGGCTAAGAACAACCGTAGGAGAGTGCACGCTAGAGCTAGTAGCCAAAGAAGCACCACCATTACCAGAGATCGATATAGTTCTTATATTGCGTAGCTAAGGTAAACGAATCTAAATTTTGAAGTCTATAGATAATTTTAAGTCCAACTGGAACAAAAGAAATAAATTGCAATCTCTGATCATTGTCTGCATTAGCTTCTCTTCTACTATTTGCATGGTAACTGAAGTGGAATCTAGCATGGTAAAACGAACTAGGATTTCCATGGATTTACCTTGGATTTAAACGTTGGTATGCTTCTATCCCTTTACCCAATCGAAGGCTAAGTCTGCTTCTATCCCTTGACCCATTCTCCATTGTGTCATGAATATCCTCTAGTCCCATTGGTGCTTCCTGCAAATTACGTAGTTGTAAGTGCAGAGAAGTATACCATAGTTTTTGGATCTTGTAGGGTGAAAATTTTGATTGTTATGTGATAGACTCATTTATGTGTCTAATATAATCTCAATTGTATGTATTGTTAGTGCTCGATTTCGTTTTAATTATGGCTTTTTATGTCTTTGTAGGTGTTTTTAGAGAAATTAGCTCGAAACTAGCATTTGGACCTCTAGAGAAAATTATTCAAGGAATCCCAGAAAAGTGTTATTTACACCCCTCAAATGGATAAGGGGCACTCAGTTGATAAGGGGTAACCCACCACTATTTGCACCCTACGGCTAATGGCACCCCTACTCGGTTAGGGGCGCCTTTTCTTCGGATGTCGATATTTCCATTCCTATCAGTGTTCAAGAAGTATTATCCAATCCTAAATGGGTTGATGATATACTTGAAGAAATGCGATCTCTTATATAAAAAAAATCAGAAATGGAGGAAAGTTATACTACCAGAAAGAACGAAACCAGTTGGTTGCAGATGTGTATTCATAGTAAAGAATAATCCTGGTGGTTCTATTGACAGGTATAAGGCAAGTCTTGTTGCAAGAGGATTTACTCAAACTTATGGTATAGATTATCATGATACTTTTGCTCCAGTAGCAAAAGCGAATATTGTCCGTGCATTATTGTCTATAACAGCGAATTTGGGCTGGCCACTGCAACAATATGATATAAAAAATGAATTTTTACATGGAGACTTAGAGGAAAAAGTTTACATGTCATTGCCACAAGGATTTGGTGATTCAGATCCTAATGTTGTGTGTAGATTGAATAAAGCCTTGTATGGCTTGAAGAAATCACCACGTGCTTGGTTTGGGAGATTTTGAAAGGCAATGATTATGTTTGGGTATACACAAAGTAATGTTGATCATACTTTTTTCTTAAATAAGTTTGGTAGTAAATTAATATCATCCATTATTTATGTTGATTATACAGTGGTAACTAGTAATGATGTTGATGAGATGATAAACTTAAAATACATACTTGTCTTCAGAGTTTGAGGAATGATTTTAAGAATGGATTGCGCAATGACAATGTTGAACCAAGTATTAATCAGGGTAGTATTCCAAAAATCAAAATCAGATGATACGAGACTATATATATGTCGATTGTTGGTATGATTTTCAAGAAAATTTTAATTAGAAACCTATATGGAAAAACTTGTCTCAGTCAGTAGCATGGATCAACAGTAACAATCTGATACCTGATATGAAGACAATCATTTTTTTTCAAACAACGGCCTTTAAAAACGCTAATGATCCCCCTCAACGTTTGGCAAAAGACAAGTTGGAGGAACAAACCAATACATAGAGGACTAGTGAGTTTTATCCCAATGAGCAAGCTCATGAGAAACTGAATTACAATAACGAGGTTGAAAAGCAAATAAACAAGCAACTAGACTAGAAGAGAAAAATTGAATATCCTTAAATAATAGCATCCGTTCTAGAATCACCATCGAAATTTCCAGCTGAAAATTGATCGATGAGACTCTTAGCATCACTTTCAATGATAATGTGAGTAATGCTTTGCTTCGTAGCTTTCTTCAAGACTGCCCAAATAGCTCTGGGTTCCGCTTCTTCGTCAGAGTTTACTTCAAAAACTATATACGCACAAAATGAAGCCTTGCTTGCAAAATCTATCATCACATAGCCTGCACCATTATTTCCGGATAACTCATCATAGGCATTATCAGTGTTACACCTCATCCGGCCAATAGGAGGGGGCATCCATTTGTCACAATAGGCCGTAGAGATAGTGGGAGAGATATACAGATTAAACTTCCTAGTTAACAACATGGCTATAGATCTATATAAGACAGTTATATGAGTTTCTTTAATTTTTTTGAAAAATCAAGAAATTCCTACTACTCCAAAGAAACCAAAGGATAGAGACAAATAAGTATTGAGCTTCACCAGGAAGCTTAGAAACAGGATCCACAAGCCAAAACATCATCCAATCCATAAAAGATTTATTTCTAAAGGCCTGAGTGTAAACACATAAAGAAGAAAGAAACCAGACACGACTAGCAAAGGGACAGAGGACTAAAGCTTGGATAACAGACTTATGAGGAGCATTACATCTAGAACAATCAATAGTATGCATAGTCATTCGAGTTTTCAGAACAATCCTATAGCAGGTAAGGCATTTCTAGCAGCTTTCCAAGTGAAAACTTGGATTCTGTAAAAAAAAACCTCTAATTTTCAATAATCACGCGCTTCAAAGAGTACTATAAGGGGAGGACCTAAGTCCTCTAATTCCCAAGTAAACAGATTTGGAGGTAAATCTGCCATTCTTTGAAAGTAACCAAGCCCTCCTGTCAGGAGTGCATATCTGGATTAAGGAAATAGTGATAATATTCTCAACAAAAGCATTATCAAAGTGGGTGTTTAGTCTATTAACATCCCAAGATCTAGTGACAACATTAATAAAATAAGATACCTTAATATTCAGGTCAGGTGGAACTAGAGGATTGGGTGTGGCAGATCCCAGAGATGAAATCCATTTATCATACAAAAGGTCAATAAACTGACCATCTCCAACAATCCAGGAAATTAATAAAAGGCTTAATCAATTCTATCATGGCATGCAAATATTTCCAAGTCCAAGAAAAATTATCAGGACACTTAGCATTCAGAAAGTCAGTCATATGAAAGTATTTAACTTTAAGTATAGTAGCTAACATGTAATTAGGATTTTCAATAATTCTCAGGGCATTTCTAGCTAGCATGGCCATATTATTCAAATCATCTTTCCTAAAACCAAGACCACCTTCAGATTTGGGAGAGCAAAGAATATCCCAACCCAGCAGATGTAGTTTCTTATCTTTTGGGTCAAGAGTTTCTCCCCACCAGAACATGCAGAGATGGAAATCCATTTTTCTGCACATATATTTTAGAATGAGGAAAACCCCCATTTGATAAAGGGGGATAGCTGCCCAATATGCTTAATTAAAGTAGTTCTAGTAGCTTGAGACAGAAGCTTATGAAGCCAAATTAAGATTCTGGCATCAATGGCTTGGACAATGCCCATATGAGTTTGGATTTTATAAGTTTGAATCACAGTAGGAGTGCCAAGTTATTTTTATCCTAAGTCTCTATTTTTTATATCCAGAATATTAGAAAGGTTTTGTTTTGTTCATGAATCTTTTTACTAAAGAGAATTCCAGACTTGTGAAAATTGATTTCTTTGTCAAGTCCAAGCAGTACTTTTGAAGGTACTCTTTGATATTCTGGAAATCTTTGATAGTAACTTTAGAAAATAGTAAGGAATCATCAGCAAATAGAAGGTGTGTCATTACCGGAGCGTCTTTACACACTTTGATGCTTGATATGAAGACAAGTTTGTATACCCTTCTAAAATTTAGATAACATGGCTTTTTGTGCCCTTTTTGGCCTATCAAAGAGCCAAGTTTTTAAATATAAAATACCCTAACTTGGCACGCGTTCATCGGTTCAAATTTTAGGATATACCTCGAGTGCAGAATAGAAATGGGGATACGATTACGGTTTTTATTTTTAGTTTTAAGTTTTTATTTTGATGGATGGGTATTATAGTCTTTTCAATATGTTTTTGATTAACCTAAAGGGTGTTTTAGTATTTCTGCCCCAAAAAAACACCCCTTAGCAAAAACTATTGGATGAGAATAATAATTTATATCCACAATTACTTAATATCCCCCAATTGCGCGTTCTAAACGATGGATCGTGGGTGATTGATCAATAATATCATGTTTAATGTTGAATCTCGTGTTCATTGTATTGGGACTAAGTATGTACATATATCATTGTTTTGGGAGGTGATGGTAATGCAATTGCGCGAATTGTAATGGTAGCGGTGTTGAGATTTAAGATACACCATGATAATAGTGATATGATTGATTAACAATCATGATAGATCTTCAAATTGTTTTAAATTCAGAATGACAAAAATTGTGTCAAAGGTCTTAAATTTATTTATTTTGATAAATAATCATGATAGCATTTGTTAAAATTCTGGTAGTGAGATGATTGATTAATAATCATGATCGATTCATTGAGCTTACTGATTTTTGGCAAGAGATGAAAAGGGAAACAACATAATAAGAAAAAGCATGATATAATTATGCATATTTCAAAAGACAAAATAGAAACTTTGTACGAGTCAACCTTACGTGTCTTGGGGATTTGGCATAACTTAGGGTGATGCTACACGCACCGCAATTTGTCCCGCAGTTTCTCCCGAGAGGGGATCTGACGGGCGAGATAAAAGGCTCTCAATATTGAAATATCGAGCGGTGGAAGTGGGTCCCCTGATTTATCTCAGTCAGGAGATTTTACGGGATAAAAACGCTCGGTACGTTTAGCATTTCCGCATAACTTAAGTTCCACATGTGAAAGCACGTCATCAGGTAGGAGAGTAGGGAGGTGAAGGGGGAGCAGAGGCGGAGGCAATTGCACACCCTTAAATTCAAGATTTGTTTATTTGGTATTGGTTTTTCAAGCCCAAATCTATTATCAATTGAATTTTGCACACCCTAAAAATATAGAATTGAAAGCCCAAGACTTCAAACCTAGTTCCTAGTCTTAACTTTCATTTCTCAATCATGTACTGGTCATATTTACTCATAGAAATTGACATGATAGTTGCAACCAATTACAACAATAATATTATTGATACTACTCTCTTACTTAATATTCTCATCAATAGCTCTGGAAGTCTAAGAAATTTTTTCCTGATGCAATCTGGTGTTCTACATTGTTTTTCTAGCGGTCCTAGTTTTATAATCTTCGATTGTCTAAGTTTCTTCATCAAGCTATTTATTGTTTGGTGAAATTTCATCACCACTTCCTGTTTTAAGTCTATTCATAAGAAAAAAATTTTCAATATTAACTCCCAAAGCCACAAAGACAGCTCCAGATTCATTACAACTCTATCTACTTTTGTTATTGTAACAACTCGATTTTCGGACACGGGTCCTGCCCGGATCTCACACCCGAAAACCCGAAGTGCTATTTCGATATCATAGCCGAAGCCCGGCTACTAATCCCAAGCTCGTTAAGTAATTCATATGGTCTAATTTAATTTATGTTCATGTTAATATTTATCTCGTAGCGGAATACTTAGAAATTTATTCAGGAAAATCTAACCGTTGACTTAACCTAATTTTAAAGCCACCAGAAACAAAACACATTTTTGTTCTCAAATGAAAATATTAACACCGTCCAAGTCTTAAGATTTTATTAAGAAGTAACGATTCCAACACCAAATTGAAAAACTGAAATGAGACTAAGTTGGATTCCTAGAATTTTATAGGCTTCATACGAGTTCCAAAATTTGTGGTAATTATACCGATAAAATCAATGATGTAACTACTATTAGGTATAAATTATTTAGGATTTTTAAATGAGTTGTGTATCCTATGACCACGGTCAAACACGTAGTTGACTAACACGGCAGAAAATTAAATTTGTGACGTTTTGTTTTATAAAAATTATATAAAATCGCACACTAGTCAAAATTAGAAGAAGCTTATCAGTTTAGAAAGATAAAAGATAGATGGTGATTTTTTTAGAAGACACTAAGGTCTAAAATCCAATGTATCATAATTCTAAAATAGGATGTTTATAAGACATTTAAACATGTTGGATATTTTCTGGATTCAACACCGGTACAAAGAATTAATTTAAAAATACTTCCACATGCAACTCGTAAAATTATAAAATTTACACCGTTTATTGCAAAAAAAATCATACCAATACTCATAAGAAATTTTAAATGATAAACAATCAACTCGACATCATACAATATTTTACGGCTTTGAGACTAAGGCTAATTATATCTTAAAATAGAATTTTAGGGATACACGACAATTTTAAGCATGGAAAATCATTAATATTTATATTCACTCAAATTTATTGAACAACACCGATCTTGTTATGATAATAAGTGCTGAACCGACACGCGGCTGCCTACGTACCCAAAGGGATCAAGCACTACCGTAGTTCATCAAACAATTCACTGAATAAAACATGGTCAAAACCATTGTAGCCAACCTTACCTTATAAGCTTGTAAAATCATTAAAATATTGTTCGCCCTCCGGTAACCTGTTTAAAATAACATAAAAACTCGCTCTCCCAAGGGAGCCTGTTAAACACAAAAATTCGCTCGCCCCAAGGGAGCCTCATGGGTTTAGCAATCAATTAGGAGGCAACCATCAACTCCTAATGAGCCCCATGTTGTTTTAGGGACTCAACCTTCAACTCCCAAGGATATCTCGTATCCCGTCAAAAGGAAAGTCCTTTGGGAAGCAACCATCAATTCCCAAAGACAGTAATCTATCAAGTATATACATACATCTCGAAACTTCAATATCATCATAAAATCAATAAATATGATACTATCAATCACACGTAACCATAATATGAATTTAAATAATTTTAACTCAAATAAAAATAAGATTTAGTTAGTGTCTTGAAAAGGCGAGGGTACCCAAATATACCTCAAGCTAAAACTTTTCCTACCTATAAGTCCTTTCTCCGAAAGTGATTGTCTATGGACTGAGTCGAGACTCGAGACAATACAACTAATCGGTTCACACTTCGTGTGATTGTCTATGGATATGAGATCGATACAATACAACAACGAAGTACGTTACTTGATAAAAAGGTTCGGACTTAACCAATCTCTGTGAGTCTCGAGTCAAATCTAAATAGTTATAATTATAGTGTGATTTTGATGCATTTTTTTGTTACACTTTTGAAACTTTGTGTAATGGGATTGTTATACAAGACATCAGTATGGCAGAGGATGCATTGGCATTAATGGATCGTTTAGATTGACCACAAGCTCATACCATGGGTAAGCAAAGCCTCTTCCACCCTATTTCAGTTTGCTAGATTGATTTGGGCATTTAATATTAGGATTTTTCTTCAACTTATTTCGTGTTGTATGTTCTCATCAGGGTCCATGATAGCGTGCAAGTTTGCGGCGATGGTACTACCTGAAAGGTTAGTGTACCAGATCAGAATAGTGTGTAATGTTTGTACCTAATCCTTTAGCTTGCAAAGCCATCTAGTTTAATTTGGTTAATGGGTAATATCACCCTGAGTGAATGTTTATTAGCCATGTTCACGTGGCAGAGTATACTGTTATTTTCTCAATATGAGTTAGGAATATTGAGATTACTTTGCTTATGCAGATTGGCAGCCAAAGGCTATCCATTGCACAATGTTATTTGAAAGCGCAGACTCCTGAACAAAGGGAAGCCATTTATTTGGACACTCACTATATGGTGAGTGAACATGGTTCTTAAGTTCATACTTCTAATAAGATAAATTTGTTGCAGAATTTCCAAACAAAGTCCAACATGATTTATACTTCAAAACGTAGGAAGACTGTTATATGTGCTAAGCATGAAAGGGGAAGTGGATTGGTTATGTGGTATTTTGTTTGTATGATTGTGTTTTCTATACTAGTTTTAATGGTTGGGTTTATGTTTCGAAATATGAATTGTGAATAGATTTTTAAATGCATGTAAGTGTATGCTTAAGAGATGAATCTCTGTAGATCTGGGAGTGTTTTTATATTTCAGGATCGTGGATGCAGTAATTTGTGTATTTGGTTATTCGATTTTGATGTTTCCTGATTTTAACATAAACCATAGATTTTTTTTTTCTGGAATGGGTTGAAATGGTATTCATCCGTGTTATAATGATGTTTGGATTCTATGATTATTTATGTGGCTATAAGCATGTATTCATTCATTTTTTAGCTGGGAAAGGGTTTTAAAGCATAAATATTTCTTTGGGTTTTGCTTGATTTGCGTTTTTAATTACTTCCTGGTTTTGTGTATGGAATTGTAACTGAAATCTTCTGTGGGTGTTTATCATTTTTCTCATCGTGTCTAGGCTTGAATCAAAGCATAGAAACCCATGGCTTACTTCAAGAGGTTTCAATTCCACTTCAAGTGAATGAGAGGTATATGCTCATCTGATTTTTGGTTTAATTTCTTATATCTTCGCGTGGATGTGATCTGATTGTATTGTTTCATTGTAATGAATGCAGAGGGAAAAACAAATTGTAGAGCCAGAATCCGACTAATTAACCAGGGCAAGAACAAGTAGAAAACCCATAAGTACCATTTTTTTCGTTTCACCAACAAATACATTATTGCCCAGATCATATCTGCTACCAATACTGGTGACTTGTGCAACTTATGCCCACGAGTTGCCTAAATATGGTCTTAAAGTTGGTCTCATTAACTATGCTGCAGGTAAATATTCTGAGCTTACTAATGGGTTGTTGTATACTGGTATTTTTCTCCCCTTATTTAAAGAATTCTAACATTTGTTCTCTCAAACAACAACACGTGTTGGACTTCTAATGCTCATTTAGACACATATAGGGCTAGGAAATATGATATTTTATATAAAATTAAGTGCATGTGAGCTAATTATATTTTGATTCCCATAGTTTCAGCTATAATTTTGTTCATGTACCATGAACTCACTTAATGCAGCCCATGTTTTACATTAATAGTATTTTCAGACACTTGTTGGAATCATGGTAGGAAATTCTTGTGCAATCTTCTCCGTTTCATTCCTAGTTTTGTATGCGAAAGTAGTTGCAATTCATTTGCTTTTCTGAAAATTTAACCTACACATGTATATTTGCATGTGTAGATGGTGAAGGTGTCAAGTAGATACCTCGTCTCTATTTCTTTTTTGGCTCTTAATTGATATAGTCTTGGTTTTTATTTGCATCTTAAGGCTAGAGTGATGAACCTGAATTGATCTTGTTTGCTAGTAAATGAAGGTATAGGTAGTGAAGTCCTGTTGTAAGCTGCTAATTTGCATGGAAAATTTTCAAGCATTTCGGTTTGTTAAGTTTGTAAAAGGAATATAGGTTACGCATTTTTTACTTACCGTTGAAATTTTCAGATTCAGAACTTAAAAGGTATGAAAGTAGAAGTTGTAAACAAACACATTTTGATACGGATTAAGTTTTACAGTCGTTATCAATTTAAATTTTTAAAATTCATAATCTAGTACCGAGTTGATTCTAGCTTTAGATTCAGCTGAATCAAATCATTTTTTTTGTAAAATATAATCGATATAAACCACTATGTTTATCAGTAAGTTTTTATAAATTGATGAAACCAGTGGTTTTTTTAAAGAATTCAACATGTGTGAGAAACAGTCGTTTTGGAAAAAATCACTTCTAAATTAGAGCTAAGGAACACAGTCGTTTTTTATGATATTGCCTCTTAACGTGTGATGAGTGCCAAATAGTGCATATTTATACACCTTTTTATTGGCATTTTACTCATCTTTTGCGCTTATAACTCAGATATTATCCCAGATTATGTGTTTTCTTTGTTTTCAAGAATAAATATTTGTATTAATTAATTTTGTGTTTTTAGGTAATAAATAAAGCTTGGAGAATCTGAGGAGTCAAAAGAGCGAAGAATTGGAGTCAAAGCATCTATGGAGCAGATAGCCAAAGCCCGCGCGCGAATCAGTTGCAACCCAACAAAGAAGACATGGGCTAGAGCTACCCGAGACCCGGATCCGAAGCCCGCTCACTCTAAGCCGTCGAGATCTCGCCTGGCTACATCCAACGGTCGCTGCCCTCACTATACATCATTTCTTGATGCTCCGTGCAACACGAGATCACTCCAAAACCGCTACCAACCTCGACCGTTCGGATCTCTTGACTCCATCCGACGCTCGCTAGGCCATTCCCATCGACTCTCGCTTGCACCCGTTCAACAACAAATTCACCCATACCCTATACCCATCGACCTAGCTTCATTCTCTCCTTCATCTTCTCTGTCTTCTCCACACCGCCCGCAAAACCCATCCCTCTCTTCCGCCACCATCACCACCATCTCCTCTTCGTCACCATCACCCCCACCGACACCATAGCTACCAACAACTCCATCGCAGCACCTTTTTCCACCCAAGTCGTGGTTATCTTTAAAATAGCTTCTCATAACCCTAGAAGCTAAGTTAAAGATAAACAAGACTAGGGTTAGCCAACAACCGATGCATGGCGTCTCAGAGCACAAATTGACAGGGAGAACGATGATTCGAGGAGTCGAGGCGTGGGTGAGATTATTTCTCATTTAATTTATGTTTTATCAATTTCTAGGGTTTGGGGTTTGTGTATAAATAGAAGAACTGAGTTCATAGAACTCACGCCTGGATTAGCCAGGGCAGTCATTTAGGTTTAATTTATGTTTAATTTTATGTTTTAATTTAGTTGTTAGGGTTTCAATGAAACCCTAATTCCTAATTGTGCTTAAACTGTGTAAGATGTTCTTGAATGCTTAATTGATAAGATAGTTTCAATTTTAACATCTCAATCCTTTTCTCTCACAAGTGCATGCCAAAGCCATGGATGCACCGTAGTTAGGTTAAAGCAAGTTGAGAATGTTCGACTCTTGCTTCTATTTTTACACTGATTCTCTTGACAAGTGTTCTTCATTAGACAACCAGCACTCTAGGTCGATAATTCAACCGATAATTGAAGCTTTATATGGAGAAACTCTTAGATAAGTGGTAGCCAAAGTGAAAAGCTTCTCTTGTCTAGATATAAGAACAAGACATCAAACTAGTTGAGCACACAATAGGGGGTTTAGTGGTGAATTTGATAACTCCAAAGACCCATTTATCTCTGTCTTTTACCTTAGCTTAGGATCACATTTAAACATCAGCCGTATCGGCAACTCAATGTTGTGTTACCTCACTTAGAACTCAGTTGAAGAAGCCATAGATCACACAAGAGCACCACAAGTCTCTGTGGTTCGACCCGTACTTGCCGCGTCTCCGATAGACGCCGTGCACTTGCGGTATTACCCGTAGGCTCAAATATAAACATACTTCGAGGCCTACCAAGTTTTTGGCGCCGTTGCCGGGGACTTGGCGAGTGCCTTGCCGATTTTTGTGCTTGTCTTTACTGAGTTCATATCCCCTTGTACATATTTGCTTTACATTATTGTTTTAGCCGTAATTTTTCTTCACCGAACTTTGACCCTATGTGCATATTTGTTTTGAGTTATTTGCTTTTAATCCTTTATCGGTATAGTGTAGTCATTAGTTTTCTTATTGTTTGCATCTTCATTGCATCTTAGTTAGTTCATCATATTTGCATATCTGCATCTTTACCTAGTAATATCATTTAGTGTAACCATCCTGTAATATCTCTGCATCTTGTTAGCATCCCTCAGTAATCTATCCCATGATCCTATTTAGCCTTGTAGTTGTAGCTATAACTGCATAAATATCATTGCCCTGCATATTAACTCCTGTGTCAGTCCAATTATCTCGATCAACATCCGGCCCAGACTTAAGCTCGATCTACTTGCATTGCATTAACTCCAAGTCTTTGCCCGACGTGCAAAGACATGATATTCATCCCCTTTGCTTAGCCTCACATTTTTTGAGAACTAAGGTTTCTCTCCGAGTTAACAGTGCTTGATCTGCTGTGCTATTGTGCTTGCTATGCTGCTGAGCAAGCCCAAGGAGTGGGAGAAAAAGGTGCAAAGCCCTGAGCAAACTGCAATTCAGGTAAGTGGCTTCTTGGTAGTCAATTTGTAAGCATGATAGTTGTGTATGTTTGAGAACCCTGTTAGCTGAACCATGTTAGTTAAGCATGCTTAAGTGATCCGTGCTTCTTTGACTCGAGAACCCTTGGCCTTGATAAGGCTTGTGATCAACTCCAGCCCCTGCCGTGATTTGGAGCCACAACAAGTACAAACATCTCGCCTGTGTATTGCTCGCACCTGTATTGTATGCTCTGGCCTGTGTATTGCTGTGAATGATTTGTGAATGATCTGCGATACCCCCGATGTGGTTCTCAGGCGACAAACCTTACCTTGCGTAACTTCAATCCGCCTCCGAGCCCACTGCAGTTGAGCCTCATTGCAAACCTTGTTGAGAATCATCAACTTTGGGCATAGCACATGCATAACTCGAAACCTAATTGCCTTGTGTGTTTTATGCATGAGAATTTGGATGAACTAAATTGCCTTGACTTTGCAACATTGGTTGACCAAGGCACGTGCTATAGACTTTGAAGTCAATTTGAATGAGTTGATATCAACTCGGAGAGTTGACACAACTCATCTGCCCCGGTGAGCCAAGTTGTGCCAAAACCCCACCAGAAGGCATTGAGGGTGGGTCACAACTTGGAAACCCAAGTTAGCTATAGCTTAAACCAACCCCGACCACAGAATGACTTTGAAGATTAGCCAAACTTGAACTGTTGTGCAACAATATCTGCCCGATCTGATTATGTGTGCCATTGGATTGAATGTTATTATGCGTTTCTTGCTCACTGCTAAACAATACCACGAGTATCTTTGCTCGTGCTTAAATGAACCATTGTCGCAACTTTGTGCACCCAACCCCCGAGCATAACTGTGAGCACAGGATCAATGACCTTGCATAGCTCTTGCTTTGTACATTCACCGGCTGTACATTTTTGTGTCTTTGTCTTGCAAATTGTCTAGTGCTTTGTTTAATATTTGCAACCCTGTGCATAACCTGGCTTGCAACAACTAGCCTGTGCACCTGTGTAACCTTGCCAAGCCCCTGAGCTTAGCTGCAAGCCCCTGCAGCTGCAGGCTATAAGCCACCATTTGGATAGCCTAGTTGGCTGAAGGCTCAAGTGAGATTTTGTGTTAGTTCTCATCTGAGCATTGGTAGAGGCTCGTATTCCTCGGGGTACACAAAACCCAACTACTGAGCTGTCACGCAAACCTAGGCTGCATAAGCTGAAGCCCACTTCTGGGCTAACAATTCTAAACTTTCGACCCACATCAACCCACAACACAGGCCGCTAATCGAACACAGTGAAAGCCACTAAGAACTGGGCTCTGCTCCCTTGCAATCAAGCTGGGCTGAGCATAATTGAAACCCACATCAGCTGAGCGGTTGGGCTGTCTGCACAAAACTGAGCCCAACTGAACCCAACCTGGGCTGCCAAACCCAACTGTCATCTGGGCTCAATCCACTTCTGGGCAATACATTTTCAACATAATCTGGGCTGTGCAACCAAGCTGGGCCAGACCAACTAAGCTACACAACCCGGGTCAGAAAGATTTACAAATTACGGGTTTCAAACAAAGAAATCCCAAACAAACCAAATTGAGCCCACAGCAACCTGGGCCTCCCAAATAAACCAAACTTTCCCAACAAAACCAAATGAATCCCATTCAAACCAAAGCCCAAACAAACCAAATCCCAACAAACCAAATTCCCACATAAACCAAATCCCATTTTCATGTTGATGTTTTTGTACATTATTTTTTTTGGGTTAACCCTCAACTTTTTAGGACTTGTTAAATTTTCTTTTCTTGAATCGGTTGAGTCTTCTTGTGCATTTTTTGTGCTAATCCGATATGATCACCACTGAGAATGTTGGATTTTGCCTTGATTAATGAAGCTCGACCTTGCTCCCGCCGATATCCAGGTAATCTCTTCCCTTTTCTCTTATCGGCATAGTTCTCGTGGTGCGTGGATCCTTTAAATTTTCTATCTGTGACACATTGAGGACAATGTTTGATTTAGGTTTGGGGGTGCATTTGCATTTAGAGTTTTTAGTCTTTTATTTTACCTTTTATTTTCAAAAAAAAATCAAAAAAAATAATCAAAAACTCTTTTTGTAAAAACCTCCAACTTTTAGAGATTTCAGAGTCACTAGCATGCTTCTAGCTATGTTTACATAGAGATTCTGACCGAAATAACAGAACTTGGAAGTACCGGAGAACACAATCGGGTTTCTTAGTTGATTAGAGCGTTAAAGTTGGATTTAACCATACCTATTAGGTGTCTTGTTTAGATATTCGGTAGTAGAATTGTGATCAACCATAGTGGAGACTACCCATTTTACATCAAGCGAGGTACCGACCTTCACTCTTTGTGACTTTCTAGAAAAGCTTTTAGAGTGTGTGTCACCGTCGTCAATTCCGGTAGGAATGGTGAGCTACCCAACTTCGCACCACTTTCAGCACTACTTTTGATCTCTTGAGTGCTAATTCCGTCAATCATGAGGGTGACGTCTAAAGATGAAAACTCCTTCTAAATACCGATTTGTAGTTAGCATCATTCTCTCTCTCAATCAATAAGACCCATAGAAACACATCATCGTCGGCAAGCGGAGCGAGAATCGAATATTGAAAGAAAAATTGATATAGTCCAAGGTTTATGTGCAACAAAGAAAAGAAAATAAGATGAGAATTAATGAAGTTTGTGAAAAATTAAGTTTATCGTTTTATTGTAACCAAAAAAAAAAAAAAAAAAAAAAAAGTTGTAGTTTATTTTTTGTATCTAGTTACCAAAGTTAAAAAAAAAAAAAAAAAAAAAAAAAAAAAAATTTATTAAGTTTTTGTGAAGTTCAGAAGTTCGTCATCAATAGTTGAAGACTGAAGACCGAAGACCGAAGATTGAAGACGTTTCTATGGTTTCTTATGAGAGATTGATGTTAATTGCCGATCGGGTGAGAAATGAGTGAGTACTCCCACCCTTGCTAATGGTTGATTTCCTTTCTTAGAGATCATCAGAAAAAGACTCTTTTTGTCCACACTTCTGTGGAATCTCAGTTTTATTTCTAAGGTTATCCTTCTTACCTACAACGTGTGCGGGATTTCTCTCTTTACTCCTGCCTGCACACATGAGAGACTAAAAAGCGATCTTTTTTGAGTGCAATTATCATAAAACCCTAATGGTGAGGCGAAGTCGAGGCTTATGATCACAATCGAATCCGAATTCTTTCATATGGTATGGTTACTTCTCGCTCGGCACTTAAGGATGAGAATGCGTTCTTCGATAGTTCTAACTTGTTACTAGCATGCGAAAACTCTATGTCCTCATAGCTTCTTGGAGGCTTGAGACTCTTTTACACTCGAAGTTGGAGAAGGTTTTGTGGGTACACCTGCGGTAAACCCTCACGAGACTACAACTCGTCCACTAGGGACACCTAGGGGTTTAAAGGCTTAGTGCATACGCTAAATGCATTCGAGAGACCTACGACAGGTGGTATAGTTAGGATTTCTTATTTTGTTTCACTTGAGGACAAGTAAAATTCGGGTTTGGGGGTATTTGATGAGTGCCAAATAGTGCATATTTATACACCTTTTTATTGGCATTTTACTCATCTTTTGCGCTTATAACTCGGATATTATCCCAGTTATGTGTTTTCTTTGTTTTCAAGAATAAATATTTGTATTAATTAATTTTGTGTTTTTAGGTAATAAATAAAGCTTGGAGAATGCGAGGAGTCAAAAGAGCGAAGAATTGAGTCAAAGCATCTATGGAGCGGATAGCCAAAGCCACGGCGAATCGGTTGCAACCCAACAAAGAAGACATGGGCTAGAGCTACCGGAGACCGGATCCGAAGCCCGCTCACTCTAAGCCGTCGAGATCTCGCCTGGCTACATCCAACGGTCGCTGCCCTCACTATACATCATTTCTTGATGCTCCGTGCAACACGAGATCACTCCAAAAACCGGCTACCAACCTCGACCGTTCCGGATCTCTTGACTCCATCCGACGCTCGCTAGGCCATTCCCATCGACTCTCGTCGCACCCGTTCAACAACAAATTCACCCATACCCTATACCCATCGACCTAGCTTCATTCTCTCCTTCATCTTCTCTGTCTTCTCCACACCGCCTTTGCAAAACCCATCCCTCTCTTCCGCCACCATCACCACCATCTCCTCTTCTTAAATCACCATCACCCCCACCGACACCATAGCTACCAACAACTCCATCGGTAGCACCTTTTTCCACCCAAGTCGTGGTTATCTTTAAAATAGCTTCTCATAACCCTAGAAGCTAAGTTAAAGATAAACAAGACTAGGGTTAGCCAACAACCGATGCATGGCGTCTCGGAGGCACAAATTGACGGGGAGAACGATGATTCGGAGAGGAGTCGGGCGTGGGTGAGATTATTTCTCATTTAATTTATGTTTTATCAATTTCTAGGGTTTGGGGTTTGTGTATAAATAGAAGAACTGAGTTCATAGAACTCACGCCTGGATTAGCCAGGGCAGTCATTTAGGTTTAATTTATGTTTAATTTTATGTTTTAATTTAGTTGTTAGGGTTTCAATGAAACCCTAATTCCTAATTGTGCTTAAAGCTGTGTAAGATGTTCTTGAATGCTTAATTGATAAGATAGTTTCAATTTTAACATCTCAATCCTTTTCTCTCACGGTGCATGCCAAAGCCATGGATGCAATTGTAGTTAGGTTAAAAAGGCGAGTTGAGAATGTTCGGCTCTTGCTTCTATTTTTTACATCGATTCTCTTGACCGGCGTTCTTCATTAGACAACCAGTACTCTACAGGTCGATAATTCAGGATAATTGAAGCTTTATATGGAGAAACTCTTAGATAAGTGGTAGCCAAAGTGACAAGCTTCTCTTGTCCGATATAAGAACAAGACATCAAACTAGTTGAGCACACAATAGGGGTTTAGTGGTGAATTTGATAACTCCAAAGACCCATTTATCTCTCGTCTTTTACCTTAGCTTAGGATCACATTTAAACATCAGCCGTATCGGCAACTCAATGTTGTGTTACCTCACTTAGAACTCAGTTGAAGAAGCCATAGATCACACAAGAGCACCACAAGTCTCTCGTGGTTCGACCCCGTACTTGCCGCGTCTCCGATAGGCGCTTGGTGCACTTGCGGTATGCAGTAGGCTCAAATATAAACATACTTCGAGGCCTACCAACGTGGCAGTGGTTTAACTTCCATTTTTCACTAGTGTGTGTTCGCACATTAGTGTATAAGTCCAAAACCAGGAACGTAAAGTATGCATACTTGTGTGCATACAAAAAGGTTGTAGGAGACTGGATACTGGCGTAAGTTCAGGTCCGTGAATTTCTGCCGAGTTTGAAAACCAAAACCAAACTCATCAGGTTACCTAAAGTATGTGTACCCGTATGCTTGCTGGCGGAAAGTTCACGTTCGTGAATTTTTGCTTAGTTTGAAAACTAAAACAAACTCAAATCCGATTACTTAAGTACACATACCTGTACGCATACTTAAGTGTGTTACTTTTCTAAAATCGGTTGTACGTGAACATAAACATTTATTAATAAGGAATGCAATCTTTGCAAACCGTGGCTATAATGTTCATGTATTGATTCGAGTAAATCAAACCGATTTTTCTTCAATTGTGTTCTTGTATAATCCATGAGAATATAGCAATTGAACAACTCTTTAACTAGTTTCATTTGAGTCATTTGAACTAGTTATGGTTAAGATGTATAAGGTAGATATGAGAGTAATCATATGGATAACCTCGGTTAACTATTTGTGAACCAACATGGTGTACACGTTTAGGTACGGTTACATAAACCTAAATGAGGGTACATTTCATTTGTGTGTAACAAGCTAAGTTCGATCTAACGGTTGAAAGATATTAGCTTGGTTGAATAGGGTTTTCATCTAACGGTGAATATTGAATGCTTTGTTACCAAGGTAACTTAGATTACAAACCCGATTTGAAAACTATATAAAGGAGAACTCTAGCAACTGGGAAACCTAATCCCAACACCTCTTGTGTGTTACTAGTTTCATAACTAGAGTCGATTCTCCTTTAACCTTAGGTTTCTTCTCGAGACTCTGTAGGTTGACGAATTGAAGACTTCATTGGGATTGTGAAGCCAGACCCAACTATTATCTTTGTAGTTGCGTGATCTGATCTTGATGTTTCTATCGTGTTGAGTACAATTGGAATAATTGACTCGAGATTTTATATCTCCGATAGGCAAGATAGAAAAGTAATCATAAACACTTCGTCTAATCGTTTGTGATTCCACAATATCTTCTTTCGCTAGTCGATTAAGATTATTGTGAGGTGATTGATAATTCTAGGATGTTCTTCGGGATTATAAGTCCGGGTTATCGATTGGTTCCTGTTCACCTTGATTTATTAAAAGACGGAATAAAAACTCTTGGGTATTTCTGTGGGAGACAGATTTATTCAATCCTATAGACTTTTCTGTGTGAGACAGATTTGTCTATCAAGTCTTCGACTTTGGGTTGTAGCAACTCTTGGTTGTGGGTGAGATCAACTAAGGGAATCAAGTGCATAGTATCCTACTGGGATCAGAGACGTAAGGAGCGCAACTGTACCTTGAATCGGTGTGAGATTGATTAGGGTTCAACTACAGTCCAATCCCGGGTTAATTGGTAGTAGGCTAGAGTCCTAGCGGCTTAATACAGTGTGGTGTTCAATCTGGACTAGGTCCGGGGTTTTTCTGCATTTGCGATTTCCTCGTTAACAAAATTATGGTGTCTGTGTTATTTTTTATCCGCATTAAATGTTGTTATATAATTGAAATATCACATGTTGTGCGTTAGAGCAGTTCCTATGGAATGAAAAAACTTGGAGTTTGTTCATTTTGCTCCCACTATGGACTCAACAAACATGAAAAATGGATGTTCAAATCAACAAATCTGTTGATTTGAACATCGAGATGGACCACCCAGTGCGCGTGTGATGGAAGATCGCGTGATGGTGCCACAAACGCGGGCGATCAAGCTTCCAACGCCCCTAACAAAGTCTCTCTCCAAATACCTTTATCATGTGTAGGGTTTATATTTTATTATTAAATAATCCAGTGGGACCCAATTTATATTAATAAAATCATTAGTGGGACCCAACTCTTATTAGTTTATATTAATAAAATCACAAGTGGGACCCTAAAACATCAGATTTGTTCATTTTGCCTTATTTCCCATAGTGGAGAATGCAGTTTGTTCATCCACGTGGCTCAACAAAACAATAAGTTTGTTGATTGCCATAGGAATTTCCCTTAAGATCAATCAATTAGAATATCCAACCTTGGGTTGTTGATTTATATTTATTGACACTTGAACATTGGTCTTTGGTACCGTTCAAGTTACTCCTCTTATATTCAATCAGGCTCGCAGATTTCTATTTGCTGATTGCGGATTGAATTAAGAGTTAGAGATATTAAACTCTTTGATATACTTTACTCTAGATTGAGTCTGACTGTCTAGTTGATTCTCTAGAAAGTGTATTGGAGTAAGTCCTCTCAGATTGCCAAACGAATTGTTGGGTGTGGTTGTTAGACCCCCACATTTTCAGGAGGGTTTAAGATCTTTCAAAGAATGACACGTTTTCATCTAACTCTGCCTACTTGGGAATAAGAGGTGTAAGACCCTCCCCTTGTAACAAACTTTGGAAGCGCATATGAGAACTTAGAGTTCCCCATAAAATTCAAATGTTTACCTGGAAAGCTGCTAGGAATGCTATACCAACTAGAACTATTCTTCATACTAGAATGCCTATGAATGTTGTTGATTGTGCTAGATGTCCATCCTAATGAAAATGTCATGCATTCTTTGGTCTTGTGCCCCTTTGCTAGCCGTGTTTGGTTTTTATCCTCTCTGTGTGCAATACTCTGGCTTTTAGTAATTTCACCGTTGCCAACTGGTTGATATTCTGGTTAGTTGATCCTAGTTCTAAACTGCCTGATGAGTCTCAGTGTCTATTTGTTACTATCCTTTGGTCTTCATGGAGCAGTAGAAACTTGTTAGTTTTCCAAAATACTAATGAAAACCTAGCAGTCCTTAACAGAGCTAGAGCAATGCTGTGACCAGAAAACCTATCAGCTTTCCAACTCAAACTAAAACTGGTTTACTGGATACTTGGATGCCCCCACGTACTGGTTGGATAAAATGCAACACTTATGGTGCTTTTGATGATTCTTCTTTGAACAATGGATCAAGCTATGTGATGAGGGACTTTACCAGCAAAACTTCTTTTTATCTTTGCTATGGTGTTTGAAGCCAAATCCGATGAAGAGGGTGAAGCTAGAGCTATCTGGGTAGTTCTGTAGAAAGCAATGAAACAGCATCTTACGCATATCATCGTTGAAAGTGATGCTCAAGATCTCATTAATCTCTACTAGTAATTTTGATGGTTACTCCAGGACAGATGCCATTATTAAGGATATCCAGTTTTTTGCTTCTAGTTTAAAAGCTTGTATTTTCTCTTTTCAACCAAGAACTTGTAATTCTGTTTGCTCATGAGCTTGCTCGGTGGGTGAAAAAAAAAAGTCTACTATGTATTGGTATGTGCCTCCTATCTGGCTGATGCCAATAGTTGAGGGGATCATTAGCCTTGTTGAAGGCCTTCGTTTATTAGAAAAATAACAACAATAACAAAGGGATTTATTAACACTTTGGTTCTTTGGAGAATTTAATGAGAATTAGACTAGATAGCATTTCATTGTATCGATGCTACCTGTTGTAAAAATCATGAGGTGTTGTAGTACACTATTTCACTGATTTTTTTCCTTTTTTTGCTCTTCTAATACTATTGTGTTTTCTTTTTCTTGCACCCCTATCTCGAAATCCTAATTCCGTCCCTAAGGGGAAGAGGAGAATAACATTTCAAATATGAATATAATAAAAAAGTATAAAAGCTAGATTTTCCCATTTATTCTACCCTGGGATGTAACCCTTGGACATGTTGCAGACAGTATATCAAAGTATGGCCAAAAACATCAGTGCTTCTCTACGGACCGCCACACACAAACCAGGTAAAAATCACCTCTCACAGTTTTTTTTTTTTTTTTGGTCAGTGGGCCCAGCCCCTCAGAAGACGTGCAGGGGTGGTTTGTGTGTGTGGAGGTTTTCACCTGGTTTTTTTTTCTCGGTCTGCAAAGACTTTCTGCAAAAACATAGGGTCTGTAAAGAGTGGTCTAGTAACTTTCCCAACTTCATTGGAAAGGACAATGTTAAAATTTCCTCTCGATCAAAAAAAAAAAGTTTAAAACCTAGTTTTGGACAGTGTCGACAAGGAAAGTAATTTCAGAAAGCAAGTTTTGAAAGCAGCCACCTGAAAGGACATGCCGGTGGGGAAGAAGTTTCTGGAGAATCCGCGACGGTGTCAAGGGTTTTTTTTTTTTTGATCGGTCAAATAGAAAATTCATTGAAAAAGAGGCACTTAAGAGGGGTACCTCAACCCAATGATTACAACCGAAGCAAAAAAAAAAAGGGGAGCCGAAAGGGGATTCGGATACCCAAGGAAAGATTTTTTATTTTTTATTTTTATGGAAGCCGGTATAAGGAATCCCATAAAGAAATCACCATATTTGCCGTAAGCTCGAACATTTTAGTGTTTGATTCCGCCCAAAAGAATGCTTGTAACTTGATATCTCTAATGAGGCTCACCAAAGTTTTCTTTTTGTTATAAAAAATTCTTGCATTTCGCTCTTTCCATATGCACCACCATATAGCAACGAGGATGTTGTTCCATATTCGACTAAGTCTTTTGTCTTCCCAATTAAACTTCCAAGCCTTTATAGATGTAGCGATATTAGGGTCATATGTCCAACTAAAGTTGCACCCTTCAACAAAGTAATCCCATATTCTCCGGATTTCCAACACTCATAGAATAAGTGAGAGCTCGTTTCATTATCTTCTTCACAAAAACAACATTCACTAGAGACATCCATACCTCTTCTCAAAAGTTTATCCGCCGTCATTATCCGATCATGAGAAAGAAGCCAAAGAAAGAAATTGATTTTGTGAGGGTATTCATGGCTCCAAACAATATTGGTTGGAAAATTCGGCTCACCTTGATTCCCTTCATCTCTAATTCCACCCTTAACCGTATATTGACCATGATCACTTCCAACCCATATTCGAGTATCCATAACACCTTCTTGAATAGAGATTGAAGAAAGAAGGTTTGATATAGCTAAGACTTCACTTGAGATATTATGTGAATATCTTTGTCTACTCATAAATTTCCATCTTATCCCAACTTCTCTAAATTCATACATATTAGCCACCACAAACTCTTTCGTCCTTGAAGCTCTAAAATCTAAAGGATACATATCACACAATTTTCCATCACCAAGCCAAACATCTTGCCAAAATCTAGTTTCATTTCCCCCACCAATTTTGAATCTTATATTTTTATTGAAACCTTCTAACTCTTTGTAAATATTAAACCACAAACTACCGCCTTTTGATCCTTTGGGTTGGAGAGTTTCCCATCCGGTGGATGTTTCACCAAATTTTTCGACCATAATCTTTCTCCAAAATGCATTTCTCTCTATGCCAAAACGCCACCACCATTTCTTTAGCAAAGCCGAATTCACTTGCTTAGTCCTTCTAATACCTAGACCACCTTTTTCTTTTGGTGTTGAAACCATTGTCCATTTAAAATTATGAGTTCTTTTCTTGTTAGAATCATCATCCCATAAGAAATCTCTCACAACTTTATCAATTTTCTTAGTTATGGAGCAAGGGGCAAGAACAATGGAGAGATAATAAATTGGTAAGCTATCCAAAACACTTTTGATGAGAGTTAACTTACCTCCTCTAGAAAGTGTTCTCCCGTTCCAATAAGCAACTCTTTTTGCACAAGTTTCAAGAATTTTTTCCCATTTTTGCGATCCTCCCACCTTGTCACCCAACGGAAGACCGAGATAGACACTAGGAAATGTAGAATTCTTGCATCCCAACATGTTAGCATAGTCTTCAATTCCCTCTTCAAACGCGACCCCAAATAAACTAGTCTTCGAGAAATTTATCTTCAAACCTGAAGTTAACTCGAAACAAATAAGTAAGTAGCGTAAGGCATCAACTTGTTCTCTTTTAGCATCAAGAAAAATGATAGTGTTATCGGCAAATTGCAAGTGATTTACTTTTGTTCCCCCTCCTTCACCGAGAAACCCGAGATTTGATCAAGCTCTTGAGCTTTTCTCAACATACAACTTAAGACTTCACCAACTATAGTAAAAATAAATGGAGAAAGAGGGTCACCTTGACGAAGTCCCTTTTCACTACCAAAGCAACCATGAGAAGATCCATTAACAAGAACCGAAAACTTAAAGAAAGTTAGACAATTTCTAATCCAAGCTCTCCATATACCACCAAAACCCATCTTGAATAAGACTTCATTTAAAAAATTCCAATTCACATTATCAAAAGCCTTTTCAAAATCAATCTTGCAAACCAATCCCGGTAATTTTTGACGCACTCTAGAATCCACACATTCATTTGCTATCAACACTCCATCAAGAATTTGTCTTCCTTTAATAAAACTAGATTGAGATGGTGATATTAGGGTAGGAAGGTATACCTTTAAGCGCTCCACTAAGACCTTTGAGATGATTTTTACACACTCCCAATAAGGCTAATCGGCCGAAAATCCCTAACTTCCTCCACATCCACTTTCTTAGGGATAAGAGCAATGAAATTATTTTTCAAAGACTTATCAAGAACATTGTGATCGTGAAATTCTTCAAAAACCTTCATCAAGTCTTCTTTTAAGAAATCCCAACCAACAATAAAAAACTTCATAGGAAAATCATCCGGACCCGGTGCACGGTCCACTCCCAAATCCTTAATTGCATTCTTGACTTCCTCTTCACTAAAAGGCCTCTCCAACCAAATACTTGCATTCTCATCAATACGCGTTAGACACATATTTTTGATTCTTGGACGATTATTAGAAACTTCTTTGAAAGCTAACTCAAAATGATTTGCAACCATTCTTAATTTCTTCTTTATTTCCGGTCCACCGACCATTTATACGAAGATTGTTGATGTTGTTTAAAGCCCTATGTCCTTTCACCACTCGATGAAAATGTTTTGTGTTTCTATCTCCATCTCGAAAATATCTAATTCTTGACTTTTGCCGCAACATTATGCTTTGACGACGATGAGCCACATCAAACTCTACTTTAGCCGTCACAAGCATGTCTTCTTCTTCTTCGGTAAGACCCCTTTCATCATCTAGTTCATCTAACTCTTTCAATTTGGTGAGAGCCGTGTCCATAGCCCTATCAATGTTCCCAAAGACATCCCGATTCCACACCTTCAATTTCTCCTTTAAAGCATTTAACTTCTTTGAAAAACATTCACCCGCCGTGCCTACAAAATAAAAAGACTCCCACCATTATTTCATTAGAGAAATTATGTTAGTTCCATTAATCCAAGCTAATTGAAATCGAAAAGGGCAAGCACCCCAATCCGAATTGGTTGAGCATAACAAAATAGGAAAATGATCCGAAAAAGGTCTTGCGAGGCGCTTGAAGTTGATATTCGGAAAGTGATCTTCCCAATCCGAAGAGAGAAAAAAACGGTCGATCTTGCTCTTCTTATTAGGAGGCCTACTACAAGTATACTTTGCACCGGAAAGAGGCCAATCTACAAGGTCTAAGTCGTTACATAAGTCATCGAAGAATTTCATTGAGTTCGAAACTCTACGACAACCTCTTGTTTCCGCCATGTATCTTATCTCATTGAAATCTCCACCAAAGCACAAAGGCATTCCATTCCAATAACCATGCAAGGTAGCTAACTCCATACGAAATCTTTTTTTCTCATTCACATTGCAAGGACCATAGACACCAATCAAAACCCAACGGAAGTTATCCTCCAAATTACGACACGAAATACTTATAGAAAAAGTGCCTTTAAGAAAGTCATCAACTTCGATCATATCCGAGTTCCATATCAACAAAATTCCGCCCGATCTTCCATAAGAATTTAAAGCAATCCACCTACACGGAGTCGCACCCCAACATTGACGCACAATTCCATCGGTACAAACATTAAGCTTAGTTTCTTGAATCATAAGAATAGTAGGCTTCCACCGTTTCACAAGATTTTTTAACTTTGACCGTTTATTCGGGTCGTTAAGACCATTAACATTCCAAGATATTATGTTAAACATTAAAAATATTGCAAGCCCGTACCAACCAATCCTTAGTGACAACAACAATTAAGATCCTTCCATTTCTCCCATCACAAGCTCATCTTTAAAAGCATCACCATGGACCAAAATTGAATTTTTAACAAAAGAAATTTCTTGTTTGGTGAATACAATACCCGAAGGATGACCGGAGTTTTTGAGTTTTCCATAGAGGGTATCAAGTTTATCCGATATGCCTTTCGCCACCTTTGAAGAATCACTGGATGCATTCCTATTACTTCTCGCACTACCACTTGTGATGCCGCATCATCAATATCTTCACTTATTAATTTGCTTGCCATTCTCTCATATTGACAAGGACTTAACAACCTCTATAGAAACTTCATTGTCAGGACCGTTTTCACTGTTAGAGGTTTTATGAACAGAAACAGATAGTGAGCTGGTTGCCTACTCCTTGGACATTTGGGATTTCAATTTTTTTCTTAAACTTCTCAGTGAGGAAGAATCCAAATTAACTGAGCTAGATAAATGAGTACTGGGCCCAACAACAAGAGGATGGATTAAGTTTTCGAACTATGATTTTAGGCATACATAAAACTTTCGGGGCATACAAAATGATAGTCCCATCTTGGGCCTTATAAGGGGTAACCTATGGGTAGCTCAATTACCTATATACCCTTAATACAAAAATCTAAAATCAATTTTCTAAAAAATCAAAATCAGCTTCCCTTAACATCTCTTCTTCTTCCTCCTCTAGCCGAACTCTTCCCTCCCGCGAAAAAAAAAAATTCATCACCGTGATTAATTGTCGATTCGTAAAAATTTGATTGTCGATTAAAATGAACTACATAATGACTCGTACAAAGAAAAGCGAGGACTAGGCAAACCAAATCGCTCTTCTTATCCATCAATTGAAGAAGAAGAACCAATTGAAGATGAAGGTGTAGAAACTGAAAATCAACCACCAATTGAACCGTAAATTGAACCAACTACATCTCCAACTCCTAAATGAGGATAAGAAAGTAAGTTTTACAAACCCAATCTCCTATTTGTGTTTTTCATCGATTAAATGATCGGTTACGGTGTTGGGTTCGGCTCAAAATTGAGTTGCGTTTTTAGCCGAACTGTTCTTCACAAAAGCTTCCTCAGAATCGTATATGAACAGTTCGGCTTGAAATTTCATGAAATTTCAAGCCGAACCTAGTCACAGAAAGAGATGCATAGGGGTTCGGTGTATTCGATAATCATAATATGTGCCGAACTTAGCACATTTACGAGGTTCGGTTATTACGATATTCACAATATGTGCCGAACCAATACAAAATTATTAACCCAGGAATGTACATGATTAGGTTCGGCTTATATTCTACTTATTCAAATAGCCGAACAATGTGTTTCCAACAGGTTCGGCGCTTACGAATTTATAAATATAACCCGAACCCTAAACATTTTTTCTTCCAGACAGTTCAGTGTAGGGTTCGGCTTGTTAGGACAATTCGAACCAAGCCGAACTCTGGTCTACAAGGTAGGTTTGGCTCTTAATCACTAATCAGAATTATTTTAACTAATCATTAGTATTAACACTAATCCTAAAAGGGCAGATTTGCCATTACCAAAAATCATAGTTCAAGTTTTCACTTGACTTTGAAACCGGTTGGGCTTGACAATCCAAAGGAAGCCCAATATTCACTATTTATGATGACTACACTTTGATACACTCATCGATGAAATCTAATGTTTAACTAGTAAATTAGAACCGGTGACAGTTACCAGGATAAATTCGTACATATGTGTACTAATTATAAAAAGGATAAAACACTTTTGAGCCTCTGTAGATATACGCGTATGCGCTGCATGGCCGATCTTGTCTCGTCAAATCTAAATCAATGAATTCGAGAGCATCAACTCCGGCAGCTCCTTCTGGTATGAAGGTTTCCAGAGAAAGAAAGTTCTCCTCATGACGGTGCAGCTGATAATCCATGTTGGAGCTATAATTATCATCATCATCACCGGAATTATAAATGTGCCGCGGTTCTTCCATCTTAGCTCGAAAGATAACATCCTCTACACGATCAGTAGGCAGTACACGCAGAAGGCTTTTAGAACGCAAGTTGTACAGTTGAAGATAATCCCCATTGAACCAGTAAAGTAACATCTGATCCGAGAAACTGAAGATGCGAGTAGGAGGACGTGTGGTACCACTGCCGAAGCAAAATAAGCAGGGATCTGTTGCCAGGGGGAACATAACCCTTAACCATCGGGGATTAGAATTTATACAAACATCAAAACTCTCCTCCTTGACCCACACTGGCTTGACTTTATCCTTCAACATGTATAAATGAACTTTACAACAACAGCAGCAACTACTACTACCCTGATGATCATCAGGGCAACGATGAGGATAATCACTTCCATTCCTTGATATCTTTTCGATACGTGCAATACAAGGAGATCCCTTGAACTCCAGAAGATGAGGATAATCAACAAGTGCGTGCTTCTGCTGCTCGTCAGTTGTACTTTTAGCTGGTAGTTGAATGAACTGAAACTTCTCATCGTGGAGATTGAACGACAGCAACATCTCCATTTCATTATTATTAACATCTCCGTCAGATCCTGCTCCCCCCAGAGTTGTTATTATCTTCCAGACCAAACACCCACTGCAACTAGTGGTGCAGAGGATGGCTGATTTATCGGTACCAGTGGGCGTTCTTATCTTTAATACAGGACGACCTCCGAGACCTGATATTGGCGTGCTAGTAGCAGTGACATTTCTCCATGATTTAGTTCCCAGTGTAAATACCACAGCATTAAGCTCCTTTTCAGTAGTACCAAAAAAACTTACCAACTTGTACTCGTTTGTCGAGGGGTCGAACCCAAATCCGTGACATATGATGTGTGCCTTTGAGATGCGCTTCCCAATGATGGCTGGATAATAGACATAGAGAAAGTCTCTCGTGTTTGGGTCCAAAACTGTGTAGCCAATTGAGTAGTTACCAACATGTGCTACACAAGGTAGACCGCGACAGTAACCAACCAGTTCAAACATGTCTCGATCAGCAAGACCACCACGATACTTGTAAAACTTATGAGCATTTACGTGAGAGTGAAGTCCATCAGTAAATTTGAAAAAGTGACAGCCATACATAGGCTCACCCGTCTCTCTAACAACGCCATCCCTGACATTTAAAAGACTAAAGATGATATCGGGGTGCTTCTGCGATTGAAGGAAATGAGCATACGTAAAGCGTTTACGATCATTATGAATGGAGTTATACCAGAGTTTGGATACCCGAACAGACTTCAGCAGTTCCGGGACTGGAAGCCTGGTTAATATTTCTTCCATGATTAAATCATTAGGAAGGCACTTCTTTCTTCGGTATGGTCTCTTCTTTTTTTCCATCACAGTTGTAGTATTTCTTGTATCACTTTCACAATCTTTTCTTTTATATGCTCTTTTCTTCTTGGTCTCCATCACGGTTGGCCTATCAACACCACAATCTCTTCTTCCACATGTCTCCATCGCTGTTGACGTATCACCTCCAAAATCTTTTCTTCTACATGCTCTTTTCTTCTTGGTTTCCATCGCTGTTGACTTATCTGTTATATCAACACCACAATCTCTTGCTCTTTTCTTCAATTTCTCCAACAGTGTGGTAGTATTATTATGATCACCAGAACCAATTCGACAGGGTTGTATCCCCCACATAACTTAATAATATATACAAATAAATAAATTATTGATGCAGGAGGTAGCTGCTGCTAGCAGTTGGTTCCTGCAGTGAATCGTAATTTACTAAGATATTTATAATGCGACCAAAACTGATATGCAAAGCAGCTCCGAAATTGATACCAAAAATAAGAAAAAACTGAAATTGGACTCGGAGTCTACCTGGGAGTTGGAAACCAGCTGAAGAAAGGAAATCCCCCCAAAATTACTTTTGGCAACCAGCTCGAAATTGGAATCCAAGTCTTTTTCTGCTAATTTTAAAAAAGGAATCGGTTTATCAAACAAATAGCTTCAATTTCAACTGAGTGAAACCTAAATCTAAAACACATTGAAATTGAAACTGAAAATGAAATCGAAACTGGAATACATAACATGCAATTTCAATTGGAATGAAACCTAAATCTAAAACACGTTGAAATTGAAGCTGAAAATGAAATTGAAACTTAAACTGAAACTGAAACTGGAAATGGAGGTTACCTGGGTGTTGAACATCAGCTGAAGAAAACTTCCACCAAAAAAATTACTCAGAGACGAACCCTAAATCTAAAGAAGAAGGAGGCTGCGAAATCGTTCATTTCTGGAGGAACAGATTTGGGTATTCATTAAAGTAGTAATAATTTGTTTACTATGCTGAGCAGCTGTATGAGTGCAGAATGTACATAGATCTCAAAACCGTGATTTTTTTTTTTTTTTTGATCGGCAATCGTTAATAAAATTGACAAACACACAAGGCGTGTGTGCAAGGCGAAAACAACTTACGAAGGAAAATTTTCCTTGAGAATAAGAGGGAAAACAAAGAAAAAGCTAAAATAAAGAGAAGAACTAGGTTGCACAAAAGCCACAACTAGAAAGAAACAACTTAAGATCTCTCAAAACCGTGATTATAGAGATGAACGCTTCCTGCGGCACGGTAGCACAACTTCTTGGGCAGTTAATTGGGCTGGTAGCTCTCTTTGTCTGAGTAAAAACAAATAATGGAGATTTATTTTTAAGGTACAAATAATGAAGCAAACACTAGGTATTCACTCGATTATTTGTACAATATTCACTTGCCTCTCAGGCTGAACTTGATAGTCTTTTTACCTTCAGTAAAAATGGAACTACAGTCGGCCTATATGGCATGGATTCAGTACAAGTTTGTCTGCAACACTATATTGCAGAACTAAAGTCGGCCTAATCCCTCAAAATGCTTCAATAAAAAAACAGGATTCTCCCTGGACTGTCGTATAACTGCACAATTCTTACACTACAAACCCAAGAAAAACAAGCCATGTAGTATAGTAAACTTCTTCTTTCTTACTTACTTACTTACTCTATACTTCGTCGAGTTCTGTTATCTGCCAGAGTGTAGCTGAAGCTGGAGTATTTGCGTGCATGTAAACGAATTCAATGCTTTTACCAGCTGGTAAAGATGTGAGCCAGAATGGGAATGTATATGCATTACAAGACTTTGCAAGTCCCCAAACTGGACCGTAGAGGTTGTCTATGTACAGCTTTAGTTCTTTCACTGTTTTCCCAGAGTTGTTGGTTACAGTATCTGTGATATGTTTTTCCTTCGGCGTTCCATGTAGTTGTTGCCTTTTGTGATCTTTGATAAAGAAGCTGGAAAAATTATGAGCTAACTAATATCAATGACGCAGGAACAAATAAATCTTAGACGAATACTAACATTTGTAAAATGTAACAAAAATAACATACTATTAATTGATAGAAATGTCAGAAAGAATACCTTTGACTGGAGTTGGTTTTGGCTTTTGAACTGGTGTAGGTTTTGGTTTTCGTAGCTGGAGTTGGTTTTGCCTCTTGAACTGGTCTAGGTTTTGGTTTCGGAAATGATTGAAGAAGCTCGGTGGTGAGTTTGCTACGGGAAGCTGTTCCCATAACCAAACCATGCAACTGGTGGCTCATGGGTTGTTTCCAAGAATATAGTCCACCTGAGATCAAGGAAAACATCAAATTCATTAAAATTCAATCACTCAGAGTGTGTCGTTGGTCTTTCCATGAGATTAAATCACGAATCTAACTGAATTTTAGCCACTGAATTCTAACTTTATGCCACACAATGCATATCGACGAATTTACTTACTCCATAGCCACTGAATGAGTGGTAGTATTTACGGGCAACGGAAATACTCCTATCGTATTTACCATGTATTTTTTGGCAAAATTGAACAGCTGAAAATAAATAAGCAAAGTAGAATGGTAATTCCAATTCTTCTAGCAAAAATCATCCACACAAAAATGAAAATGAACCAGTCAACAGACTCAACAACTCAAGCACCCTCCGGAGGTCCAATTGTAAGGCCCATGTAAGGGCATCAGGGGCAATTTCGACAATTGGTAAAGGCACCGACACTATATCAGAAAGCAGTTTCACGTAGGTTTTAGACCATCATGCAAAATTTTGATCGCAATGATAGACTTTTGGTCACACCTGGCATATTTTAGATCACGAGGCAGCTTTTAAGTCAAACTAACAAATTTAATCTCCAAAAATTCCTTTTAACCGAGGAAGATTCAAATGAAGACAATTCACAAAAAGTTGTCAACTTGTCATGAAAGTGACACAAATGCCCGAACCTCGAATACCTATCTGCCTGTCTGGTAAACAACACTCAGTGCCAATTCAGGACCTTGTTATTTTGTCTTCAAACGACTATAACCATGGTCCTGGAGGTTTAGTGGATCATATGAAAAGAAGTAAATGAGTGGAGTGGAGTGGAGGTGGATGGACCTAACCGTAGAGGAAAAAGAGGTGAAGGATACCAAACTAATGCACCATGATAATTCTAATAGCAAGATTAAGAATCTAACAAAATTCTTGAAATGTATAACAAAGAACCACAAAGGTTAAAAATGCTTACACCTCAAGGAGAACTGGCCAGATTTCAGCTCTTATCCTTAAATGAACACCCTGCACCCACAAGGAGAACTGAGACCTAGCGACAACAAGTACCGGATGAAGTGAGATAACTCACACAACACTTCTAACTTTTCTGAAGAACTTGACTCCACCATCACATAGTTTTCCATGTTAAGGCGAAAAGGGTTGTTTTTTTATCCTCAAAGACCATGGAGATGTCCCCTGAAAATAGAGGTTAAATTACATTGTCAACTGAAGCGGTTTTAAACGGAATGAATGATATATCTATGAACATGGACAATTTAAGAAATTGCAACATGAAAAAGTGGTTTTATGGATCAAAAAAGTTCTGATACATATAAATGCACACAAGTCTGGGTGACAGCGACAGTACGACATATTGTACTTCAAAATATCCCTGTACCGACGATGCTGGAACTGGTGTTGGAAACATCAACAGATCCACTGGCCGTCAACCTTTAGTGCTTTTTGCAGCTTAGTTCTATAAAAGTTTAAAAAACACGAATGGCATGAAGAAAAACGACTGTCATTTTCTTCATTATAAGACTGGATATATAGCAATTTGGTTTTTCCTAAGAACAATATACAAAACATTACACTCTTGTACCCATGAGACCATTACACAGCCACAAACTAATGCACATCTAGTGTGAAGAATATCTGATGAACTAAAGAATCATTCTTCCATATAACAAGAAACAAACAGACAGTCAAGCCAATTTCATTTGGTCAAGTCTAAATTGGCAAACTCAACAGCAGCAAAAAACATAGGTAATGCGCCCTAAATATAATAACTGCAGCAAAAAAACATGTCTTAATATACTAAACAATGCAACACTAAAATCTATCTAGTCTGACATACATCTGCAAGGATCATAACCTATCTAGTCTCATACAACGTACTTGCGGGTTCTCCACAAGAATTCAACAATTTTTCATACATATGAAAAAGAAGAAGGATGAATTGAAAATTTTGAGGAGTAAAATTTCAAATAACGGGGCATGAAATTGAAGACATGATACTAAAAAAATAGATTTTTCTCGATCTTACACATGATACTAAAGAAGCGGGAAAAGAATTCAGGACAATCCGCATTGAGACGGTATCAATGGTTAATGACACTTATTAGTTATCTAAGTACCTGCAACCACGTGCAGCTAATCTATTCAAATAATCTGGTCTTGCTTTAGCAAATAAGTTCAGTCTGTGTACCTTTATGTCCACTTCTGCCAGGAAAGAGAGAACAAAATCACTGATCCAGAATTCGGCAACTGTATACATGATTTTGGGGAAAGTTTGTTCTTAAATCTTAACCTCATTGAACTGCGCACTTCATCACCCTTTTGAGGAAAAGAAATCTAGCTTTCAAGATACACATCCATAGACCAACATAAAATTTCATTGCAATTTTATGATGATTTCACCTGATATACATAATCTACAATCTAATTCCAGGTTACCATATGTGTGATAATTAAAAACATGGCTACAAATCTAAGTTAGAAAAATCATCAACATCAACTCCTTGGACTCCTTCTGGTATGAAGGTTTGCAGCGAAATGAAGTTCTCCTCGTGACAATGCAGCTGATAATCCAAATTGGAGCAATAAATATCATTACCACCAGAATTAAAGATGTGCCGCGGTTTCAATCTTAGCTCGAAAGAGCACATCCTCTCTATAATTAAAAGGCATTACGAGATGAAGTTTTCCAGAACATAAGTTGTAAACTTGAAGACTTTTCCTTTGAACCGGTAAAGTAACATTTGATCTGAGAAACCGTAGATGCGGGTAGGAGGTGTAGTAGTACTGCAAAAGCAAAAACAGCAGGGCTCTGGTGCCAGCTTCCTTGACCATGTGGGAGTAGAGTTTATACGGACATCAAAACTCTCCTCCTTAACCCACATTTGCTTCACATTATCCTTCAAAACGTACAAATGAACTTTACAACAGCAACAGCAACTACCCACCACAGCAACGATGAGGATAAACACTTCCATTCCCTGATATTTTTTCGATACGCACATTACAGGGAGATCCCTTGAACTCCAGAAGATGAGGATAATCGACAAGTAAGTGATTCTGCTGCTCGCCAGTTGTAATTTTAACCGGCAGTTGAATTAACTGAAACTTCTCATCACGGAGATTGAACGACAGTAGCATCTCCATCTCATTACTAACAGCGTTACTGTTATCATACTTGATACCGTTAGATCCTGCTCCCCCCAAAGTTACTAATATCTGCCGAACCAAACATCTACTGGTGCAACTAGTACTAGTGATACAGAAGATTGCTGATTTGTCACTACCCATGGGCGCTCTTATTGTTGTAATAGGACGAATTCCGTGACCTGATATGGGGGCGTGCTTGTAGCAGTGACGTTTCTCCATGATCTAGTTCCCAATGTAAATACCACAACGTTAAGCTCCTTTTCAGTACATAGTACCAAAAATGCTTCCCAACTTGTACTCGTTTGCTGAGCGAGCGAACCCAAATCCGTGACAGATGATGCGCGCAAATGGTCCCAAAAACGGCTGAATATGTAAGCGGTTGAGTGTTTACCCACTGCAGCCACACAAGGTAGACCACGACAGTAACCGACCATTTCACACATATCAGTACCAATAATAAGACCACCTCTAAACTTGTCAAACTGCTTAGCATTTTCATTTTCACAATCATACATTCTAGAGGTAAATTTGAAAAAGCGAGACCCATACCTAGGCTTAGCAATCATGAGGAAGGCACTTCTTACTTCTTCTATATGCTCTCTTCTTCCTGATATAATCACCCCAACCAATTTGAGGGGGTTGTATGCTCATCTTCGTCATAAGTTAACACAAAACATTAAAGTAATGATGGAGCTAGTTGCTTCTTACAGGGAATGTAACGATAATCCTTATTTGATGGTGATGAAGATTTAAATTGGGTAACCCTAAATTTACCTGGGAGTTGGAAACCAGCTGAAGATAGGAAATTTCCCCAAAATTACTTGAGACCCTTTTTCATCTCTGGCCCTCTGTTACTTCAATTCATCCTTCCCCTCCTTCTTCTACTTCAAGATTAGCTCCTTTACCACCAAGACGATGGCCAAGTAGTTGAATTGTGATCAAGGAACCATCTTTATTAGGGATTTTAATTTGGGTTTCGTTGTTGATTTGTTGGTTCCTTTGGGGAATTTGTGTGATTTTGTAAAGATGGGTTTTGATTGATTGACCTGAAATTTGTAGGGGTTTTGGATTTTAAGGTTGCGGTTCTGCCATCTCTATCTATGATATGAGTTTTTCTAGAAATGTTGTAAACCTCCACTGATGAAAGAGGGAGTTTCAGATTATAAAAAAGAACATAATAAATCTTTGTTGATGGGCCTAAACTTTACTCTGTATTGGTTGATGGGCCGTGTTGTTCTTAACCTCTTCAAGGGGTGAGCATTTGGCCCGCAGTCCGCGGATTTAACCGGGACCAACCGTATTTTTGCGGATGGATGTCCGGACCATTCGTTCATGGGTTGGATACGGATGGGATTTTTTGGAATCCAACGGATTATGGATTGGGTCTGGAAGCAACATTCAAAATCCGTTAGATTAAGGGCATTTATATATTTTTTGAAAAATACTTAAAGAGTTTAGGAATTCTTAAGTTAGCCTGAGTATACAATTTCGTAATGACTTCTAGAACCGAAAAAATTAAGATTTTACTTTTGACTTCTGCTTCGGGAAAAAAATAACACTTATTCTTCTGATATCCAAACATGCTTGGGGATTCAGATTATATAGAAAAAAAAAATATTATTTAAGACTTGCATAGCGGAACATGAGTATTTGAATGACGTGGAAACTCAGTATTCGTAAAGTAGCTTTTGAGGTCCAGAACCCAAATTTTTCCGACGGCATAGCCAAGCTTTTTTAATTTTTACCATATGGGATTCTAATTTCTATTTCTGGAAACGCATAACATTTTTACTTTTATTGGTCTTTTTTTAGGGGTGGGAGGAGGGGGAATACGAGGATTATGGCTAATAAGAGACACAAGTCATTTAATCAATAAAGTCAAGAGTGCACTAATCTTTGGAGTATGCTAGGTAATTTCTTTAGAACAACACCATTTCGAGATCTGGTAACTCATTTAAAAGTAATCATGAATGTAACTAAAGTCTCAAATTAGATTTTTACCGATGCTTGTACATTTTCTTTTTATCGAAATAACCTATTTCCTAAAACAATAATACACTTGTACTTTTTGCTGAAAACATGCACAAGTTTACTTCCAAGTTTAGCTTTTTTTTTTTTTCATAAAGAGGCAAACCTCAAATGCATTAATCATATAGCAAGAGTGATTACAGATCTGACTTTGCTCTAGTCATTACAACAATTTTATAATTTTCGATGACAATAAGAGCATTCATAGCATTTTACACCATAGTCCCAAAACCTAATATGAAAAGAGATTCGTATCATTCCTAATCGATTCCAAGGTATCGTAACAAGTTTAAATGGTCTTGGTTGGATCAACAAAGAACCTATCCAAACCATATAACAAATCTACAAACAATAGAGATGTTAGGATCCAAAGATCCAACCATTTCTCAAGAATTTTTTCGAAGTCACAGTAGAACAGGTGACAAAGGTGCACTAGAATCCATAGATTCATCCTTTTGTCGCTGACTTTTTCATAGTAGCAGAGTACAGTAACAAGTATAATGGGTTATCATTTGGAATCTGGTCTCGATGAGTTTGGGTCTTCTTCAAAATCGGTCTTGGTGTCTTTGGTGGCTTTGTGATCGCTTGTGTCCGGGTCTTTGAAATCAAGTCACTTGTTGGAGTGAGAATCAGAATTTTAATCATATCTTTCCTGGATGATCGCTAAGAGTATCTCTCGTTGTTTGATTGTACACGAAAGTTTGTTGAAGTCTTCAAATCGTTGAAGGTGACAAAAACTCCTTTGGAAAAGAAGCTCTTGTCTTCTTGAGTGGTGGATCGAAGAGCTGCCGAGTGGTGGATCGAAAAGTCGGCAAGAACTGAATAAAAAGCTTGATGAAATCTAAACCCTTGACCGTAAATCACTTTAATCAACAAACAAATTCAGATCTATAATTTTGGTTTAGAGATGAGGTTTCTAAGCGTAAAAATCGAGAAAAGGGTGTCGAGAATTAATACAAGAAACAAATAAAAAGCTTTAACTAAAATACTAGACCAAATCTAATTAGAGAGCAAGGCGATTAGTTGTTGTTCAATCAAGAACTCAACCAAATCGAATTACTCAGAGAAAAAAAGACTGATAAAGTCAATAACAAAGAAGAGATTAGAAGATTTAGATGGAGTAGATGATTGGGTTTCGGAAGGGTTTGGGGGAAATCTATGAGCGGCTAGGGTTTCGGAAGGTTTGGGGGAAAATGGTTTAGAGAGAGAGAGGAAAATCTCTTCAATTTTGCTAGGTGGCCACATTTTCGCTAGGTGGCCACATTTTCGCTCAAGAAAGAGATTTAACAATTTTTATCAGGGAAAAATTTTGGTGGTTATCATTTAAAATCTTTTTTAAACAATTTGGTCTAACGCCTAGCCACATTCTTTGACTCCTTGAAATAAAAGATGTTATCCTCCATTTGATAGAAAATAATAATTTGCAATGAGATTAGATTAGGATATTGAAAATCAATTAAGAAAGTTTATCATAAATATTCAAAGCATCATAATTGACTGCTTTTGTTCGTAATAATATCTGAAGCACCATTGGCTTCTCAATATTTATGAACAAAAACTACATCAGTTGATTTCTTAACGGTACTCTGAACATCTGATATATTTTCAAAGGAGCTTTGGAAAGTCCGTTGTAGTCTTATAGTTAACAGTGACGAACCTCAAGTTCGAACATTTTATAAGTAATCGGCATAGTTTATGAACATTTTCGAAGTTCGATAGAGTGATTGAACAATTACAAGTAATCGGCATAGTTTATGAACATTTTCGAAGTTCGATAGAGTGATATATATATGTATATATATCAAGAGTATAAAGCACAGTTTGGCTAAGTTAGCCTATGTAAGTGGTGGTTGAGATTTACTCTCCCAATACATAAATCTATGGCTATAATTTCTCCCATTAAACTATCATTTAATGACCAATTAAGAAAAATCTAAGTTAATAAATGGTTAATATAATGAATGCCTAACTAATTATTGTTTCACCAATTGCTCATAATAAATGATCTATTATTTTTTTTCATTATAAATTTTCTCTTAATTAAATTAATACATTTGTATTAAGGGTCTAGAATTTAAGATTGAAGAATTTGACCAAGAAAATGTTAAGTATTTGTGGCTGAGAATGGCATTAGTAGTGTTGTGAACTTTCATGCATGATTTTAATTATTGTATCTGTTGCATTTGTTTGTTTTTCGATGCATTCTATTATTTTGTGAAACTTCCTACTAGGTTGTGGTTGCTCACCCATTTTCCTTCCTTTCCACAAAGAACGAAGAAAGACTACCTGACAAGAAATTATTATATATCACGCATATTTGGGTATCGCGTTTTGAATTTATTCGAAGAGTTATTTTGTTTTCATTTGATACTTTTGATTTTGTAGTTATTATTTGAAAGTTTTGTAACTTTAAAAGTAAGATTACATTTTATTTAGTAAATTTAATTGAGCATGAATTACCGATTTTATTTATTGAAATCTCTTAAAACAAAAAACTGGTCCTACAAGAGTGGCGATCATGAAATATGGATTTGCTAACTGGATCGGACCCGACACACAAGGTTGAACATGTGTCCGCTAGAAGTCCGAAAATCCGGGATGTAACACGCCACCACAACAAAATCACCCGATACCACCGTTGTCACCCCCCGCAACTAGGTGTGCTTTTAATTTTTAATCACAAACGTCATGTATAGAGCTTAGATTGAACAAACTTAAGTCATCAATTATTTTTTCTATTTTTTGTTGTTGTTATATTCTCTTTTATATAGAAACCTAATATATTTTATTTTAATACTAAAAACCATAATTTGGCTAACTTTGCCTGTGTTAGTGGTGGTCCAGATTTATCCCGGGGAAAAGATAAATCAATGACCATGGTTATCCAGACCACACCCATTTTCTGCACGTGTGCGTTACGTTTTAGGGAGATGGATGAGTCACCGTGGGTGCTCAATCGTTTTGTACAGGTGCCCAAAATCGTCTATCCCAGAAATCTTGATACCCTAATCTTTATTGTAGCAAAGCTGCCTTCGGTCCCTGCAGCACCAACTCCAGTCATATCTGCCCAGAATACCGAAATCATCCGCGCTGAAGATGAGATTGTGGCCGATAATGATCCACCTCGCAAGAAACCTTGCCTTCAGAAGATTCCCTAAGGTTTTTCGGCATCTATCATTGCCGAAGATTAAGCATTATGAACCCTTGCACCAAATAAAACAATACATGTGAATAGTATATCATGTTTCTTTGTATATCAGCATTTTTTTTGGTGTGTTTCCCTTTCCGCATTGTATTCTGGTGTGTTTCCCTTACTGCATTTTGTTGACGTGTAATTTCCTCTCTTTTTTTTGTATTTTGTATTAATCCCGTTGGTCATGATCTACGGTGGCATTGGTGGATCTGATTCATCCCCTATGTAACCGTACGTGGTGATATGATAATCTAATTTATGTTCTCATTTTTGATCTGAATCCATGGTTTTGAAGGAAATTTTCTGACACTAGCATCACCAAGCTAACATATTTTAACTTCTTATGCAGATGATTTCACTTTTGGAAAAAATTAATTCCATAAGATTGCACTCTTGGTAAAATAAAATAAAATAATCAAAGACGCCAGCAAATGTTATGGTTTCGGATAATGCACCCGGAATTATGTCTTTTACTCTATAATTGTTCGGTTTTCTTGAATAGGTTATAACGTCTCTGTATTCAACTCTTCTTATTGATAGCAATTCTCCGGATTGATATGCGGTAAAGAATGGAAAATCAAACAACATCATTACGATGACCATCACGAACGCTGGCAGATCATGTTATTTATAATTTGTTCTTTCTGAGTGTAAAAAAATACCTGGAGGTAGTATAAATTAAAAGAAGCGAGATCGCACCAATTGGTCACCATACTGCTCCACATTGAAAAGACAGAAGATTGTTATGACATACGCCTACCAAAGAGGTTGACGATTCTAGAGGCGACAATGGGCACCTATTGTCAGGTGTAAGAGATGACCGGATTATATGAGCGACTTTGCAAGGTAAGTATATGGTCTTACAAATCAGCTCAGTAACAAAGAAGATGTACTCGTTCATTGTAAGATGCATGACAATAAGGGGATTTCGATCTTTCCTCCCCAATTACATATTAGTCGGTTTCGAAATTTCTTTCTCTCCAAAAAAATACATATTGCGATTAAGCAGCATACTCCTCGACCATAAAAATCCATGCAATGGTCACGGAAAACGGCTTCCAAGGAGGCTAACGATTCTGGAGGTGACTATATCCACTTATTTTCCAAAGATACTTCGCAACATAAGAGTATATATGTGGTCTTACAAATCAACAGATATATTTCTAGATGTAAAATTTCAATAGCATAAATTCCAGTAAGTAAAAAAAAGGTCTGAGAAAGTACATATTATGTACAATTTTTTTTTTTAAATTGGAAATAGGGGAAGGAAATAGAAAATCACAGAGGTGAACTCATTTTCTTAATTTAAGATATTAAATGCGTACAAAGTCCCTTTAAAAATTATTTGTAGTATATATTTTTCTGAATTTTATATGGCGACAACGCGTATGATTTAGAAAGCATTTCTGATTTAATGGAGTGTGTTAACAACATTAGTTGTTTACCCGATAGAACAGAGAAAACAGAACAAGGGATATCCCTACGATATCTATGACCAAGCCAGATTTAACATATATCGGATCAGAATGAGTTGATAAGTATTCGGGACACATTTTATACGATATTAAAAATAAACCAACATCAAGGCCCGTGCCGTTACGGTACGGGTTAAGGGATAGTATATATATATATGGCGAGATATTTTTATAAATCACAAATTCTAAATATTTAGCAATACTATAAAGAAGATAATACTATATTCAACGAAAAATAACAATATCTACAATCATCTGAAATAAAATGATAAACACTAAGAAAAGTACATCGAATCGAACACAATTACCTTACAACAAATACACCTTAAGTTGTAGAAATGAAAAACACAATAATCTTGAATTAAAAAATAATTATATAATGAAATTTAGGGTTTCTTGTATACTTAGGGTGTATTTAAGGTTGTTTAGATTAAATATTTTCGACTAGACGATCTTGACTGTTTCTAACATAATATAAATCAAGCAATTTTAATAGTTTTGAAGAAAAATAAACTTTGGGGGGCAGATAATTTTATTTTTTGTTTTGAACTGCTAAGTCCAATCATGAAAGAGTCATATGCTTGCCATCGATTTTGTGCGATTAGTCACGCGCATACGTTTTCTTACCGGGAGGGAAAGTACTGAAATGAAGGATCTGTCGAAAGCACTAGGATCCGGATCTACTGCGCTTACTAATTCAATCACATCTGATACGCATTCAATTGTAAACATAACACTGGTTAATTTAACAGTTAGCAAATATGTACCCTACCAGCCAATTCTCTAGCAGCTGATTCAAGACCAGCCGATTAAATTGCAACTACTTCGAAAAAACTGATTATTATGGCGGACCGGCTTCCCAGAAAGGTTAATGCCCTACCCTAGGATTGGATTCATCCCCATATGGAACTGAAACCAGATCAAGAACCTAAAAAGCGATAACAAGCTAAAAGGCGCATCTCTCTAAGCCAAGATCGTCTGCTCCTCAGCAATTGATCCAAAAAGTACCACAACTCCTTCCTTCTTAGGCGAGCGAAGTGACCCCCATTCGACGTTGAAAGAAAGAAGCTAATAGAGAATAAAATAAAGAAAGAGGTGAACTCGATCGGGTTAACTCAAAAATGAAGAGAGTTCGCATCGAATAAGCCAATTGAGACTATCGTCTGTTTACAGCAAATAAAGATTAGATGGAGAAAGAGAGCTTCAGTCAACACAGTCCTAGAAGCTAAGATGCATTCATGCCCACTTCTATTCCTAAGAGCCCATCATTCTAATAAAGGACGGAGGCTACTTTCGGGACATTGGTTGCAGCGATTTCTAGACCAATATCAAAGGTCTTCGCCTGTCTCGTGATTCACCGTGCATCCGAGATGAATAAATGAGGGTCATTCTTTTTCAAAAAGAGACAACATCCTATAATAAGTAGATATCACAACTAATATCGTAGAATAAGTATCTTCTTTCGTGAGCAAGAAGTCAGGAAACTCCCATGCTTTCCATTGGTCAACAACCAACAAAAAAGAGAGTTTTCTTATTCGCAACTCCTACATCTCGTCTGTCTAGGGGAATAATTCAATCTCTATCCATCATGCCTCAATTGGGATCAATTTACCTATTTTACACAATTCTTCCGGGTCATGCCTTATCCTCTTTACTTTTTATATTGCCATAACTAATGATTCCAATGGGTTTCTAGGGATCAAGCAGGATTCTCAAACTACGGAACGAACTGCTTTCACAATGGGGACCAAGATCCGTAGCAAGGCATCCAATGGATAATCGATCTATATCAAAGGTTTTAGCACCTACTATCCTACATGTTCTCAATCTTATCTAAGTCTCCCAATGGTGCCACTCAGGGACTTAATGGGAAAAGGGAGGAAAATGACGTTGATTTCTTGCTTCAGAGAGATCAGCGGCTCACGAGGAATGAAAATAAACATCTTCTATTTTCTCTCGAAGTCTTCATCTAGCACTTCTGTCAATCATGTATGGGGAATGCCTTGTAAGAAGGACATAATGCTAATCCACGTTCTCTACGGTCAAGGAAGCATCGTTCTTTAAAGAATGAATCCTCCACATCGTTTGTCGGAGCTTCTTAAAGGAGGGGCCCTTTAGGGACCTTAGACACTCGATCGTTAGATCGGCCACGCCCAACCCTCGACCTATGGGAATTTACTTACTCTCTTGTTCCACAAGGCAGGGAGAGGCTCTTTAGAGACTCGACTGAAAGGAGTCTAGAAATACTTCTACCAACATAATGAAAGAACCTTCCCACCTTGTACCGTTAGAGAAAGTTTTGATCCCAAAGAGCCCTTCTCAGTTTAGAAGGTGTTCTGAAGAGGGAAGTGGGAAGCTTTACTACAATTAGTCAAAGTTGTTATGATTGAATCTCAGAGGCATTCTTTTCATTTGGTAGATCCAAGTCCTTGTCATATTTCAGGTTCACTTGGGTCTTTAGCAACTACAGTAGGAGGTGTGATGTACATGCATTCATATCAAGGGGTGCAAGACTTCTCGCTTAGGCCTCACCTTGATCCTCTATACCATGTTCGTATGGTGGCGCGATGTTCTACGTGAATCCACCTTGGAAGGACATCATACCAAAGTCGTACAAGACGGACTTCGATATGGTTTTATTCCCTTCATAGTGTCGAGGTTCTCTTCTTTTTCGCTTTCTTCGGGCATCCTTTCATTCGTCTTTGTCACCTACTTGAGATCGGATCCTATTTAGGACGCCGAAAGGGATTCTTGTTTTAGATCCTTGGGCAATCCCTTTTCTTAATACCCTTATTCTCCTTTCATCCGAGCTGCCGTAACTTGGGCTCATCATACTATACTCGCGGGAAGGAAAGACACGCAGCTTTATGCTTTAGTAGCTATTGTTTTAATGGCTCTAGTATTCACCCAAGCTTTCAAGTAATGGAGTATTACCAAGCACCCTTCACGATCTCGGACAGTGTATATGGTTCTACCTTTTCCTTAGCAACCGGCTTCCTACGGTTTTCATGTGATTATAGGGACTCTCTTCTCGATCGTCTCAGGGTTTCCGCCAATATCTTGGTCATCTAACCAAGGAGCATCATGTTGTCTTTGAAGCCGCTTGCATGGTACTGAATTTTGTAGACGTGGTTTGGTTATTCCCATTTGTCTCTATCTATCAAGGGAGGTATATGAAGATGAAGGAAGCTTGAGCAATTCAAGCTCGAAGAGGGGATGAATCTATACGTATAACAAATAAGTAAACAACCTAGGTGGGTTAAGTAGATTTCTCTTACTCGACTAAAAGGAGAGGCCTCTACGGTCGGGTTCTTTCAAATCTCCGGACCTACTTGTAGGACAAGAAAGTGAGTTCCTCCCTTACTTTAACAAGTAAGTGGGAGTTTACAAAGTATAACATCATCCAATTCCGTACCATCACTTCGTAGTCACGAGTGAGTCCTTAAACCCACCCTTGAAGTCGACTAACCCTTGCTTCCGTTGATTCTCGTCTCTTTCATTTCCCTACTGAACCTCTCTTTATTCCGACACATAAATGCAGGAATCGATCGCTTCCTTGGCTTTTGACCTATATCGTAAGCACACGAAAAGCAATGAATATAAGACAACTCACCTTCAGCTTTAGTACCGGCATTGACTACCTTAAAATAAACCACGCCAGGTAAATGTTCCTAAGAAGAAACATTGACTATCGACAAAGGTTCGGTGCATGGCACCTAAGATACAATGCAACCTAAAATTTATGTCTCGTATTTGTGACAATTTTCCTGTATGTTTTAAGTCCACTACCAAAGATGCTCGAATTATTACAAAGAATGCCTGTACCCAAAACCTATGATACAATGCAACCCAAAATCTATGCCGGTACTGGTGACAAATTCATAAACTCTCATGTATGTTTTAATTCCACTACCGGCATGCTCGAATTATTACAAAAGAATGCCGGTACCCAAAACCGGCATACAATGCAACCCAATCTATGCCTCATCGGTGACAAATTCATAAACTCTCCCGTATGTTTTAAGTCCACTACCGCATACACGAATTATTATCAAACACCGTTGGTACTAAAAACCTGCACCGTATTCATCCTAGATTGAATACCTAGGGAAAATTCATTTCCAGAATCCAGGGTTGGAAACCTAAGACTGTATTTATCCTAGATTGAATGCCGGAACACAAAACCGGTATTGTTTTCATACTAATTTCAATGCCGGTACTCTCTGAAACTCAACTGTTTGAGTTAGGGTTCGCGATTATAACCTAAACCCATTGCTATAAATCGATTTCAACACTCATAAACTAGTTCAAAATCACCTACCTTCTCACAGAAGCCACGCTTATGAGGGGTTGATCGTCACGTAACGTTGCTTCTTCGTCTTCTTGCTCTTGAGCAATCTTAGCAATTCTTTGTTCCTGTTTTTGTTGAGCAATCGATTTTGAGTTCGATTGGGCATTTGCTTTCTTTCGTGGAGGCATTGTTTATGATTCGGGTAGGTTAATCGACGAAGAACGGATGATGAACGATATAATTTTATTTTTTTCAAAACCTAACCCTAAGAGTGCCAGAAGTGATTTGAAAAGAATAGGGATATATGAATTTGGTTTTTGATTTTAATGTTTTAGGAGAAAGGGTGTAATGGTCTTTTCATAATGTTTTTTAATTAACCAAAGGGTATTTTAGTATTTTCATACCCAAAAAACACTCTTTAACACACACCATGGGTTGGGAGAAGTAATCAATATCCCGAAATTCCTTTTTATATCCCCCGGTTTCGCGTTCTAAATTTAATCTAACCATTAACGTCTAATTAATTTAGTTAATACACTTGTTAATCGAGTACATTTCAGTTATTATTAAAAATAACAGGATAAAAGGTTATTAAGATTACTACTACGTGACTTTATTTTGTTTTCTTGTGAGTCACCTAAACTTTCCCCGGGAGTCCCAATAATACGGCTATGTTCTAAGAGTGGTGCTAGACGCACCGAAGGTCTCCACCGTGAAAGCCACCGAAACTAAATCGTGCAGCAGTAGGCAGGGCCGTCCTTGAGATGCTGATGCCCCGAAGCTGATATACAAATTGCTACCCCTGCACATGGTTTTATGTAAACTAGTAAGGATACATGTGCGATGCACATGTTTGAATTTTTACTCATCCAACAATACTAATTTGAAAGCCATGAAAATTTTTTCCTAAAACAAAAATTTACGTGGAAATTTCTGAGGAACCCAAGTCTGGTTCTTCTCTCTTTTAGAAACCCATTATTAAGATAGTATATATGTGTAGCCCAAAATACACAATCTACGGTTATGATTAGTAGTTTTAGATCAAATCTATAATTTCACTTTTTTTAGATGGACTTAATTAACCTTGACCATTACAGTAAAACTTCGATAAATTAATAGCTTTGGGACCGGAGAAAATTATTATTTTAGCGAAGTTATTAATTTATCGAGTTAAAATTTAGCTTGTACAAGCCTAGTTGGGACAGGAGAATTTTATTATTTTAGCGAAGTAATTAATTTATCGAAGATTGATTTATCGAAGTTCTACTGTATTAACAAAATTATTTTTATATAAAAATTGTTGATTTGGATGGTCAACTGATGGGCGTTTTTTGTGGGCAGTTACTTAACTCAAATTGGTTAATGGACTAATATATGTAACGTATTTACATTTAAGGTTCCGTATTTTAAGATTCCAATTAACTTATTTATCTCATGGTAGCCTAAGAGCATCTCCAACGGTGGGTGCTAAAAATCCTATGTGGAATTTTTATTTAGATCCTTATTTATGGGGTCATATGTATGTGGCAAAAATAATAATGCTTTGCTAATGAACCATCTCCAATAGTATGGGGTCTTATTTTTAAAATTTGTTGTTTTGGATAATGATAAAATTGATTCCCTCTTTCCTATTGGTTAATAACAATTTATTTAAAAATTAAAAAATTAAAATATAGTTAAAATGATGATGTGGAGGTCATTCCCAAGGTCTAAATAAGACCTTCTCCAAGACCTTCATATTTATTTTAACACCCTTCCTATTTTCTATGACCCACTGTTGGAGATGAATTTAATGTAAATGAGGGTCTAAAATCCTATGTGTCATGAAAAATAAAACCTCCACCCTCTGTTGGAGATGCTCTAATATATTTATTATTATTTATGTTCAAAATAAATAAGATAATGTATTTATTATTCCGTAATTTTAGGATCCTAATTAAGTGCGTTACCATATATGTCAACGGAATTTGGCTTCCTCTCTGCACTTTTTATTTTCTCGTTTAATTAGCTTCCACTCGGCATTTCCTCCACTGATAGTAATCCTAGAGATAAGAGTAATAACAATCATGCTAATAACCTGATTTTTTACTATTGATTGTTGTTTGTAAAATTAAACCGATCATCGGGAATTTCGTTCAAAGCAATTACACATAAAACATATAAATGAAAATTACAATTATCACTAAAAACATATAAATGAAAATAACAGATTTTCACGATAATTGATTAATCAAAGGTAAATTTTTTTTTGAGTTTTTTACGATCATCTCAGGTGAAAATTGGAGTTTTCCTTCATTCTTCATAGTGATAATTGATATTTTCCCTAAATTTTCTATAGTGATAATTAAATACTCCCTCCGTCCTAAATTAAGAGTCCGCTTTGACTAAGTCAAGATATTAAGGAAATCCTATAAATTGTCATGACTAGCCTTTGACTAGCCTATTTAATGTTATATTATTACCAAAACTAAATTATTAGTGTTAAAATAAGTAGAAGTTTATTAGGAATTTTATAACTATTCATAAATGTTTTTATTTAAAAAAAGGAATGACAATTAATACAAAGATATTGAGTAAGTTTTTTTCCATAAATATGGTGATATTATTTAAGATTTGATATTAAAAATGATTTTATGATTATAAAAATAAAGGGTATATTTGATAGTTTAAGGGAAAAGTATGTCTATAAACAGAGCGGACAGATAAAAATGGACATACCAAAGTAGAAATTAGGACAGATAAAAACGGACGGAGGGAGTATATTTTTTTCCTCATGAATTACGTATTGTGATAATTGAGTTTTTTTTTTGGTCGGTTACAACGAATTTTAGGTTTTGGGAGAAAATACCATACCATAACATAATACAAAGAAAAGAGTTATTTTCTTGAGTTAGTTAGCAAAATTAAAAAGAACGCGCAATTGGGGGATATAAAAAGTAATTGGGGATACAAGAAAAGGACAAAAACTGGATCCAAATATCAATTCAGGTCACCCCTTATCTAAGTATTTTTTAAATCCTAATCTACCCCTCACTAATCGGGTTTAGTGGTTAATAATAATTAGTAAAATCTTAAGATTTTTTAAATGATTAGTGTGTGTTTTATTTGTTTTTTGGGTGAGTGAGGTGAGAGTAGAAGGAGGGAAAAATATTTTGAGAGAGAAATTTTTTTGTGGAAAATGGAGGATGATTGTGAAGAGAGGATTCTTTTCTGCCGAATCTTTAGCTCAACTACAACAAGGAGCATATCTTGAATCTTCGACTAACGACAACAACTCTCAATTGCAACTCATTGTTGAGCCAACACCCTTGAATGATGATTTTGACGAGTATGGAGAGTTTCATGAAGAACCAACACAAGAAAGTAAACTTGCACAACATACTAGCATCCCCAACACACAGGTAAAGCTGTTAAGATGTCGAAAAATCCAATTTTTTCTTTAAACCCGCCATTTTTTCAACTGAAAAACCTCGGTGCCGGCATGGTAGTTGTATGAATACCATGCCGGTAGTCCAATGTACCGGCATTGTATTCATACTACGACCATGCCGGTACACTTATATCCCCAATTTGAATTATCAACCGGCATAAAATTCGACCAAAAAACTATGCCGGTACAGAGTTAACCTTTTTACCTAACAAGGAATATACTACGGAATATTCAACCGGCATGGTTTCATTTATCGTCTACCATGCTTAGTATTGAATGAAAAACATACGGAAACAATTCCATCCCAAACCAAAAACCGGCATTGAAACTTAATAAACATTAACGCGGAATTTAGTACCAGCGTGGTACTATCACTATCGATAATGCGGCAACAAAACCGGCGTTGTTAAGTTACAACTTTTCAATGCCGGTACCTACAAAAAACATGCGGGAATAAATGTTTTCCAAAGCTAAATTCCAGGCATTCAATATCGATTATTTTCAATGCGGAATTTTGTACCGGCTTGGAACAATATGTTACGATAATGCTTAGTATCATTGCTTCCAGGCGTTGTAGTCTTACGAAACACATATGCCGGAATAGGTTTCAAATTTGGTCTTAGTTTTGGTAAACTTATACTATCTTAGGAACAATTGTCGAGCATCTTGCAGGTACAAATTTCCGGCATAGTGTTTTAATGTTGTTTGGAACTAATTTTCATTGGATCCTTAGGTGGTGCCATATATTGATCCAACAAATGCAAAGCCGCTTTATCGGGATACGTCGGAATGCTATAAAATCCCTCGGTATGTGACCAAATAATACTTTTCACCTAGTATCTTGAACATTACTAATGGATTGCTAGTAGTGAACCTTCTAATGAATGCGAAATTGTTCTTATGTAGGGAATAACTGATCGAAAGGAAGCAATCGCTTGGGCTAAAGAGACGGCTCTTAAGAACATGTGTGTGTTGGTGAGGAACACCGAAGGTTCGAAGAGGCGTTTTGAGATGGCTTGCGAGAGAAGTGGGAAATACAAGGAGAAGAATAGCCACAAGAGAAAGGATTATGTATATCCAAAGAAGACTAATAGGGTATACAAGACTCGTACGAGGAAGAATGATTGCCCTTTTAAGCTTGTATTCCGTTTAAATGACATGAACAATTGGGACTGTGAGGTTTTGTGTGGCTGTCATAACCATCGGGATCCGAAAGATTTTGTTGGTCACTCCTTAGTTGCGAAGCTAAAACCTGACGAGTTCGAGGATGTAAAGAGATTGACCAAAGCATTTATCAAACCGAGACAAATTCTCAGAGGCTTCAAGGAAAAGGACGAGACTAACGTGTCTTCTCTACGTACAATTTATAGTGCACAAGCAACTATTAGGAGGGTGGAATGGGAAGGGAGGTCCGTTATGCAAGAATTTGAGAAGATAGCTTGGGATCACAACTACACGCGTATCATTAAAAGAGGGCCCGACAACAAGCCCCTTCAAATATTCATTTCGCATCCGTTGCTTTCACAGTTGGCAAATACATGTTGTGGTGTTCTTTTGATGGATTGCACCTACAAGACAAACAAATACAATATGCCGTTATTCAACATCGTTGGGCAAACCTCGGACAAGGTAACATTCACATTGGCTTGGTGTTTAATGGAAAACGAGAGGGACCATAATTATCATTGGGCATTACGACAATTGAAGTTGTTCTTAGGGAAAATCAACTTCCGAGGGTCATCGTAATGATAACGATGCCGCATTAATGAGAGCAATATCCGACGTCTTCCGGACGCACAAAATTTCCTATGTACATATCATATACGTAATAATGTGATAAAAACTTGCCATGCCTTGTTTGAACCCGCAAAGGCGGATATTAAGAAGAGAATGATGGTACAACTAGAGGAAGATGTTCGAAAGAACAAACTATCCCCAGAAGAAGAAGAAGATGAGAGAGGCAAGATAAAGGAGCGAGTGGACAAAGAACATGCGGAAAATCATAAAAAGTGGTTGGAATTTCTAAGAGATTGGGAGAAAGTTTATTGGTCTCTTCTTTGAGGTTATGTACGAAAAGAGATTGGAGAAGTTTATTGCCGATTGGAGCGAAGTTTATCCGACCGCCGTCTGGTATTGTCGGACTCAATGGTTGGATAAGTTTAAGGAAAAATTTGTACGTGCATGGACAAACGGTATAGACACTTCAAGACGGAAGCAACTAGTGCAGAAGCTGAGGCCGCTCATGGGAGATTTAAAGATCTCATCCATTCCGGTCAAGGCAATGTGGTTACGGTCACCGAGGCAATGGAGCAATACTTTAAGCAAGATATCAATAGGATCAAGGAGGCTTTTGAGAAAAGCTCAATGGAAAGGTTGACTCCATTTCTTCGTTATGGTAACTTTCTCCAAGGAATAGAATTCAACGTCTCTCATTGGGCAATAAAACATATGATGAGACAAATGGAATATGAGAAAAATTACGGAAAACCGGGTGATGTGTGTATTTGTCCCGACATGTCTTCATTGGGGCTTCCATGTCGTCATATGCTTGTGAAGTATGAAAAACTGATACCTTTGGAGGTTATTGATCCGTTTTGGAAGCAACTATCTTTCGACCCTCCCCCTTCGGGGGATCCGGGCAATCTCCATGGGATACGAACGAAGCAAAGGAATTCTTGAAGCTTACTCTCGTGGCACCTCGGTAAGCCGACAAGTCTTGTTGAGCCAACTAAGGCTAATTGCTCGTCCATGGATCGCACAAAGCGAAGAGCCAAGAAAGGGAGATCAACGGAAGACCACAAACTAAAACAAAAAGGAAAAAACAAAGGGTAGAATTGAAAGAAATGACTCAACGTGAAGAAGAACTCGCGGCAAGTAAGAAAAAGAGATCTAACCGCATGTGAGATTTCGGAACAAAGGTTCGTGGAAGCGCAAGTTCCAAACAAAAGAGGTAGGCCGCGGAAGGAACCGCTAAGTCAACAACTAACCCGAGAATCCGTATCCACACCAAAAGCCAACTCATCGGAGGTTCCAAGGAAAAGGGTAGGCCGCCAAAGGTAACATCATCCGGTGACAAAGAACAACAAGGTGAGCATTCCGAATCCATACCCATAGTCGATCTAGCGGAGGTTCCAAGGAAAAAAGGGTAGGCGCCAAAGGTAACATCATCTAGTGACAAAGAACAACAAGGTGACCATTAGAAGCCATACCCATAGTCGATCTAGCGGAGGTTCCAAGGAAAAGGGGTAGGCCGCCAAAGGTAACATCATCTAGTGACAAAGAACAACAAGGTGACCATTCAAAGCCATACCCATAGGATCTAGCGGAGGTTCCAAGGACAGGGGTAGGCCGCCAAAGGTAACATCATCTAGTGACAAAGAACAACAAGGTGACCATTCCGAAGCCATACCCATAGTCGATCTAGCGGAGGTTCCAAGGAAAAGGGGTAGGCCGCCAAAGGTAACATCATCTAGTGACAAAGAACAACAAGGTGACCATTCCGAAGCCATACCCATAGTCGATCTAGCGGAGGTGACAAACCAAAGTGATAGCAAAGTTGACGTAGTTTTAGTTCGAAGGAGAAGGGGTAGGCCAAGGAAGTACGGACTCCCATCACATATCGAAGACATTGCAAGTGTAGAGATTGCGAGAGGATGGTTTGGATATATTATTGTTACAAAAGGGTAATATGAAGATGTATAAGGATCCCGAGCAGGTAGGACAATTAGAAGTTATCATACCAAGATACGATCTTACATAGACCAACTTCACGAGGTTATTCGCGAGTATATTTTATATACGGATGATGTCGACGGAGATGGAAATTGTGGCTATCATCTTTGTGGTGAACAATTAGGAATCTTTGACACGGCGGTTAGTAGAGGTATGACACCATGCAAATATGCTAGAACGAGGATGGCCGAACAACTTGTGAACAAGAGGAGCTTTTATGAGCAATTGCTTGGTGAAGGCGAGGGTTTGATGATATGCATGCTCAAGTATTGGGGCCCAACAACGGATGAACTTTCTTCCTTGAATATTGGATGAGAATGCCGCTTTGTGGGCATCGGTGGCGGATACATTTAGATGTGTTGTTCATTATTTTACCCCACCGTAGAATGTACATTTACCCCAAAGTGGCAAAAATGCGAAGGATCCCTTAAGAAGAGAAGAGTTGTTTTGGCGTTCGTGAACGGTAATCATTTCGTTATTCTAAAACTCGGAGAAAATTGTCCATTGCCACTGTTTGTGGGATGATTAAAAACAAGGCTCTAGATCCCAATATCTGGAAGGGATGGATGGCATTGTATGAGGAGAATCACCAATTTTGGGATGCGTTGGCCTTATCAAAAAAACCTCTCCCGGAGGAGAAGATGCAACTTCATACGTGTGGAAGCGACGATGAATAATTTTGATGTATGTTGTTCACTAGTACGCAAAATTTTCTTTTTTTTTGGAAGTGTGAATTGTAAACATTAAATCATATTTTGATGCCGTCTTAGGCATAGTTGTGTTTTATATTGTCTACTCAGGAACAGGTGTACCGGCGTAGAATCTTGTTTGAAACAATGCGGATATGATGAAAAAACTTCCAGAGAATTCGGTGACCTTTCCGGCATTGACATTAACCTCGATCTTGTCTTAGGTTTTACTGTCAAAATCGTATTTATCATGGAGATTACGAATCTGGCATAGTATCCAAACACAAATAAATGCTTGGAACTCTGTCATTTAGAGAACCGGCATTGTGTTTCTTGTTCTCGAGCATGCTTAGGGTATGAAAAAAACTCGAAATTTAGGGGATTTGACACAAATTTAACAACATAAAAAATATAATAAAAATACTAGAATGTATAAAAGAACAAACTCCTAAGTTTTGTGGTTCCAAACCGAAAACAAATCAAGCAAACACATTGTTCAAGACTCACAAACAAACAAAACCAACATAAAAACCAAACTAATACTATAGAATAAACACACGATCACTCGGTTCTTGGCTTCTTTTGTACCCTCTTCTTCCTTTCGCCCCACAAGTCTTTTGCCTTCGGATCTTCAATTTTGTCCATCTTTTGCTCGACGTTCTCCATTTCTTTACGGGTCACACCTCTCCTTTCGTGTTCTTTTTCTTAAAGAACTTTGTCAAATTTCCAATCCGCTGAAGCTGTTAAGGAAATTTTAAACATGTACTTAGTATGTTCGATTGTATAAGTTCATAGACATAGATTAAAAGAATGGCAATGAACAAGACGTACGTACCAACAACGTAACGAGTTGTACAAGTGCGGGTACGAGTTTCGGAGTTGTGGAGGCATGTCTTGGTGGTGGAGGAACAACTACTATATCCGGGCGTACAACATAAGGATGCGTGAACTTCCGATGGCCTCTTAGGAAGGTTGGTTCGATCTCATAACCGTTCTCGGCCAATTCCCAATCAGCCCTATCCAACACAAGTCCTTTTTCTTCCCTTTCACTCCAATGTGCAAGAATAGGTTTTGGGTCGTAAACCACGAGAGTATGGTTCTCACTTGATTGGCATTGAGGAAAGTCATGAGAGAATTTACGATAAGATGTATCCGTGAGATCTTTACTGCTTGTACCCAAGTTGGCGCATTACACGGCGAGGTTGTGCATAACAAATCCTTTTGGATGAAATAACGGTCCGTTGTAAAATGAAACATTGTCACGCCTTGAAAGTGAACTCCTCTGGCATTCCTATATGGATCAAACACTACATCTTGGACCTCCACCGAGTCCAAAGCCAATCTCATTGCTAATAACCGTTTTTGTTATTGGGCCTTGGGGTATTGTCGAAGAAGTATTTCGACCTAGAGGCCTATTCTCTTGATATTCGGTGAAAATCTTCAATCCTTTATCTTGTTTGAACAATTTTTTGAAGTGTTCATAAGCCCACACCTACGCCAATGAAAGATCGTTCCAATGATATGTATAAGAAAATTAATAATTGGAAACTAACAAATTTAATCACAACAATCAAAAAAAAAAAAAAGTAGTTGACTATACAGAGTACAGTGAAATTCCCATTAAATTGACGGGCGTTCGCCTTAGATGCTCGACGCATTTACGCAAAAAAATGTGCCAAGAAAGCGATGCCCCATGAATACTCATGAACCTTTTCCAAAGGATCCAAGTATTGTAGGTTGTTCATATGCACCCTATTACCATTGGCGTCGGGGAATATAGGCTGTGCCCAAGATGAACAACATATAAGCCGCGGCGATTCTTTGGACTTGTTCGGGATTCAATTCCTTGTTCTTCGTGTTCCCAAACAATTCAACGAGTTTGACGAATGTGATAGTCTTTGTGCAGGAACGACTAGTCTTGTACATATTTGCCAAAGTGGTTTCCTTGTCCCATCCAAACAACTTTTTAGTCGGTTCATAGATCTTGTCCCATTCCAAGTCCTTAGAGTCATCTCCTACCTTAACGGGTTTCAGAGAACCTCAAGACCTATTATCCTTTGGACATCTTCGGGGATGATGGTCATCTCGCCAAAAGGAAAATGCATGGTATCGGTTTCACCATAAAACCTCTCAAAAAGCGGTTTGCCGTGACGGTATCGGTGGCCACATAATTTTTTATCGCGGGATACAACCCGGATGCTTTGACTACGGCTTTAACGGCGTCACACTCAAGCTTCAAAGGCCATACATCCGATTGTTGATGGCGGCTAACACGGAAGGCATTCTTGTGGTCCTATAAAAACACAGTGAAGTAAATTACATTCACTTGATCACGGATAAATAATATAATAACAAGATGCAAACGTCTTACATAAGTTTGATATATCCGTGAGCCCAAGAGTATTTGTAGGCAAATAAGAGTTGCGGGTTTATCGGTTCACCCCAATGTTTGCCATCATCGCGGTCTGGAATCATGTCATACTTATCAGGAAAGTGGGATGGGGGTGCCTTTACACTGATCTTAGGGGCTTCTACTCCGACATCGGTCTGTCCTAAGCCACATGCTTGTGAGGATGATCCACCTGCTCGTTCGTGTACAGGATATGTTTCCCACTCATCATCATCATCACTGCTGGTTGGGTAGCTTATAGGTTGATCCCGAATTGTGACCTTAGCAGTGGCCGGATCAGGACGGCTATGTCGAGAAGACTTACGTTTTGCTTCTAAAACAGCTTTGCCTTTTCCTTTGCTCTTTTGTGGTGCTCTAGACCTATGTGACAATATGTAAACCCAGTTATATAATGACAACCGGCATAGAAATCGAACTTAACGGGAGTTAGGCATAGGTGCGGCATTCTAATCAATTAATATATGATGCCGGTTGTCTTTGAATTTTAGACGGAGAATGAACATTTTTTCAACGAGAACACCGCATAGTAAGTTAACATAACGACAACGCCGGCACTTAAAACCGCATTGTTAAGAAGTAAGCTTAAATGCCGTCTTGTGGGATTTTAGTACGAGAGATTTTAACACGAGAAAACGGCATAGTATTTATGAAACAAACAAAGCCGGTATGTAAAACCGGCATGGTATTCAATTAAATGTGTATGCTTAGTAAAGGCATGCAATAAAATCTGGATTCGGGACATATATTCGGGCATGATTTTCAAATTGTATTCTCTAGCCAATCAAACATGCAAGCTGAATTTCAATTTGATTTTCAAAGACTAAACAACCAAGTTTCACTTTGTGTTTTCTACTATGGGCTAAACCTAAAAGTAAAAAAATTCAATTCAACATATACATCACTTACCGCATCAAATTTGTTATTTCCACCTCACCATCGAGACTCTTGAGGCACTTGTTGCGCTTTTGATTTCGATTTACCACCATCATCAACAGTTTCTTCAGGATTGGGTATTGGTTTTTCACCGGGTTTGCGACGACCCATTGTGTTTGAGAATGAATGATTTCCTTTCTATAAAAATGGAGAATGAATGATTTCCTTTCTAAAACCGTCCCTTAAATAGAATGAAGGAGTGTGTAAGCGCGCATAAAGCGGGTATTAAGGATTTTGTAACCGCCAAATAAGTGGGATAAATTAGTTTGTAACCGTCAAATAAGTGGAATGAATGAGTTTTGTAACTGCCACATAACATGTGTTTATAACTGTCAGCATGCCGGCATTGACAAATGGAACATTTCAATGCCGGTATTATGACAATAAGTATTTGGTGAGCAGAATTCAACGGAGGCACATGTAACGGTATAGTATTTGGTTTATTTTTCGATGTCGGATAAGGAAAGAAAATTGATGAAATAAATAACATAGACCACATAAACTTTAGGAAATAAACTTAAAAACATTAACTCAAACCAATTGCAACTAACATCATTTCTTGGAACGAGATTCAATAAGCATAGCAGCTTCGAAATGCCTAAAGGCTCTTTTCTCCATTTGGTATATGCGTCCTGAGCTTGAAACCTATTCCCTCTGTATCTTGCAAGAAACTCGTTGTATTTGCGACATAACTTTATGAGTGCAATTGTTCGATTTTGTACATAGAGATCACCGTAATCCATTCGGCCTTTCTTACCTTCCAAGTAGTTATTCTTGTAAGGACCCGGTCTAACAAAACCCCAAAAAAAGATTCGAAGGGCGGTGATCTTCACGGAAATCGGATACTATGTAGTAATTTTTAATCCACTCGGTTTCTTCCTCGACATCCGCTTCTATCTTAGATTGTTTTTGGCGTTTAAGGATTTCTTTAGCTTCTTTGCGATAATGTTCAAGCTTTGCTTCCTCTTCTTCTTCTCTTTTTCTCTTAAGTATCTCTTCTTCCATTGCGGCAATTGACTTGGTGGTTTCTCCCTTCCTTTTAAGTTTTTCTAGTATAAGGGAAACGAGTTGGTGGTTGATAATTGATTTCCCAACGGAGTGGATAGTTTGTTCTTCTTGAGTTTTTCTTTTTCCATGGCAATGATGGAATCGGTAGTTGATGAAGTATTTTCCATTGGAGGTATCAAGTGCAATGGGTGAATCCATTGCATTATATAGATGATTGCACAACGGCTATTTAGTGCCGGCATTGTCGATGACCTACAATCAATGCCGGCCCTCTAAAGCGGTTTATGGTTCAAAAAAATAGCCGTTGTGCACTGATTTTTGAACATTCCGGCATTGGTATAAACTTATCGTAAATGCCGGCACTAGGTACTTAAACATAGATTAATATACTACATACTAAGCGGAATCATTAGGCAATTGAAATATGTTTACATACTAAGCCGGAACTATAATTTATTTGAACGTAATCCTTGTCGACGGAACAACGAATGCACTTAGCACGTGCATCAAGCCTTTAAACCACTTGGTGGCCCAAGTGGACGAGTTATAGTCTCGTGAGGGCTTACATAGAGGTATACCCACAAAACCTTACGAAATACCTAACTGGATACCCTAAAAACCTAAGCAAATTACACTAAACTATCAATCTTCTTAAGAAGAATCCGTTTAGATTCCCCCAACTGGTGGTACTCAGTGACTTTGGTTACAATATGGTTCACGTTGGCTTCAAACATGAATGGTTCTCCCTTTTCTGTAAGTAACGCGTTTTCACGGCTTCATGCTACAAAAACAACACACAAACTTTGTTGGTTACATAAAAATTGAAAAATAGTAGATTGTGCTTAATTATTCATAAAGATACTTACGAGTTGTTGGGGGACAACCTATTGTGATGAGCGTTATCGATCCGGTACTTCATTTTAGATACTCAACCACAGCATTTAGGATGATGTCGTGTCGTTGCTCGATTTGTTGAGCGAGTTCTTCCTTTCGGGTTACCGTAATCGTGAACAAACTTCCTAAAAATCTTCAACCACATGGAATCCCGCGTCTTTGCTATCTATAGTTGAAGGACGAGTTTCGGAGTACCATGCTTGGGTGATTGCTAAATCTTCCTCAGAGTCAAACGATGCCATTTGTTGTATGTGGGATTAGGTTCTATAATAAGCTATTTATAGATGACTATTCTAGGGTTTAGGGTTTCTTAAGTTAAGATTCTCAAGGAGATATATAAGAACGCGAGTTTTTGCTATTTGGGTCCAAGAATTAGCTCTCTTTATATAGAGAAAAACCTCAACGGATAGTTTTTGAAATTACATAACTTCCGCATTGTCGTAGCTTGTGAAATACAACGCCGGTAAATACAACCGGCATTGTATCGATAAGCTTACAATGCCGGTAATAGGAAAAATTTTAACGAGAGATTGCGACAAATATGCAACCTATCTGCGGCATGGTTTTAAAACACTTGAAACGCCGGTAGATGCAACCGGCATTCAATCTATAACAAAGTCTATGCCGGTAGTTGATGAATTAAAAAAAAAAACGGCTAGTTTTTTGAAAAATAAGACCGTTGGAGATTCATCTCTATATAATACCCCCATTCCTTTGGAAAATTATACACAAACCAACCAACCAAATAACAAAAATCATTCTCTCAAGAAAGCAAGCACGGTTAAAGCTTCACAAAGGATGGGGGATTCATCATCTTCCTCTATTTGCAAAGTAAGTAGATTTACTAACAATATGATCTTCACTACTATGACCCACGACTAATATAATCTTCTCTTACGAGTCATCATTGCAAGTGTCAAATTTGCAAGTCGCCTTCTCATCTAGCCATGGACTGTCCTTTTATTTATTCAAAGTGTAGAAGGCGTGATGGGACACGCCGGTTTTGGATTGCAAAAAGCGATGATGCTTTGAAAATGGAAGAATGTTTCTAAGGTGTTTGAATCACCCAAAGTGCGATGAGTTTCAATGGTTTGACAGGAGCCATTCAACTAGCGAGTCAAGAAAAACCACAAGGGCCAATGCAAGCCAATCGATGGGTGTGATGGGTGTTATATGAAGGGAAAGGAATATGTTGAAAGAGAAGAAGAACCAATGAAGTTGATCCTTGACACCCCACTCCCGGACGATGTCTTGAAGAGGTTCGAGAAAGGCTCAAAGGTTAAGTAATTGTTGAAAAGGGATGGAAGTAGATTATCTTTAGCATGTTTTAATTAAAAGATTCAAATCCAATGTAATAGATTAATTATTAGGAATAAAATAGAAGAGCATTCAAAATGAATTTTTATTCAAAACAAGCGATGTCTCGGCATGGAAGTATTCAATTTTACGGTCTTAGGTTTTAAAAAAAACTATGAAAATTTTCAAATTATCGATGCAAGCATAGATGTCGGAAAATACTCTTTGTGCTTGGTACCATCGAATATCTATACGGGAACATTGAATTTTTGGTATTCTTGTCCGGTATGGTTTTATAAATACTTTCAACGCCGGTTATAAGAACCGGCATTGATGTTTAAATATTAAACAATGCGGGTCCCAAAATCCGGCTTTGTTATCCTAATTTATCTATGCGGAAATAGTCACAAATAAATCTTGCAAGGATAACACGCTCAACATAAACCAACCAACTTGATTTTGCTATCAAATGTTCTTAATCCGGGTATCCTAAACCAAAAGCAAACCAAACAACTAAAGAGTTTAACACAAGGTACAAACGAAAACAAGTTTGGAATTGTTCAAGACGTGACAACCACGATCCAAAAAAAAGAAACACAACTAAAGAGTTAAATCACTGGGTCTTTTGCTTCTTTTGGGCAGGTTTCTTCTTAGTTTCCCCGAACAAAGCTTTTGAACTAGGGTCGGTTGCTTCAATTCTATCAAGCTTTTGCTCGAATTCCTTCATTTCTTCAAGGGACAAGTACCTCTCCTTCTGGTATTTGCAACCCAACATCTTCTTTAACTTGCCAAGCCGACGCCGCTAGTTTAATATAACAAACACATAATTAGTATACATATATGATTATGTGTATATTAAGCAACAAAGCAATTAACAATACTTACAAGCAATCCAACGGTGTTATTTAGTTGGGTCATCGTAGGGGGTGCTGTGCGGGAGTTGGGCGGAGGTTTTACGGGGAGGAACTTGGACGTCATCCGGGCGGACGACATAAGGATGTGACCATTCCGGTACTCTTCCATGTAATCGGCATCAACTTCATCACCGTTTTCAGCAATCTCCAACTTTTCCCACTGACTAAAATCTACCAAACGACGTGGTTCCCTATCCCTCCAATCTGTTGGCTCGGTTTGAACATACTCTACATGCAACCGATTTGGAGTTGAATAACACCGAGAAAGGTCGAGATCAAAACATTGAAAAGAGGCCGTCTGGAAAAATGCTAATTGCTTATATCCAAGTTGACGCATCACACGCGTAGGATTAGCCATAACGTATCCTTTTGGGTGGAACAACGGCCCATGGTAAAATGCAACGTTACCAAACCTCAAAACCTGCTTAGGTTTCCTCTAGCCTCCTTGTAAGGGTCGAACACAACATCTTTGGTACTCATTGCGTCCAAAGCCAATCTCATATCGATCGATCGACCCATGTTCTAGGGCTTTGGAGTCTTGTTGAACTCGTATCTCTTAGCTAGAGGCGTATCGGGTTACGGAAGATCTATGATCTTCAAGGAGGGGTAGGCCTTGAACAAGGTTGGGAAGTGTACATAAGCCCACACCTATTCCAATGTGAAGCAATAAGTTTTGTTTCTAAGTTCACGATAAGAGTACATATGAACAATATACACAATAACATAAGTTTAAGAACAAATTTAACTGCGGTAGAGTGAAATTCCCGACAAATTGGTTGGTTTTAGCCTTAGAGGCCCTTCTCATCTCCATCATCAAATGTGCCATTACTGCGGTGCCCCAAGAATATCCATAGACATCTTCCAACGGATCCAAGTCTTGAAGGTAGTTCGCACTAACCTGTTGCCATTGGTGTCAGGGAATACCCTAGTTCCCAAGATGTACAACGGGTAAGCAGCGGCGTATAACGAATTTGTTTAGGGTCCCATCCATCCTCCAAACTTCTTTTCTTTGTCTTTTCAAAATTCTTCTTAAGCGGCGTCAACTTGATTGTCTTTGTCTTACCGGACGTGGATTCATAAAAGCTCTCCACGAAGTTTTGTAGTCCCAACCAAATAGCTTGTTAGTCGGACCGTGCAACTTCGACCATTCTAGGTCTAGAGACTCAACTCCTTCGCAATTGATTTGCCGATAACATTCAAGCCTAGAATGTTACGAGCATCTTCGGGGATGAAGGTCATCTCCCCAAAAGGGAAGTGCATGGTATCGGTTTCACCATGATACCTTTCGACGAAGCAATTGACGATATGAGAATCGGGCTTCACATAATTTTCAACCAAAGCATATAGACCAGAATCCTTTACTATTCTTTGGACCTCTTCACATTCCTCGGACAAGTCCCAACCATCCGCGGCTTGGTTTCGGCAAACACGCACAGCCCTTCTTATGATCCTACAATTAGGAGAGACAATACAATTAAGAGATTTTACATAAATACACAACAATACATATGTACAAGATAGAAAATGCTTACATAGGTTTGATAGATAGTACGAGCCCACGAGTCCTTGTATCCAAATAGTATTTTCGGTTCGGAGCTTCGCCCCAAATTCTACCACGATCAAGGTCGGGAATCATGTCATCAATGTGAGGAAGGTGAGAACCCTTAACTTTCACTTTGACGTTGCCCTTCCCCTTCTTGCCATTGTCTTGTGTTGGTTGTTGACTTGGGCCACCAACTTCGCTTTGGCTTGCTAATTGACTTTCCTCTTCATCTTGCTCATCTTGCTCATTGTGCTCACGGATTGCAAGTCGACTACGGTCACCACCACTCTCCCAAATTATCCCTCTTGTACCAGCCCCCAAACGAATCTTACGACCTTCATCTTTCCCTCGAGGAGCGGGGGCGAAGTATCAAGAATTCTCTTAGTGACAACATCTTTATTTTTCTTTTGTTGGCTTCCTTTGCTTTTGACCTATATCGTAAGCACACGGAAAGCAATGAATATAAGACAACTCAACTTCGGTTTTAGTACCGGCATTGAATACTTTAAACTAGACAACGCCGGTACAATGTTCCGGCGATACACATTGGTATCGATAGTGCGTACCAACTACCGCATACAAATGAAACCTAAAATCTATGCGGCATTGTTGACAATGTTCTGTATGTTTTAAGTCCACTACCGGCATTCTCTAATTATTTAAAAACAACGCCAGGTACAAATAACCGGCATGTAAAGAAACCAAAAATCTATGCTTAGGTACTAGTGACAAATTCATACACTCTCTGTATGTTTTAAGAGTACTACCGGCATGCTCGAAATATTAGAAACAAATGCAAGTACTTAACACCGGCATGAAATGAATCAAAAACAATGCCGTCTGGTGGCAAATTCATAAACTCTTCTGTATGTTTTTAGTCCCTACTAAAATACACGAATTATTATCAAACACTCTAGGTACTACAAAACCGGCCTTTGTATTCATCCTAGATTGAATGCGGTAGTGAAAATTCAGTCTCTGGTTATTAGGGGTTGTAAACTTAGAAGCCTTGTATTCATCATAGATTCAATGCTGGAACTCATAAACCTAACCTTTGTATTCATATAAATTTCAATGCTTAGGTACTCTCTCTGAAACTCAACTGTTTGAGTTAGGGTTCGCGATTCTAACCTGAACCCATTGCCATAGATCGATTTAAACACCTAAAAAGTAGTTTTAAATGACTTACCTTCTCACGAAGCCATATATTTGTGTAGTTGATCGTCGGATAACGTTGCTTCTTCGTGTTCTTGCTCTTGAGCAATCTTAGCAAGTCTTTCACTTTGTTTTTGTTGAGCAATCGATGATGTTGAGTTCGATTGGGCATTTGGTTTCTTTCGTGGAGGCATTGTTAATGATTCGGGTTGGTTAATCGACGAAGAAATTTTTGAATCGACGATTAATCGACGATGAAGAACGATGAAGAACACAAATTTTTTTCAAAAACTAAACCTAACAGGTCTTGATCTTGAATTAATGAAATGGGGGATATATGTTTTGGTTTTTGATTTTATTGTTTTAGTAGAGAGGGTATTATGGTATTTTCATAATGTTTTTAATTAACCAAAGGGTATTTTAGTATTTTCATACCCAAAAATCACCCCTTATCAGACACCATGGGTTGGGAGAAGTAATCTATATCCCCCAATTACTTTTTCTATCCCCCAATTGCGCGTTAGGGCTAGAAATATTTTCCCCCAAAAATTTACTATTCTTATTTTTACTCGTCACGTAGATAATTGAAAGAGATTTTCAATTCAAATATATAAATTTTAAAAAAATCTGGTGTATATTTTGAAAGATATTAAGTTTTTAAAATTATTGATTTATTTTTAAAGCAATGACATTTATATAAATATGTAAAAAATAGGGACAATTAAGTAATTTAAGGGGTCTCCTACCAAAAAGAGCTATTTTCTTTATATTAGTACTAGATCTTAACCCGTGCCGTAACGGCACGGGATGTTTTGTCTTTAATACGATATTGTTCACATTCCTCTTGCTTCATTTTTTTCGTGAGTAATTATTTTGATATTCGAATATGTTTTGGGTAGAAAAATAATGGGTTACCTGATCTTTTTATTTTTTACTTAAGCATGTTATTTCAATTTATTATCTCGGGATTTTAGTAATAATGTTGTGCCAACATGAAAAAAATAAAAAATACAAGAAATAGATATTTTCCCCATTTATTGTTCCATCACACCATAATTTTAAATTTCAAAAAGAATATTTCATCTAACAAAGACTCCGTACCTAAACTCGGCAATCCAACTCCATGATGTTTATGACTACATTGGTTCCAAATTATTGATAACTAAGGCTCTAAGGAGTGAAGCAAAAACCCATAATATTTCCCTACTATAGATAAAAACTATTTATTTATTTTTTGCAAATGTGAGAGTTATAAAAATGAAGAACCCTTGGCTTTTGGAAGGCTGAGATATACACATGTGACCTGAAAAAACAAACTTACAAAAGTAAATCAAAACATGTGTAAGATTCTTTCTCAATCATATTGATAACATAAAATTGAAGAAATTCGTGGATAAAAAGGTTTCACACCAACTATGCTAAGTTGTGCATGAATGGCGTTCTCACATCTAGTGTTACTCAAGTAATTTGGGGCAAAGAAAGAGCATAGTCATATTGATATTTGTATCTACATAAATTTAACTAACCTTCAAGAAAAATTATTAGTTTCAAGGTAGAGCCAACACAAACTTATATCGCCTTCAATGTGTAGAACACATACTTGGGTTTAATCTACCGTGAGATTAAACAAATACCCCAACATTAGTCAAATGATGTCTACAAATATGGGATCGAAACAAAGTGCTAACGGGAAAAATGAGAGACGAACATCAGTGTTACAAAGAAAACACCTTATACGTATCAAATTTTGTTAACCAAACATGTATTCAAATTAAAAAGTCATCAACTTAACACAAAAATATAAAAGAACCGAAGTTAAATCAATACTTGCATAAACAAAACTTATAAGAGAATTTCGTAATTATTAAATACCTTTAAAATCACTATTAGAGATTTAATTGCATGCCTCGTTAAAAATTACGGTAAGACGAAATCACCAGATTAATCTGTAGAAATTTCACTGGATATGTAGCAATTCAGAGAAGTTTACACTGGTGGTGATGTGCTCCATCTAAGTGTTGTTCGATTGATTATTTTTTTTAGAAGGTTTTGGTTTTCATTGGAGAAACCAAGAGGGAGCGTTTCATTATATTCATTATCATTTAGAAATCCAAGACAAACTCGCACTTTGCTTATGGGATCTCAATACAACCTTAGATTTATCTATTGGAGGGAGAATCCTTGATACTAAATATGTATTTTTTAGTATTATTTATTATATAACGTGACGCCCAAATGTTTTTTTCTTCTTCTTAATTTTCATGTATTTTAACCGAGATTATATTAGCATTAAGACGATCAACCACATTTCTACTTTATAGTGTTACCCTTTTGTAGCGGCACATAATTAACATAGTCAATTACTCCCATCAATACCCGCCAGCACCACAAAACCACCAGATATCACTTCTTTCTCCAACACCACCATTGCCCATACCTCGTAGAATATTGGGCACACTTATAACTTTTAATCCCAGCCGTCATGTATAAAGTTTAGGTTTAACAAACTTAGGTCGTCAATTAATTTATTCAACTATTTGTTTTTTTGTTAATACTGAAAATCATGCGTCTGAACGGTTACCAAAGATAGCAGTGGTACCAAAAATAGCCATTTTGTCTTATATGATTTGGCATCATCCCAAAAATATTTGTCACACCCTTATTGATTGTGTTGAAAACAACCAACTATATTTTTCACAACACAATGTTACCCGTCAGGTAAAAATATAAAAAAAATATATTTTTGATGCAAAAAGAAAAAACCAATACCACCACCGTGAAAACCATCCAGCGCCACTATTTCTTCCACCAAAACTAATATTACCACCTCCACCACTTAGTAACACCTTCCACCGCTTCCACCGCTTCCACCACCTACTTCTTCTTCTACAACCACCGCCACCACTAATATCTATTGATTTTTGTCAAAATTATTTATTGATGGAGATATGTATTAATATTAATTAAGGGACATTTATGATGTAGAATTAATAAATCATTTATCATGAGAAATTAATGAGACACCAATTAATAAAACACTTACACTAATTAATATTTAAGTTGAACAAACCATGACCATAGATCTTTTTTTTATGTTGATTGATCTAATCGTTATTGTGCTGTATGCATATACTATACTAATAAGGAATTAGTTTTGATTGATTATTATTTAATGGTGCGGTCATGGTTAGTACAATCTTAGAACTAAATATTATAATTAATTAAGAAAACATTTATAATTAAAAAATGATTAGTCATTTATTATGAGCAATTAGTGAAACACTAATTAATAAAACACTTTATAATGAATAGATTATTTATTATGTGCAATTAGTGAAACACTAATTAATAAAGCAATTATGATATTTAAGTTGAACAAACCACCACTGTTGATTTGTCTTTTCTATCAATACCAACCAAGGTGGAACACTGGTTAGAGGCCACTCTTATGACACAATAGGTCATGAGTTCGAACCTCCCCGTTATAATTTTTGAAATTCCATATCTTTACTTGAGTATTCATTTTTCATTCATAATATTGGAATTAATGCCACGTGTGCGAGTTGTAGGGGTGGCCAGGAGAACCACAACCCTTGATTTATCTTTCCCACGGACAAATCCTGACTACCACTCAGACAGGCAAACTTAGCCTAGCTTTGTTTTGTATTCTTGATATAAGATAAGATGGTAGATTATTTGATTAACACCTCAAATAAACTAAATGACTATTTAGCTTTTTAGATCATGATATAAGCGTAATGAAACTAAAAAATGAACTTTAATGATCTATTAAATTAAATTTACTTAGAAGCTCATTGCAGCATCCTCTTAAGTAGGCTAGCTTATCACGATCCACAAGCTTACTGCTGTGTTTTTATAGTGAAAAAATTGTCGATCAATTTTAAGGGATGAATATACATGTGATGCTCTGCATTCTGATCACAGTAGATAAATAAGTTTTGCAAGTGTTTTTTCGGTTACTACGATATCTATCTACCAATAAAATTAGATTCAAGGACCATATGATCATAATTAGAATCATCATCTCAGCTATGTTGCCTGTCTAATGGGAAGTGCCAAGGATGACCGTAAATAGTGAAGAACATGTACTGGTTAGTACATGCTCTATTTTCAAAACAAAATATTAAGATAAAATAATACTCCCTCCGTCCCTAATTAGATGAGCTACTTGTAGTGGTAAAAATACCCTTATATTATAGTTTGGTCCTAAGGTGATGTCACAGTCCTTTGTTTTTTTCTCTCTCTTAATAAAAATAAATAAATAAAACTTAAAACTTAAATATCTTTTGAACCATATGTCAAAAAATGATAAATTTTATATATTCGGAAAGCCCTCGACGATAGCTTTCCAACGAGTACCATTGTCGCTATGTTTCGGAGCTTTTAATTGTTTTTCAGTATAATAGTAGTTCATTCCGAGAATGAAAAGAACAGACTTCATTTGAAGATGAAGATGAAGATGAAGATGAAGATGTTGATGTTTTTATATGGACTTCATTCCAGAAACGAAGTCTGTTTTTTAGGCTTTTTATATGGACTTTTACGGAATGAAGTCTGTTTTTTCATGTTTTTATATGGACTTCATTGAAGTTCATTCGTATATGTTTTATATGGACTTCATTTTTGGAATGAAGTCTGTTTTTTTCAGGTTTTTATATGGACTTCATTCCAGAAATGAAGTTTGTTTGTATATGTTTTATATGGACTTCATTTCTGGAATAAAGTCTGTTTTTTTCATTGAAGTCTGTTCGTATATGTTTTATATGAACTACTATTATACTGAAAAACAATTAAAAGCTCCGAAACATAGCGACAATGGTACTCGTTGGAATCGTCGAGGGCTTTCCGAATATATAAAATTTATTAATTTTTGACATATATTTTGAGAGATATTTAATTTTTAAACTTTTAAATATTAAGGTAAGAATGAGAGAGAAATTAGTAAAGAAAATAAACAAGAGAGAGAAACCATTCACGTGAGAGGAAAAAATAAGAGAGAAGGGGTACTTTAGATATTTTAATAATTATGGACCAAATGGAAAAGGTGATTTCTGAAAGGACCAAATAGACATGAGAGCAACTGCAGTGGTGCGACCATAACCAAAGAGCAAAGAGCAAAAAAGAAACTAAAATTTGGGTTTAGTCCGTGTTGTAACGCAGTGGAGGGAGACTAAAATTTGGTCAAAAAGGCGCAACTTTGAGTTACGCCCCAACCGAGCGCGCAATTCCAAATCTCGTCCCATTTCTTTTCTTTTTTTTTTTTTATATATTATTGTGGGGGCGCAACTCAAAGTTGCGCCGAATTTTTTTTTTTTTTTTTTATTATTGTTGGGGCGCAACTCAAAGTTGCGCCCAATTTTTTTTTCTTTTATTATTGTTGGGGCGCAACTTTGAGTTGCGCCCCATTTTTTTTTTTTTTTTTTTTAATTGTTGGGCGCAACTTTGAGTTCGCCCATCAAAGTAACTTCAATTTACTTCCGACTAAAGACCAGACTAAAGACTAAATATGGTCTGGGTTTTGGTTATAGTTCGGTCTTTGGTCTTTACTCCGTCTCCACTGCGTATGTTTTTTACCAAAAAATTTGGTTATACTCCACGACTGTGGATGATCTGAGACCACCGAGAAAAGGACCAAACCATATTTTTTCCTTGCCTATTCTGGTATGCAATATGGTAATAGTTCGAGCATCGCCTGCATCGGGATTAGGGCCGTGTAAAGTGGGGCCAGGGTTTTGTGTCACACGGTGCTCACTTCGCGAGATTTCCGAAGTGAGTCCAGAGTTTCCGATGTTCTAAAGGGAACTCTTAATGTTCAAAGTGCTGGGCTTGGACCGAGCCACCACCGGGAAGGGCTGCTATTTCATTTGTAACTAGTACTAGCTGCTTCTTCCACTCCTTCAAAATGAGATGTCTCAGACAATTTTGCTCTTGCTCATCTTCTACTGCATCTGTTACTAGTGCTACTTCTTTAACTCCTTTCAATAACATTATTCGAGCTTCTCTCGAAAAGGGGTCTCCTCGAAAAGCTCTATTGGATTATCAGACTATTTTCAGCTCGACTTCTGTGTTGCCTGATTTTCAAACCATTTCTTATGCACTTGAAGCTTGCAAAATTTTATCAGATGACAGAACTGTAGTACAGTTCCATACCAGAATGTTAAAATCTGGGTTTGATTCATACCCATCTCTTTTAACTTCTTTGATATCCATATACGTTTCTCATAAACAACTCGTTGATTATGCTTGTCGTCTGCTTGATGAAATTCCCAAGTGGGGTTTCAATCTTTTTTCTGTGAATTTGGTCATTACAGGCTATTTAAGGGCTGGGAAGTTCGATAGTGCAAACCGACTGTTTCGCCAATCACCTCATAGGGATGTTGTTTCTTGGAACTCTATGATAACCGGCTGCGTTAGACATGGCAGTCTAAAAGAGGCAGTAAGTTTATTTCGTCGAATGCTCAGTTCTGGTATTGAACCAGATGGGTTTACTTTTGCATCAGTTCTTACAGCTTGCGGTCGACTTGGAGCTATTAGTAATGGAAAATGGGTTCATTCTTTGATGACAGAAAAACAGATTGAGCTAAATTATATACTGAATGCAGCATTAATTGATATGTATTCAAGATGTGGAAGAATTGAAACTGCTAAGGAAGTATTTGAAAGCGTGAAACGAGACCATATATCTGTTTGGAATTCGATGATTACAGGATTAGCAATGAATGGACTTGCTTGGGAAGTAATCGAAATCTTTACTCGTTTAGAGAGAGAAGATATTAAAGCAGATTCAATCACCTTTGTTGGAATCCTATCTGCTTGTAGCCACTGCGGACTGGTCGAACAAGGTCGTCGGTTTTTCAATTCAATGAGAAGGAATTACTCAATTGAGCCTGAGATTGAACATTGTGGAGCAATGGTTGATCTTTTGGGCAGAGCAGGTCTCTTGGAAGAAGCTCTAGAGATGATACAGACAATGCCAATGAAGCCAGATGTAGTTGTGTGGAGAGCATTGTTAAGTGCTTCTCGAATTCATGGAAAACCTGAGATTGGTGAACGAGCAGCCAGAAAAATGTCGTCTGATCTGGGAAGTGGAGATTATGTGTTGTTATCAAACATTTACTCTTCGGCAAAAAGATGGGATAATGCTGAGAGAATGAGAGAAGGGATGAGAAAAACTGGAATTCGAAAGAATCAAGGATTGAGTTGGATTGAAGTTAAAGGTGTTATTCATCAATTCAAAGCAGGTGATCTGTCGGTTCCTGATTCTGATATGATATATAAGGTTTTGGAAAGAGTGAATGCAAGGATCAAAGTCGATGGTTATGTTCCTGCAATTGAGTTAGTATTAATGGATGTTTCAGAGGAGGAAAAGGAGGGAAATTTGAATTGTCACAGTGAAAAACTTGCAACTGCTTATGGGATTTTAAAAACAAGTCCGGGAACTGAAATTAGGATCTCAAAAAACCTTAGGACTTGCTGTGACTGTCATTGTTGGTTGAAAATGGTTTCAAGAGTATTAAACCGGGTGATTGTCATGAGGGATCGCATTCGTTTTCATCGATTCGAGAGTGGTTCATGTTCTTGTGGGGATTACTGGTAAGTGGTAAGTGCATGACTTGATAATAATTGTCCCAGCTGGGAACTTGCTTATATTCGTAACCCCATAACTAGAGAATCTGTTTTTCTCCCAAAATTTAATAGATCAATATCAAAGGCTTACCTTGATAAATTTCTGTTAAGCGGATTCTGTTATGTTTCTTCTACTAATGAATACAAGGTTCTTAGAATGTACAAGTTGGCATTAGAAGAACTTGCAGTTGTACAAGTTGAGGTTTACACTCTTGGAAGTGGCAAGGGATGGAGACACATGGAAACCGTTTAGAATACTTTTATGCAGTTCCATATGGTGTTTTTGCCAATGGATGCATTTATTGGATGCTCTAGACAGGGATAATCACGGCATTTAACTTAGCTGATGAAATTTTTGCTGAATTGTCTGCTTGTTCGCTTCCTGGGATGCCTGGTTAGGATCCTAGACTTGGATTATTGGGGGATTATATGATTGCTACCGACAAAGACAAGACTGAAACTGCTAGCATATGGCTATGGAAAAAGAAGGAAGATGAGGCAAGGAGTTGGAGTGAGGAGTTCAGTTTAAGTGATTTGGATCCAGGCAGTAATCTAGTTTCCCTTACAAGTAGTGGCAAAGTTCTATGTTACTCGGATACCAAGGTCACGCGTTATGATCCAAAACCTCCTTCTTCCAAAATGCTGCTTGTGGATTTTGGTAAAGATATCCGTCAAGCAAAACCTCATGTGAACACCTTGATTTCACTGAAAGAACTAGGAGAAGATACTTAATACAGTGATCAGCCGATGAAGCAGCAGTAGGAAGAAAGAGATCTGCGCGTACCTATATAATCTGGTACGTTTTCATTGTGATTTTCAGATCATTTATATATATGTAATGTTACCTATTCCAATCTAAAGGTTGTACTTAATGAGCTGTTCCTAGTATCCATATCAGTGTTAGTGTGTGTTACTACATTATCAATGTCAGCTTTCTTTGTAAATTTCCAAATTGGTACTGAGCTACCTTGTTTTTCTTTTTGTGCTTTCTTTATCAGTGTCCTAGATTAAATTTCAGTATGATACATATTTTAGTAAGCTAGTTTTGTTCAAAGAAGAAGCTTAACAATATAGTTGGTTTTGAGAGCCACTAGGTAGTAGATTTTGGGGATCCAAATATGAAGTTCGGTCGATTTTTCTTTTCACATTATAGCGATAAAGTTAACACTTTTAGACACCAAATTTCACCATAAAGTGATTTTAGTGTTGTTAAAGTTGGGTAATATGATTTTTATTCTGGTTTGAAATGTCTAAATATGGTGTTTGGCTGCATAAATAATCATATGTCCACAAAATCTAGAGTTTATGACCGAAATCTGGTTGCTGGCCCTCTATAAATCCAATTCCTTAGAAGAAAGAAATGAGTTTTGTGTAGTTCTCCAGTTTTTCCAGTAACCGGTACTTCTTAGCTTCTCAAGGGAGGGAAGGAAGGAAATAGAATTAGTCAATTAGGTGAAAGAAAAGGACAAGCCAAATGATTTCATGATGTAAATGTCGTTTTAGCATTTTCCCTACTACTAGTACTGCCTTCTTCTTCTGTTTGTTTACTTTCTTGCTCATAGTTGAACTACTTACTGAAACACTTGACAGGTACTTCACTCTATATGTAGAACTCCTTGTCATTCAGGCCTGCTAACTGTTCAATCCCATTATGTCTATAACTGCATATAACGTAAAATAGCCAGGTTTTATGCAGTTACAGGTACTGTCAACCACCTTTTCTGTATTCGTGATATGAGGTGGAGGATGATTACTAGTCATTTAGCTGGAAGAAAGGGTTTAGTTTTGCCTAGATATTAAACCATGTGGCTTTATGAACAGCGCAGTGCAGTACTGTGTACAAAACTCATGAGGGTTGTATCATTCTCTATTGTTGTGACCTGAAAACTTCATGTGTGGAGATTCTTATGAGTGCTGATTTATCGACCATAAGAATTTCAAACTTCCTCACAACCAATAAACGAATAACCACTGAGCAAAATGTTCATGTGCAACTTCCCCTTAGTCATGGTTTCAAAGCCAGTGTCACATTTAGTAGTCAGTACTGGTTTGATGACAAGAATTTTGTGAGATATATATTGTCAATCATTCTTCCATGTAACAGGCCTTAAATTTTTTTTTTTTAAAAGATTCTCCCTTAATTCCAGGCAGAGGGCTATTCACCCCATATCCAGCAAATGGCTAGAAAGATGAGGGCAAAGCAATTTGGCTTTTTATACCATGGAAATTAGGAAGCTCCTGATTCTTTAGCTGGATAGGCGGATCCAGTGGTGCCTGTCATCGATATGTTTGTTTGAAGTCTTTTTTATAATATCATTTGTAGGTTTCTGCAGACCCGGAGGGTGTTGGAACTGCCAGATTGGAAAATTCCAACAAGAGGATCCATTTCAGAGTTAAAAGATATCGTAAAATTGACACACTTCAGGTATACTTGTCAAAAATTCGAGTACATTCAGATTCTTGATTTTAATTTCATACGCCATATTAACATGTCTTGTTTTCACTAGACTGTCATCCTGGAGCAGATGGAGCACCACTTGTTCTTACTGGTTTATTACTGAATTGGATGCCCATACGCCACAGCTTAACTGGTATCCGACCCAATGTTGTCAACCGTGATTCTTTAGGGTTAGCAATTTTGCCGGAAACCATAACCGCCACAAACTCATAACCGCCACAAACTCCTGCAGTATCTTGTATCCCAAGTAAAAATCTCTTGCGTCCCACTTGTATATAAACTTCTCTCACAGTAAACAATCAAATCCTCAAAACCCAACCCTAATCTTCTTCCGTCTCAAAACCCAACCCTAATCTTCTTGGTTCTCAAAACCCTAATCATCTTCACAATGTCTTCCTCTGCTGCTGTTACTGCTAATGAGTTTAAACTCATTGGTCCTCCATCAATACAGAAGCGAACTGTTTCACCTCCTCCAAGCGGAAACGCATTCATAGACCTAATGGTTAATAACTTCAACAATTTCTCGAAATCGGCTGCTCCTCCTGCTCCTATTCCCTATCATCTTAGAGGTTTTACAGAGAACGGATCAGCAACATATGTTTCCAGTGATAATCCATTAGTTGATTTCTTCTTCCATGTTGTCCCTGATACGCCACACCAAAGCGTAACCCAGAGATTAGAAAAGGCTTGGAAACATGATTCCTTAACAACTTTGAAGTCTCTATGTAACTTGAGAGGTGTGAGAGGAACTGGTAAATCGGATAAAGAAGGGTTTTACGCTGCGGCGTTATGGCTTCATAAGAATCATCCTAAAACTCTAGCTATTAATCTTAAAGCTATGGCTGATTTTGGGTATTTCAAAGATTTACCTGAGATTCTATATAGATTACTGGAAGGGATTGAGATCCGAAAGGAACAAAAGAACAAATGGACGATTGAGAAGTATAGTTATCCAGTTGATCCCAAGACTCGGAAACGTGCTTACAAGAATCCAAATCCGGTGAACGGCCTACAGGAGAACAAAAAGAGTAAGAAGGAAAAGGCTACTGAGTTGTTGAAGAGTAGGAAGGAAAAGGCTACTGAGTTGTGGAAGAGAGCACTGGAGAGGTATGAAAAAGATGCTGAGTATAAAAACTTGCATGATAAAATATCTGAACTTTTCGCCGAGTTTTTAATCTCTGATTTGAAGTATCTGAATTCTGGTGAGATTGGTAAGATCAGTTTAGCTTCAAAGTGGTGTCCTTCTTTAGATTCTTGCTTCGATAAGGCTACTCTTTTGTGCGAAGGTATTGCTAGAAGAATTTTCCGCGTAATTCGAATCCTGACTATGAAAATCTTGAAGAGTCTCATTATGCTTATCGGATTCGTGATCGGTTGAGGAAAGAATACTTGGTTCCTCTACATAAAGTGTTGGAATTGCCTGAAGTTTACATGAGTTCTAAGATGTGGGAATCGTTGCCGTATAATCGTGTTTCTTCTGTTGCTATGAAAAAGTACAAGAGTTTCTTTGAAGCACATGATAAGGAAAGGTTTAATATGTATCTAGAGAGTGTTAAAAAAGGAGAGAAAAAGATCGCTGCTGGTGCATTGTTACCTCATGAGATCATTGCTTCTTTGAATCACAATAGAGATGGTGACTGTAGTGTTGCGGAGCTGCAATGGCGTAGAATGGTGGATGATTTGTCAAAAGTTGGAAAGTTAAATGACTGTCTTGCAATCTGTGATGTATCTGGTAGTATGGCAGGAATTCCAATGGAAGTCTCTGTTGCTCTTGGTTTGCTAGTATCAGAAATGAGCCAAGAACCGTGGAAAGGAAAACTCATCACTTTCAGTAACAACCCCCAACTTCAAATAATTCAAGGCGACGATTTGATATCAAAGACGAGCTTCATTCGACGGATGGAATGGGGGATGTCAACTGATTTTCAGAAGGTGTTCGACGAAATACTGAAAGTTGCAGTGCAAGGGAAATTGAAGGAAGATCAGATGATAAAGCGGCTTTTTGTGTTTAGCGATATGGAGTTCAACCAAGCTTCAGGGAAGATTAACCATAGTTACTACAGTTACTACGGCTACGGTCAGTCGAGCTTGAGTCAAGCTACAACATGGGAGACGGACTACCAGGTGATACAGGATAAGTACAGGAAGAGTGGATACATGAACGTGCCTGAGATTGTGTTTTGGAACCTTCGAGACTCTAGCTCAACTCCGGTATTGGGTCAGCAAAAGGGCGTGGCTTTGGTTAGCGGATTCTCGAAGAATTTGTTGAAACTTTTCCTCGAAGGTTCGGATTTAAGTGAAATTACACCCATTAGAGTGATGGAGAAAGCAATCGCTGGTGAGGAATACAACAAACTTGTTGTAGTTGACTGATTGATTCTTTATCCTCAGTTCAAGAACCTGACAAGCATGGCAATGCTGCAAACTGTGCCCTGAGCGCTATTTATTTAATTTTTTTTTTTTTTTTTTTTTTTTTTTTTAGTTTTTTTAGATCAACTTGTACTGTCTGGGGCTACATATGCTTAACAATTTGAGTGACAGTCTAATAATAGTCTATTATGCAATTTCAATGAAAGTTTTATGTGCTTTTCCTGCTTATCAAAACTTGAATCATCTTGTCTTTGGCCTTTTGTTTGTTTTTCATTGTGTGAGACTCTTCCCTTAAAATCTAGCTTGTAATCTGAAATTATGCTTAAAAGTACTAGCAGTGGAAGATAACTTTATGCTCTGCTATCACAGTTCTTGTACTCAAACTGAGCAGATTAGCATTGATGTGCGCTGTGCTTCGGATATCCCCCTAAAGCCTCTTTTATGTTAGAACCATTTTTCGGGGACCAACTTTTTTTTTGGACCATTCTTTTATTTTGGGTAAGATATTAGAAGTAAATCTAGGTCACCCCTTATCTAGATATTTATGATAATACCTAAATTACCCTTTGATTATTTTTGGTTAATGATTAGTTAGTGTTAATATTAGTTAATGTGATTAGTGAAATGATTTTGAATAAAGATTTGAGATTAAAAAAATCAGATTTTTAAAAAATAAGTAGAATTATTGAGAGAGAAAAGTTAGAGAAGATGAAGAAGAAAAACATGGAAAATAATTTTTTTTTTTTAGTTCACTAAGCTAGACTATTCAAGTGATGAATTATTTCTTAGATGGTGAATGTATTCTTCCCCAAAGCCAATCTCAAGATGAAAACGATGGATTTTACCAACCACAACCGGAGGAAGACTATTTGGGTACCCAGGTATGCTCTAAACTTAGATAATGTTGGTTGAATTGGTTCAAATTTTCGAAAAAGTGTGAATTTTTTAAGTAGATTTGGGCTTGTTCGGTTACTTTCTGTGAAGAACATGTAACCGAACTCATCTGAAAGTGTAGTTCGGTTACTTTTTCTAAACACGCAGGTTACCGAACTCTCCAATATTGGAGGTTTTTTGAAGTTCGGTTAACAGATATGTTACCGAACTTTGTAAATAGGATTACAGTGTTATGTTCGGTTTGGCCGAAATGTAACCAAACTTTAGGGTCTATAAGTTCGGTTAGTTTGCAACCAATAGCTAACCGAATTTATGTAAAATAAGATTGTACATTAGTGTACAAAGTTCGGTTGTTTCGCAAACTTCATACCAACCAATATCTAACCGAACTACACACAATTAGTTAAGAGTTCGGTTTGTCAAGGTTTTTTATAACAAACCGAACATTGTGGGACAAGTTCGGTTAAATTGAAACTCAACATAGTGGGCAAAATAGCACAGTTCGGTTACATTGGATTTTTTTTTTTTTTTTTTTTTGTAATATTGGTACGGTTAGAAAATAGTTTTATCCTTCTTTGCGAACCAACATAACATAGTGGGAAAAGTTCGGTTAAATCAAAAATCAACATAGTGGGAAAAATAACACAGTTCGGTTACATTTGATTGTTTTTTTTTTTTTTTTGTAATATTGGTAAAATTCGGTTAGAAAATAATTTTAGCCTTCTTTGCGAACCAACCGAACTCTGAGTTAGGTTAAGAAAAAATTAATTCGTGATAACCAAAGTGTTCTTCGTGTTCTTGGTTTCAGAATGTTCGGTTAGCAAATTAGTTTTTTTTTTAAACTATTCCTAACCGAACATGATACTGTAACTTCCATTTACACCATATTTTGATGACTGCTGCTCAAAATTTCAATCAAAAACGAATTAGAAGTAATGGGTTTGTGGGAAAATACTTATGGATATGTTTGTTTATAAAAGATTGATTAATCGACGATGAAAATTCAATGAATCGACCAGGCTAAAAATTTGATGATTTTGATTAGATTTGTATATGATCAGGGTTAGATGATCATAAATTGATGAAGAAGAGAAGAAGAAAAATTGTAGAATAGAGGAAGAAGAAGTTGTAGATTAGTTATAATTTTAACTAGTACGACCGTTGCCACGGTGGGAGGGCCGACCGAAGAAGAATATGAAGATGGAGTTTGTCCACGACTATTTTTGTCCCGTTTCAAAAAAGATAATACTTTCACCTCGTTTCAGAAAAAGTGACATTTTCGCCCCGTTTCAGAAAAAATGATACTTTCTCTCGGTTTCGTAAAAACTGATACTTTCACCCGGTTTCGGAAAAAGTGATACTTTCTCCCCGTTTCGGAAAAAGTGATTTTTTCGCCCCGTTTCGGAAAAAGTGATACTTTCTCCCCGTTTGGAAAAGTGATACTTTCGCCCCATTTCGAAAAAAGTGATACTTTTTCCTAATGAAGCGAAAGTATCACTTTCCCTAAACAACGAAAGTATCACTTTTCCTAAACGAGTTAAAAATATCACTTTTCCCAAAATGGGATGTGATAGTATCATTTTTCCTAAAACGGGATGTGAAAGTATTATTTTTTCTAAAACGGAAAATTAGTCGATCCATAAACCAAAATATGGTTGCATGATGTGTTATGCATCCTTTGTGGTGGTTTGCATAATGGCTATGCATTCAATTTTCGAGAATTGTGCCTAAAATGATAGTATCATTTTTCTTGAAACGGAGGGAGTACATCATTTTATTAATTGCAACGGAAAATTAGTTGATACATAAACCAAAATTTTGCTACATAAAGTATTATGTATTCTTTTTGGTGGTTTGCATAATGGATATACATTTAATTTTCTAAAATTGTGTCTAAAATGATAAATACTTCCGAATTTTTCGCAAAAACTTTAAATTTAATATTGTTGTTTGTACTCGTTGCGTAGAGTTTTTTATAACCTTTCCAACGAGATAAAATTTGTAAAATTCCAATGCACTGATTTTTAGATATGTTATATTAAAGTTTGATTTCCAATTATACCCCTGAAAAGATAGGATACACAAAGCTATAGTAATTTAACTAAAAGAGAGGGACATTTTTGGTTTTTCAGCCCTAACCATTTCCAATCTTTTTGTGGTAATTGATCACTTAGATTTTACAAAAAAGTGGCCATATAAAGGACCTCCCTCGCTTCGCTCGGTCGGCCCAATTAGATAAAAGGGTAAATATGTTAATGATTTAAATTAAGTTTTATATATATAGAGGTGGTGGTGGTTGTTGGTGGTGGTAGTCGGAGGTGGTAGTGGTGAGCGGCGGTGGTGGAAGAAGGTGGTGGTTATATATATATATATGTGGTTATTAGGTTAGTTTTAAATTAAATTAGGTTAAGGGTAGGTTAGTCATTTCCACATTTTAGGACATCCCTTATAACTATAGGGAAGGTGGCCTAATAAGACGATGGTCCCAAAAAAAACCATTGTCCCCAAAAAAAAATAAAAAATGATTCTTATGTTACTGATGTGTGCCGGGCTGCAGATGATGCTCAATTCGCTGAGGGATAAAAGTTGCATTGTTTAATTGCAAGTGGTGTTATCGGGAAGCGGAGACTGATGAGCAGATTTTTTTTTTCCATTGACTAGATTACCAATATACTCACGCTTTTTTTTCCAGATTTGTAGGAGAATTGAGATACTTCCTGTAGAAGATCTTTTACCTGCTAGCTCTGCTTGGTTGGAATTTGCTTACGTCTTTGCTTACATATTATAACTATTGAATATCTAGTTTCCGAAATCCGCATGTGATGCCATATTTTAAGCTGGCAAACAAATAATATACAAATACAAGTAATCAGTATAATAAAACCTTTAAACTTTTATTTTTATAAATAATAATATATATTTTTTTTTTTTTTAGCATTTTTCATTTTTGTGTGTCAGTTTGACTTAATTAAGTCCACAATTAGACTTTAGAGATATCGTCATAGCTTACATAGCGACACTATATAGCATACCAGTTTATACAACCTCACAAACGTCCAAATCTAAACCAAATGGTGACATCAAGATTTTCCAAGCTACTAGTTTCAGTCATATTTTCTTTCATATTTTCATTTGGAACTTCGAGTTCAGTACATGGAGATTTTCTACATTGCCTTTCCCTCCATTCTAAGACTTCCATCCCAGTCTATACATCCAAAAATTCTAACTATTCATCCATCTTAGAATCTACTATTAGTAACCTGAGATTCAACTCATCCACGACCCGAAAACCCAACCTCATAATCACACCTTTATGTGAATCCCATGTTCAAGCAGCTGTAATCTGTTCTAGAAAGAGAGGAATTCAGATTAGAGTTCGAAGTGGAGGCCATGATTTTGAAGGACTCTCATATACATCTAACGTTCCGTTCATTATTGTTGATTTGTTCAAACTTAGAGCGATCAATGTCAATGTAAAGAATAGAGTAGCATGGGTTCAATCAGGAGCGACCGTCGGCGAACTGTATTATAGAATCGCGGAGAAAAGTCCAAGTCTTGGATTTCCTGCCTCGTTTTGCACTACAGTTGGTGTTGGTGGATTGTTAAGTGGAGGTGGGTACGGTTCTATGTTTAGGAAATACGGACTTGCGGCTGACAATGTCATCGATGCTCGAATAGTTGATGTGCGCGGGAAGATTTTGGATAGGAGATCCATGGGAAAAGATCTTTTTTGGGCTATCCGAGGAGGCGGTGGAGGGAGCTTAGGGATCGTTCTTTCATGGAAGATCAGATTAGTCGATGTTCCACCTACTGTCACTCTTTGTTCAGTAAAGAAATCCCAAGAAGATGGTGCAACAAAAATTGTTCATAAGTGGCAAGAAGTTGCGCATAAGCTTCCGCAAGAGGTCTTCCTTGACGTGGATTTAACTGTGGTGAATGCTACTGGGAATAACAAAACACTCCTGGCTTCATTCAACTCGGTATATCTTGGGGGTGTTGAGAAGTTTCAGATTGTGATGAAAGAGAGATTTCCTGAGTTGGGATTGGAGACTAAGGATTGCATTGAGATGAGTTGGATTCAGTCTGTACTCTTTTTGTCTGGATACCCTTTAAATGTGTCACTTGAAGTGCTACTAAATCAGACACAACCAAAGACATTTTTTAAGATAAAATCTGATTATGTCAAACAACCCATTTCTGAAATTGGATTAGAAGGGCTATGGGAGAGACTGTTAACTGAGGAGCTCACGTTTTTGACCTTCATACCTTACGGTGGAAGAATGAGTGAGATTTCAGAATCTGCATCTCCATTCCCGCATAGAAGTGGAAACTTATTCAAGATCATATATTTGGTGTCTTGGGATGAGAAACAGGACCATGCATCCGGAAAATATATTAGTGGTGTTAGAAATTTGTACAAGTATATGACTCCGTATGTTTCAAAATCTCCAAGAGAAGCATATATCAATTACCGGGATCTTGCCTTGGGTCAAAACAGTAAGAACGGCAAAGCAAGTTACTCACAAGCAAGTACCTGGGGACGCAAGTATTTCAAGAACAACTATAAGAGATTAGTGCGTGTGAAGAGTAAAGTTGATCCGAATAATTTCTTCAGACATGAACAAGGTATTCCAAGTATTGCATATTGACGATGGAATTGATATTTGTAATAAAACCGGAACTTTGATTATTTTATAAGACAAGAATATGTACTACTAGTCAATTCTTTTAGGATGACTTTTTGGGGACGATGGTTTTTTTTGAGGGACTATTAAGTTATTAGGACAACCATTGTTTATGATAAGGGATGTCTCAATAATAGTAAATGACTAAATTGTCCCCTTAATTAAATCTTTATTCTATTTTGTTTTATTTATTTTATTTTATTTTGTTTTTACTTTTTTATTTTTATTTTTTAATATTTTGTATTGACTATGGTTCAGGTAGGTCTTTTTTTTTCCTTTTGTTCTTTTCTAGTCGAACCTCGACTTGTTCTTTATATGCGAACTTTTGTATATAACACATTGTTGTGTCCGGTTAAGTCGTATTTTTCTCTTAACCAAATTTTAGTCTGTAAAAAAAGGGTTGAGTTCAGTGAAGTCGTTTTTTTTTTCTAACCGAACTTTTATTATCACACTATCTCACACGTTGGACGTCATGTTTGCAAATAAAAATCAAACCATAACATATTTGAAACTAATATTTCGGGATATGTTACTATTACATTATTACATTGATTTGCGTTCCTAGTGAAGGGATCATTCCTCAATTTTAAAAAGTTATTAACCAAATACTTTTTATAATTCCAAAAACGACCTTATTTAATTAGAGTTAATTTACTTAAGGGTTGTGATCGACTAACAAAGGGTTTTGACAAAACATACCAGCCATAGGATTTTTCATATCTAACAGCTACTATCTTTGATGAGACCTTGAACTTCAATATCAAGAAAACGTACCAATTCTGCAAATTCTCGACTCCAACGATTGTGCTCAATAGTGGAAAGACAGATGTTTGGAATTCCCAGATCTTGAAAGGCATGGTAAGATACTTAGTGGGAAACTTCCAATTCTCTCAACTAATACTTCTTTCACTAAGATGATTTGAGATAGTTTCACATGATGGCTTCTCTTCCCTTGGTCCAGGAAAAGTAAAATCTCCCGCAGGAAGCTTTGTAATAGTAGCCCACAATTTTCTATCCACTTCAAACACTCTTCTTACAATCATAGTTTTGAAGAAAAGTTTCTCAAGATTAACATCATGGACTGACATTTGCATAAAACACTATTGTAAGGCCTCTTCCTATGCACATGTCAAAACATGATATTTGACATATATGCACCCACTATGGGTATGCCAAACTGCCAAACTCATATGCCAATATGTTATTTCTGGCATATAGGCATACACGACAGAGTTTCCAGCGAGCGATAGAGTCTTCGTCGCTCGATGGTCAAAATATCGTTCGTTAGTCTTCAAATCGCCAAATGGGCAGTCAAGCTATCGCTCGCTAGTATGATAATCGCTTATCAGATCTTCATCTAACGGCTACAATTTCCTCCTACCTGATTTCAACCAATTCCAACCCAACTTCAAATTCATTTCACCATGCATAGTGCATAACCGAAGTGGATTTGACTACAGAGGAAACAACATGGATCATGATAGCGTATTTCCACATACCCACTCAGAGAAAAGTGGATGACCCACTGATAGTTGTGGTATAACTTCTTAGTAAGGCCGTATTTATTATTCGTGTTACAAAATCGACTCTGAGCGACTCCTCGCTCAAATTCATCTTTTCTTTTTCTTTTTTTATTGGTCTAATTCGCTACTATCAAGGTGAATTTTTAATGAAATGTAAATCTGGTTTCAATCTGAATATTAATTTAAAAGATAGTTTCCATTAATCTAAAAAAACAAAATTACATTTCACATTTCAACTAAAAGAAAACATTTTAACTACTCATTTCCTTGTCCGTTTCCTTGTCCATTTTCTCCCGGACCAAAGATCCAATTGCATGCATTTTCTGGATCCATAAAGTTGTTCAACAAACTAGTTAAGGTGCTTAGGTTTGAGACCGACTTGGTGGTTGAGTCTCATCGAATCACCATAACCTTGATAAGCAATGGGAGTACGGGTATGGGAACATTATACAAATCTTGAAATACGTGTGAATGATATTGTTCTTTGGAATGGTTGAAATGTCAATGAGGTTGAGGCAATTGGGGTATACAGATTGTTTGCCTAACTACTTCCATGTTCACACCACCACATGGAGTCGGTATGTCGGTTTGCAAATGACTAAACATACGTGTAGGAGTTGTATCCATGCCAATGTTTTCTTCAACACCATGTACTGCTTGACTTTCTAACACCATGTTTGGAGTTGAACTTTCTGGTACCTCCTCCATATGGCGACGTCTCAATCTTCTTTCACCACTTTGATGACTTCCACGACTTTGATGACTTCGACGAATTTGCTGACTTTGAAGACTTTGCTGACTTCCACTGGGACTCAATACTCTACCAGCTCCAACACTGGGACTCAATCCTCTACCAGCTCCAACACTGTGACTCATGTCATACATCATGCTTTCCCTCAATCTTTGCATCTGTTCCAAGTGCATATTCTGAAATCCACAAGAAGAGCATCATAATCGTTACACGGTCCGATACTCCAACTCGTAGCATTGACCCCGAGGTATGGATAAGTCCGAGTAAGTGCACTAGAAACAATTGGATAAGTAACAATCTCTCCAGATGTGTTGGATATAGTCTTTACTTCCCAAGAAAATGGTGGCATGTATGACGATGAACTTTGAGAAGGATATGCAAATACATCACCCGTCTCTGGTGGAGGTTGGGAAGGAAGAAATTCATTGTCAAGTGGAAACCTACCTAAAGCTGGGAAATCCATCCGACCCAAACTTTGCAGTTGCATGGAAATATTTGGCTTGAAAATAGCATTAAACGAAGATAGGTACTCATTTCTGTCAATCGGCTCCTGGATCAATTCATCAGCTTCTTGCCAACGATGACCTTCTCTTATCAATTTGAAGTAATCGTCTGATGAAACATCCGTCTTCGGGATAAGGGTTGACAGCTATCACCGATCTCCCTTGCAACAAAAGAAGCTGTCTTTCACCATAATACCAAACACCCTTCTCATAAATAGGGCTGTATAACACCATCCTTCTAAGGCTTAACTCTACCATTGTCTGACCTAGTTCTTCTTGGAACTCAGGTACTGCTTCATATGGCTGTGAGATAAGGTTATGGCCTGTTCTACTCAACTGCTGAATCTTATGAACAATAGCAACATGTTGACCATCTTAAATCTGTGCAGCTTCCCAATTCTCAGAATCATACTTCCGTATGATCGGAAATACATTCGTATAATTCTTAAGACAAGGTTCCGAAACACGGAAATATGTATACCACCAATACTGAAAATAATAACATTCAGCAGGTTAATAACTTTTCCATATGAAAATGACAAATAAATACATAATGTGAAAAAGATTGGTTCTTACCTCCAGAACTCCCCAAAAAGCATTAAAACTATCTTTATCACACGTCGAGTTATCACTTAGGGCAATGTAAATCTCTGATAAAATCGCAGTCCCCCAATCATATGTTGGTGCTTGCTCTAAATCTTCTAATGCTTCGAGAAACCCAATTAACACTACTGAGCTAGCATTTGGAAACAAACATTGGCCCAAAGGTCCACAATACAAACAGACATTCTAGCTCCTCAAAATGGTCGGGGATCAAATATTGATTACCAACCGTGTTTTCATTCATTCTTACAAACATAACTGAAAAAACTTTTCAACCTAGACACCTTCAACCCATACGCTTTTAATTGTCTATGTGTAGGATTTCCTCCTAATTCATTTGAGTATAAAGGAAGTCTTTCTTTCCATCTATCTTCGATAACCACTTTAGTCTATTAAATGGAAGTAAGTTCCCTTGACATGGAATTCCTGTTAACATGTATAACTCCTATTAACAATAATTATTCATAATTAGAATTTGTTGAGTTTTATGAAACAAAACACATAATCTAAAAATTAAATTACTAGAAAAGACTGACTTACCGCATTCAAAGTCCTTGCAAAAGAACGTGTTTGTAGTCTTCCACCATCGTTCTAATATAACTTGAACACCTTGAGTCCTATGGTTTGTAGGTTGTATTTGATATAGATATCGCCAAGGATATCTTCTCACTCTCTCTTGAACAACAGAGGAAGTAATTGAAAAATTGTACGTAACTCACCATCCACCTCTTAGATTTATAGCGTTACATCGCCCTCATTATCGAAAGGTGATTAGAGAATACACCTTCACCGACTACTAGTCTAACATTATTAAACTCATAATTTGTATCCACAACAAAACTTACTCCATCGCTCGGGGTACTAGTAGATGCTTTCCCTTTTTTGTTTCTTTTTTTCTCTCCATATCTGTTTAAGATAATCGTTTTAGAACAAAAGTTTAAAGAAAATCAGTGGTTTTCAGAAGGTTTTCAAAAGAAGAATTGAGAAGAGTTTAGAAGAGGTGGGAGTATAGTTGCGGTATTTATAGGCGTCAGAAACTCGAACGGTGGCGATATTGATTATATCGACAGCGATATAGTAATTTCGAGCGATAAAGACTTTATCATCGGGAGATATTATGAATATCGCTCGCTAGGGATTCGATCGCTCAGCGGTTTCCCCATAGTGGCGCAAATGGTTTGGCATGCCACCTGGCATGCCAAACACCATTTTTTTGGCATGTGCATAGGAATAGGCCTAAGAATATCAAATCCTTCACCATGACCGTCTAAGATTTCGCCAAGGTTATACTTTTCAAAACAAGATAATTCAATATTATGCAATTGATTCTTGACCAACTTCTTCTCAAGAATGAAACCTCTTGAAAGAATTTTGTCATAAGCCTTGGCACATTCATAATTGACAAAGACTATTCTACATGATGTTTGGTTACTATATTCACCTTTTCCTTTAGATTAGATGTCTTTTGAGAATAACCCTTAGAGTTTTTCTTATATTTTTCACTATGTCTTACTCTAACCATGCTTACTAGAAATAGTAAAATTGGATAAGAAGAGGGAATGAACTTACTTGGAGAAACTCTTGTGTGATGAAAATCACTTCAATTTATGCTCTATTTATGACAAAAACTTGAAAACAAGTAAGAAGTAGAGAAGTTTGCATCAAAAGCAAGAAATTGGAAACCGGTTCCATAACCCTAACTTTCCTCTTCCCATTCACAAAATGTTAGATAAAGAGAAAATAGGAATGGTTCGTGAACCGTTGGACCTTATAAGGCCCTCATGGGCTTGGTCGGTTTCCAAACCCAACTACCAATTAGATATCTAACAAGGGATTATTAGATTCTAAAAGTGAATTTCAATTATAAAACTTTATTGATGAAAATAAATCCAATCAATGTTTATGGAAAATTGATTAACATAATCCGATATATATATATATATATATATGGAATATGTATTTGTAGAGTATCTTCAATTCAACCACGAGTCATAGTTTAAATATCAACATAATGATTAGAATATTCTTAGAACATTTGAAATCTAACTTGTTTTAATCCTGTTAATTGTCTCTTCAAGAGTCAGAAGGATAGGGAGAATGAATTGGACCATCATTTCTATTGATACCCACATCAAGTCATAATTCAGACTAGAAGGTGATGTGGTAGCACTAAGTCATAATGATTTTTTTAGAATAAGGTGCGAAATAGATAATCATGACTATACATTAGGCTTTACATCATGGAGACAATTCAAGATTATGGAGCGAGGTTCAAAGTAATATCAGAAAGTAATTTAAACTCTCTTTAATATGAAGGAATAATTCTTCAATATTTAGTGTAGTATGATAAGGAAACCATCTGATAAGACATATATACGAAAGATTCACCATAAAACTAGTAACATAAAGAAAAGTAAAAAACTACGCATTTGTTACTCGCCCCATCTCAAGCTATTTACATGATAAGGTGGTTCAAATTTCTTGTTATCACTAACCATCTCAGAATGATAATTATCATCTCTAGTGCTTGATGCATAATCAAAGAAATGAGCATTCTTAATCATGCTTGAAATCCTCTGTTTTGTTCCCTTTTTATTGTTGAAGTTGAAAACGCAGGGATACCAAGTACACCACCAAATTTTTCGTTTGTTTGATAGGAGTATGAACTTGTGTAGTACTTTTAACAATCAAAGATGCGGAAAAGTAAAAAGAACAAACACACAAGAATTTTGCTAATGAGGAAACCACAACTGCAGAAAAACCCCGGAACCTCGTCCAGATTTGAACACCGATTTATATTAACCAACTACAGACACTAGCATACTATCAAACTTCGAACTGGAAGAATGTAGATGATACCGAATCAACCCTCCAAGTAATTCAGTTACAACCGCGTTCATTATGTTTCTAAAACCTCGTATGGCTCAAAGCATTTGATTTCCTTAGCTGACGTCCTTTACAGCCTAAGAGTTGCTTCAACCTCACTGAAGAATTTTGATACCAATTTGCCTCTAATAGATAATCCTATGTGATTTTCGTTTAGATCGAAAGATCAAGGTGTGGAAATATGTTTGCAATAAAGAAGCTAGCAAACCTCACAAATCCGGAACTTACGACTCCCGAAAAGAAGTCTAGATTCTTAACCACCTCTCAAGAAAAATCTTCAAATGAATTAAGATCCATTTTCAGATATCTATCTTGAGGAATCACAAAGTCTGAGACGAAGAGAAATTTGTGTCCAAAAACCTCGATAATATAAAAGTAAGAACACGATACATGAACTATCAAGGTAAAAGATAGTCGTACCTGGCTTCACAAATCCTCAAAGCGAAGTCTTTTAGTCGCAAACCTAATTATGCCTCTCAGAGGAAACCTATGTTCATAGAGGATGACTCTAGATCAACTAGGACATAATTTTCAGGGACTGATTTTCCCAGTTGAAAGAGCATCTCTATTTATAGTTTCTTAAGACTGATGGTTGCTTTGAATTTAATCTAAGATAACTTTGGATTCAAGCAAATACTTTAGGTCTTTAAAATACAGTAGAAGAATATATAATATGGCCCGGTTATGGAGCCATGTACAATGACTGTTTGGGTTGGCAAATATTCCATGAGAACAATAAACAAATTTATGTTCATAAATCACTTAATAATTTAATCATGATTCACGTACATAAGTGTTTCAGTGATCAATGAAGTCTTAGAAGTGTTTAATAGATAGTCATAGCAATGCTAACATTTAAAAACAAAAACAAAAAACTTTGAGCATCTGCTAAATTCTATTAGGATATTTGGTGAAACAGTTCGTGAACCGTAAGGCTAGTTCACGAGTCAGGGTGCTAAGGTTCGTGAACTGGGTTCGCCAACCCTACTCGGATCAAGAACTCAGGTGGATACAGTTCGCCAACCGCATTTTCCAACCTTAATCCTTTTATATCAACATTAAAAAATTAGTTCACCACGGTTTGCGAACTGGTTCTCCAACCTTCTGTATATTTATGAAATCAGATATTTTTGGTTTGCAAACGGTTTTGCCAACCTACCCCGATCAGAAATATCAGAAGTTCATGAATTTATCTCTTTGATGTTTGAAATGTTACCAAATGATAAAATCACTAGTATGGGCGATTTTAATTTGATCCAAAAATCAATTCTCAAACAATAAATTGTCTTGAACTAATATCGTTAAGGATCTTTGAACATCAATATTATAATCATATTTCGATATTTCAAACAATACAAGCTTGAATCAAAATTTCTTCTTAGATAATTTACTAGAAGTCATACGACATAGGCTCAATAGATAATGTTAGAGCACTGCTCGGTCGAACTCGCATGCGTTGCTATCTCAAGCATGTTTGTCAATGTTAGTGATCACAACTATAAGTTTTGATTTCTAGCCTATTTATAGATGTCTCAGACTAGGACATAAATTGTGTAGTTGAGCTTAGTTTTCACGACGTTCATCATTTGAAGACGAAGAACTACTAAGGGGATCTTGTGGAACTTCTTCGACAAAAGGTATGTGGAGACTTGAACTCATCTATCACTTGGAAAGTCTATTTATACTATCTCTTATATTGAGACATAAGTCGTGTTACGATATAGGTTTCTCTATACACATTTGAGATTTCGAGCTGAGTATATCTCGCTTACATATTTCTCGAAATATGTGTTGGTAAGCTTTCGCTTCGACCAACTTCATCTTATATCATGAGAAAATTGCCGAGTAACATCTTACATGGTTTGTGTGATACAATCGTTTGATGTAGGCTTGGCATGTTTCGATAATGATTATTTCAATATCTTGAAAATTTCTTTGATGCTAATAATGTGTGAAAACGACTATTTTCATCCTCTAAGAATGTTTCAATGATTGAAATAAAGAGTTTAGAATCTTGTAACCATCTTTGGATATAAGCATAGTGTGTTCGCACATTAGTGTATAAGTCCAAAACTGGGAACCTAAAGTATGCATACTTGTGTGTATACAAAATGGTTGTAGGAGACTGGGTAAGTATGCGTACACCTACGTATACTGGAGGAAGTTCACGTCCGTAAATTTCTGCTGAGTTTGAAAACAAAAACCAAACTCATCCGGTTACCTAAAGTATGCATACCCGTATGCATCTTTTAGAAAAATACACGTCCATGAATTTCTGCTGAGTTTGAAAACTAAACAAACTCAAATCCGGTTACTTAAGTACGCACACCCGTACGTATACTTAAGTGGGTCACTTTCCAAAATCGGTTGTACATGAACCGAACATTCATCATAAGGAATCAAATATTTGCAAATTGTGGCTATAATGTTCATGTATTGATTCAAGTGAATCAAACCGATTTTTTTTAATTGTGTTCTTATATAATTCAATGAGAATATAGCAATTGATCAACTCTTTAACTAGTTTCATTTGAGTCATTTGAACTAGTTATGGTTAAGATGAATAAGGTTCATATGAGAGTAGTTATATGGCTAACCTCGGTTAACTATTTGTGTACCAACATGGTGTACACGTTTAGGTACGTTTCCATAAACCTAAATGAGGGTACATTTCATTTGTGTGTAACAAGCTAAGTTTGATCTAACAATTGAAAGATATTAGCTTGGTTGAATCAGGTTTTTCATCTAACGGTGAATATTGAATGCTTTGTTACCAAGGTAACTTGGATTGCAAACCATGATTTGAAAATTATATAAAGGAGAACTCTAGCAACTAGGAAACCTAATCCCCACACCTCCTGTGTGTTGCTAGTTGCATAACTAGAGTCGATTCTCCTTTAACCTTAGGTTTCTTCTCGAGACCCTGTAGGTTAACGACTTGAAGATTTCATTGGGATTGTGAAGCCAGACCTAACTATTATTTTTGTAGTTGCGTGATCTGATCTTGTTGTTTCTCTTGTGATTGAGTGCAATCGTAATATTGGCTTGAGATTTATATCTCCGATAGGCAAGATAGGAAAGTAATCACAAACACCTTCGTCTCATCGTTTGTGATTCCACACAATATCTTGTTTCGCTAGTCGATTAAGATTATTGTGAGGTGATTGATTATACTAAGTTGTTCTTCGGGAATATAAGTCTGGTTTATCAATTGGTTCATGTTCACCTTTATTTATCAAAAGAAGGAACAAAAACTCTTGGGTATTTCTGTGGGAGACGGATTTATTCAATCCTATAGAATCTTCTGTGTGAGACAGATTTATCTATCAAATCTTCGACTTTGGGTCGTAGCAACTCTTAGTTGTGGGTGAGATCAGCTAAGGGAATCAAGTGCGTAGTATCCTGCTGGGATCAGAGACGTAAGGAGCGCAAATGTACCTTGAATCAGTGTGAGATTGATTAGGGTTCAACTACAATCCAGTCTGAAGTTAATTGGTAGCGGCTTAATACAGTGTGGTGTTCAAACTGGACTAGGTCCCGAGGTTTTTCTGCATTTGCGGTTTCCTTGTTAACAAAATTCTGGTTTCTGTGTTATTTCTTTTCCACTTTATATTTTGTTATATAATTGAAATAACACAGGTTGTGCGTTAAGATCAATCAATTAGAATATTCAACCTTGGTTTGTTGATTTACATTGATTGAAACTTGAACATTGGTCTTTGGTATTGTTCAAGTTACTCCTCTTATATTCAATCGGGCTCGCAGATTTCTATTTTTTTTTATTTCGGATTGAATTAAGAGTTGGAGATATTAATACTCTTTGATATACTTTATTCTAGATTGAGTCTGACTATCTAGTTGATTCTCTAGAAAGTGTATTGGAGTAAGTTCTCTCAGATTTCCAAACCAATTGTGGGTGTGGTTGTTAGACCCCCGTATTTTCAATTGGTATCAGAGCAGGCAAACACGTTAAAGACCTTATAAGTGTGTGTTTGCAGTGATCTGAGGATGGACGATATTGTCTATGATAAACGCATCGCCAGAAATAAAAGTTATGTTTCTATGAAGTCTATTAAAGAGAAAGATTTGTCAATCTCGAATATAGATGAACCTAGTGTTCCAATGAAACAGACATGCGTTGACAAGTATTTCCCTGACTACCTGTCTGACGAGTTTGACTCAGAAGTTGAAAGGAATGCAGCCAAAGAAAGTTCAACGATTCTAAAACTCTTTAGAATCCAGGATGATAAGTTCAATCGGTTGAAGCACAAAGTCAATGTTCTTGTTGGTATAATAAATGAACGTGACTCCCGTCTAAAAGTCCTTCATGAGGTAAACGCCTCTGCATGTCCGTCACAGACCGTGCATAAGGAAAAACTCAAGGTGGATACTTTGGAATCTGAACTTCTTTTGAGTAAACTCTCTATTCAAGAATGTCCAAAATACCAATTGCTTCTGTCTTAACTGGAAAAATTCCTGATTCAGAAGCAAAATCGAAATCCCTTCCTGTTAAAATAGATGTTCCTGTGTCTTCCTCTAATCTAGGAATGTGCACATCACTTGGAAGGAAGAATTCTCCCAACAATGGTGTTAAGATCATTACTGTGTCTAATCACTCTGGTGATTAGAAAGTGTGTCTCTTTTGTAACTCAAAAGGGATTGGTGAACAACAGAGGAATTCTAGGTCGAATTACAAGTCTATTATTCGTCTTCAACACACCTTAGATTTAATCCTCAAAGGTGGTGCTTTCTGGAAAACTTGAAGTACTTTCACTAGCTATGCTCGCCTATGTGCCAAAGGCGTGTGGCGCCCATTAGGAGCTAGAAGTGTTGAAGTAGAACTAATTGTATCTGTATTTGCTAAAGTAAGACCAGCTTATTCATTATAGATTTGTAGTATACTAGTATGTGCAGAAGCTTCACCACCTTATGTTGAAGGTGACGACTCAGGCGTGCCTTTGTGTTGCCTAGGTGCTTCGAAATAATTTCAATTGTTCTTGGACCAAAAGTTAGCCGTTATGCTCCATGCTTCACGTACTTACCCCTACCTGTAAATTCATCGAGTTCATACCTCTGCTGTTTTTTTTTCTTTTTTTCTAGAACTTTGAATTTCATTCATTGTTTTTGAGCTTATGGAGGTGGTAGGCTGGGGAATGGGTCTGATTTTAGCCTACTTGTGATAACCGCAAGTGCACGGTGTCTTTAATGAAGAAAAGGGCAAATACGGGTCGAACCACAGAGACTTGTGGTGCTGTGTGTGATCTAAGGCTTGCTAAACTGAATTCGAAGGATGTGTAACACGTAGGTTTGTCGAAGCGGCGGAGTTGTTTTAGTGACAATGAACTAAGTTGTTATGACAAAGGATGGTTGAGTCCACCACCTGACCCTAGCTAAGGCAATATCTAGTCAATTTATGTCCTTGATTCCTTTCAGGGAAGGATAAAATGGAAGATGTATTCTCTAGTCTTGCTAACTCACTCCTAGTATAGCTTGTCTTCTAACAGTACAAACTTTCACAAGTTAACTAGTTTCAACTAGATAATTCATTCATCCTAAGACATTAAAGCTCTCCAAGAACACAAATATGAACAAGGATTAACTCAACATGAAAATCAGGGGTTTCATCAAACACCCTGGAAAAGTAAATTAGAACATAACAAGACAATTAAAACACAAATAACTCTAAAGTGGTGCTCTGGCTAGCTATTACAGTGCTGCAAGTGATGCAAGATGATTGCGCGTCACAGAGTTGCAGGCCAAGTCAGAGTTCCGCTGTAATAGTGCAATGCGAAGCTATAATAGCGCAACGCAAGCCATAATAGCGGTATTATCAATAGACTGGCAAGTGTCAAGAACGGCATAAACTCCACAGGGGCCAATGTAATGCAAGTGCAGCATTACATTGTAAACACATTTGGCTAAGTGATGAAGCTTATTGGCGACACAATGAAGCTTCATTGAAGGTTTGGCAAGACATGGCCAAAGTGACAGATGCAACATGCGATGTTGGCATCGATGCATATCCGTGGAATTGAGTTAGCCCAAACTCAAGGATGATGCAAGAGTGAAGAATAGTCCAGGAGTTGGTCTATGGCATTAGTTCAAGGCTGGCCAAAGCTTGAACAATGCAAACAAGCTAGTAATGCAAGAGTAGCATTACTATTGTCAAGCAAATTGGCAAAGTGAAGCATATGACGCATGAGTAACCGTTAATGAGCTTAAGAAGATAGCCTCGGTGATTGAAGCACAAGGATTGTCCGTGCATTATCTTAGAGTGATAAGCACGCAGTGGCCAAGATGGCTGAGCTTGGAGGCGAGGCAGAATTCAGTAAAGCACAACAGTGGTGCAATACGGCTCAAGTGACGGTTACAAGTTGGTTGCGAGCTTCACAAGCATGCCAAACGTGTGAGACAAGGGAGAACGGTTATAAAAGGAGTTTATAACCATTTGTGAGTGTTCATAACCACCAGGAACAGGTGTGGCACCTGTTGGCGTGACAACTCAAAAGGTGGCAGTTGAAAGTGGCGGTTATGGAAACTACTTGGACACTTGGTTGTCCAAGGCTTGTGCAGCTGATTGCACAGAAGTTTTGGCCTGATCCTAGCATGTATAAATAGCTTAGGAATCAATAATGTTAGTGTTGTTCGTTTTGAGAGAAGAACCACTAATGTAGAGAGAGTTTTAGGCATTCACCAAGAGGGTGAATGGCATGTTTGGTCCATGTGATGGACTGTTTTGTATAATCTTCCTTAATGCAATAAGATGGGTTTATTGTGTTAGTTTCTTGTGTTCATTATGTTGCTGATCTTGTGAAGTTGTCAATTGTTTGATGCATGGCAGAACCTCTTATGCTTATGGGGGCATGAAGAGTTAGAGAGAAAGAAGAGAAGACTTCCGTTGTGCAAAGCCTTATGAGTGAAGGCAGATTCGTACTTTGATGCAAGTATGCAAGGCTGAATGATTTTGGGTGATGTTGAGTCACCGAACCACAATCATTGCCGGTCATGTTCCATGAAAATTTTAGGCGATTAAATGGGCATGTGACAAAGCAGGTATCGAGTCAAATTAGGGGACACAGCTTGCTGATTTTTCTTCTTTTACTCAAGTTAATGTCATTGGTTTGTCAAATTGAAGAAGAATTGTTAGGGTTTCACTAGTATGAAGACTAGAAGAAGTTGTTCTTGTATGGAAAGATCAATTGGAAGGAACTTTGAAGCTTGTAGTAGCAGCAGGCCATGAAAGTTTATGACAAAGGTGTCAAAATTCCGGCCAAAGTGTTAGGCTTAACGCCTTGAAAAGTCATTGAAAACCGGGTTTTCAAGTGATTGCATGACAAAACTAAGGAGTATGCTGACTTCTATGGTGCAAGTCAGGTGTTAAAGTCCATGTTTCTCACAAGTATACAAATATTATGCATTTGGAATGCATTCTTTCGTAGTGTTATCAGTAGCGAGTATATTACCAGTTGTAATGGGAATTTTGCGAAAATTCTGGAATGCAAAGTTGTTGTTGGCCTTTGCAATGGCAAAGAAGATGAAGAACATGTCTATGCGATAGATTGAAGGTGTTTTCATCGTAGCAGGTTGGATGGAAGATTAATGTTATCTCTCTCGAATGCATGTACCTTGGTGGTAATGCAAAGTCCGGTTGCGAACCCGGCATGTTTGTGGCAATGTGATGCCATGAAGGAAGAATTGGATGGCCAATTCTTATCTAGCATAAAGCTTATTGAAAGGCTGAAGAAATAAGCGAGTTAGGGAAAACCGATACACCACGGTCTTGCGTTTGCAAAGAGTTCTTCGTTGATGCTAGATGCGCACAAGGAGTGTGCTTGCACTGGTTTATGAGTGGGATCAGTATGCTTGGACAAGGGTGTCCAAAGACCTGCATTTGATCATAACCACAAGCGGATGTTCTTGTCAACTGCAAATCAACAATTGTTGCTACTCAAGTTGATTTTGGCGAAGGGGAAAGACAAGAGTAACCAGATGTGCATGGGCAGTAAAAATGAGTTCTAAGTTTGAAGAAGAATGTGGCATTCTTGCTTCATGGAACGTAGGCAGTGGCGCCTCATTTGCAAGGATTGTGCCTTGTTAACATTGTCCAAGATAATTGTCCGCGGAAGTCATTGAGTGATATGACTTTGCTGAGCTCTATGGTGATGCCAATCACCAAGTAAAGTCCGTTCCGGTTGTGCAAAGGTGCACAAATTTGTGTCAAGATTTGGGTGCTAATTGGCATAGCATGTATGCAACAGTAGCATGCGCCAAATGGGATTTGGACATGGCCAGAATGCATAATGCGTGAAGAAATGCAAGTTAGGCGAATTGTAGATGCATGGAAAAGAAGGACAAAGTAGTGGTGATGAATAAAGATGGCGTGTGGCCATTATTGAAGAAATCTTCATGAAAGCTAAAGCAAAATGATAGCATCGGTCTAAAGGAGTATTCAACTAATTGTCAATTATAGTGTGCTTCGTTATGGGAGTGGCATACGAACGTTGATAGTTGGAAGAATGCATGTGGCAAAGTGAATTGCTACATTGGGGACGATGAAGTCTTTGTCTCGCTTCCTTTGTTGCTTAGAAGCGAAGTTGAAGTCGATATTGCAAGGCTTGTTAGGTCTTACAAGTTGCAATCGGTTGGCGCAGTATTTGCTCAAGTTTGAGTATACTTTCAGTTTAGGTCAAGTGGACCTTGGTGTTGGAATGAAGTCTCTACATGTAAGGTAGTAGTGAATGAGGGTATTTGAAGTGAAAGATCTTGCCTCTTTCGTTCAAAGTAAAGCTAGTTCGCGTGGAAGATGCTACATAGCATATTAAGCCAAAATATGCAATAGAAGACGCTTGAAAGTGAAAGAAGCAAATATAGGAGTTGGTGGCGTAGTCGAGTTTGCTTGTTTAGAGTTATGTGGAAGTGCGAAGGCATTTGGCAGCGAATGCATGGAGTAACGCAACGGCAACAATGAAGATGTAAGTCCATCAAGTATATGAGTTAAGAGTAACTCATAGTTAGAAAGAACATGATGTTGTTTTTCCGCTACATTAAAGCGTAGCAGATTTGAAAGAGCAAGTGATGCTTAAATTGCTTGGTTTCAAAGGCGCGTGAAGAGGATGCCCGGCCCAAAGAGGCGTTGTGATGTCACGGGTATCCTAAGTCATGACTATACCCAGTCATGCATTTCAATCATGATGTTGCGACAATGCAAGCGAGAGAACAGCCAGTGCAAGTTCTTTGGCATACAAATGATGCAAGTCCAAGAAGGTGAAGTTTACAACAAGATTTGGAGGCCAAATCTAACGTAAGGGTCTGTTGAATTGCAAAGCAGCAAAGGCTATGGATTGTAGCGCATACCGAGTGGTATGGAATCATAGCATGCATACCTTAAAGGCATGGCATGATTTGGCGTAGGCGCATATGATTGAAGAATGAGGCCAAGTCTTGTATAAGTCCCCGTTATGTTGCGTGGTGCAACTAAAGTCGGAAAATGGAGGCATAAGACAATGGCAATGATCAATGTGATCAATTGGGAAGAATCATTACTTGTGTACACTTAGGCACAAATGATTCATGCGAGAAGTTCAAGCTCAATTCAGGAGTTGGCAAGAGGAATTTCCAAGTTGCATTTGGGTGTTGATATGCGATTGTAGTGAGAGTTAGAACGCGATCAACGTGACAACAACAATACAAGTCGGTAGGATCAATGGCAAGGCGATGGCTAAGTGATGGCATTTGGTACTAGGCATAGAAGTTTTGGCAAGGTTAAAGGCCAAACAAAGTTTCTTGATTTACGAGAAGGGCTCGGGGAGTGTACAAGGCCAGAGAACAAGTATAACGAGTATACTTTGTTGCGTTCAACGAGGCGTTGAACGGATTAGGTGGGGAGGTCTATTCGGTCTTAGTGATGCAAGATGATTGCGCGTCACGAGTTGCGAGGCCAAGTCGAGTTCGCATTTGTAATAGTGCAATGCGAAGCTATAATAGCGCAACGCAAGCCATAATAGCGGTATTCTTCAATAGGTGGCAAGTGTCAAGAACGGCATAAACCCGATTGCCAATGTAATGCAAGTGCAACATTACATTGTAAACACATTTGGCTAAGTGATGAAGCTTATTGGCCGACACAATGAAGCTTCATTGAAGGTTTGGCAAGACATGGCCAAAGTGATGGATGCAACATGCGATGTTGGCATCGATGCATATCCAGTGGAATTGAGTTAGCCCAAACTCAAGGATGATGCAAGAGTGAAGAATAGGCCAGGAGTTGGTCTGGCATTAGTTCAAGGCTGGCCAAGCTTGAACAATGCAAACAAGCTAGTAATGCAAGAGTAGCATTACTATTGTCAAGCAAATTGGCAAAGTGAAGCATATGACGCATGAGTAACCCGTGAATGAGCTTAAGAAGATGGCCTCGGTGATTGAAGCACAAGGATTGTCCGTGCATTATCTTAGAGTGATAAGCACGCAGGGCCAAGATGGTTGAGCTTGGAGGCGAGCGGGATTGTTAAAGCACAACAAAGGTGCAATACGGCTCAAGTGACGGTTACAAGTTGGTTTTATGAGCTTCACAAGCATGCCAAACGTGTGAGACAAGGGAGAACGGTTATAAAAGGAGTTTATAACCATTTGTGAGTGTTCATAACCACCGGGAACAGTGTGGCACCTGTTGGCGTGACAACTCAAAAGGTGGCAGTTGAAAGTGGCGGTTATGGAAACTACTGGACACTTGGTTGTCCAAGGCTTGTGCAACAAGTTGCACGTTTTTGGCCTGATCCTAGCATGTATAAATAGCTTAGGAATCAATAATGTTAGTGTTGTTCGTTTTGAGAGAAGAACCACTAATGTAGAGAAGTTTTAGGCATTCACCAAGAGGGTGAATGGCCTGTTTGGTCCATGTGATGGACTGTTTTGTATAATCTTCCTTAATGCAATAAGATGGGTTTATTGTGTTAGTTTCTTGTGTTCATTATGTTGCTGATCTTGTGAAGTTGTCAATTGTTTGATGCATGGCAGAACCTCTTATGCTTATGGGGGCATGAAGAGTTAGAGAGAAAGAAGAAGACTTCCGTTGTGCAAAGCCTTATGAGTGAAGGCGAGATGCGTACTTTGATGCAAGTATGCAAGGTGAATGATTTTGGGTGATGTTGAGTCACTGAACCACAATCATTGCCGGTCATGTTCCATGAAAATTTTAGGCGATTAAATGGGCATGTGACACTAGCCCAGGCATAAACATTTCACAACCACAGACTTTCTATTTATACATGCCAAGAAAACCAAACCCTAAATTCACTTTAAAATAGAAATTAAAATCAATACTCTCTCACCCACGTCGCTCAATCAGCTCCTCCTCTGTCAATTCACCTCTGAGATGACCATGCATGGTTGTTGGTGAAAACCTTAGTTCAAACTGCCTCAACCCTAGCTTCTAGGTTGAGAGAATCTAATGATGGAGAAAGTGTGAACTAGGGAGTGGAGATGGCTGCGGGGAGTTGTTGGTGATGGCGTTGACGGGAGATAGGGTGGTGATGATGATCTCTGCGGGTATGGGAGGTGAAGAAGGAGGATGGGTTTTTCTCTGTGGAGTCGTGGGAGAAGAAAGAAGATGGAAGAAGAAATGGATTTGGTTCGATGGGTATAGGTGATAGGGGGTTTTGCTGTGGAGCGGGCGCAGCGAGAAGATGATGCGAAGGTTGGAGCGAGCGTAGGATGAATATGCGAGATCCAAGCGCCGGGAAGGATCGGACAGTTTGGTGTTGCACGGGAGCCCGAACCCGATGCGCGTGGAGGCAACACAGTTGGATGTAGGAGATAGAAATCTCAAACGGATCGGATGAAACGGGCTCGGATCCGGATCATGGATAGCTCTAGCCCATGTCTTCCTTGTTGGTTTGTAACCTGACATTGAGCTGGGCTTGGGCTATCTCTGCTCCATGGATGCTCGACTCAATTCTTCGCTCTTTGGCTCTCGGTTTTCGAACCTTATTTATTACCTAAAAACACAAAATTAATTAATACAAATATTTATTCTTGAAAACAAAGAAAACACATAATGGGATAATATCCGATTTCTAGCGCAAAAGATGAGTAAAATGCCAATAAAAAGGTGTATAAATATGCACTATTTGGCACTCATCAAATACCCCAAACTTGAATTTTACTTGTCCTCAAGTGAAACAAAATGAAGAAATCCTAACTATACCCCCGTCGCAGAGTCTCTCGAATGCATTTAGCGTATGCACTAAGCCTTTAAACCCCTAGGTGTCCCTAGTGGACGAGTTGTAGTCTCGTGAGGGTTTACCGAGGTGTACCCACAAAACCTTCTCCTACTTCGAGTGTAAAAGAGTCTCAAGCCTCCAAGAAGCTATGAGGACATAGAGTTTCGCATTCTAGTAACACGAAGTTAGAACTACCAAAGAACGCCTTCTCATCCTTAAGTCTTTGAGCGAGAAGTAACCATACCATATGAAAGAATTGATTGATTGTGATCATAAGCCTCGACTTCTGCCTCACCATTAGGGTTTTATGAAAATTGCACTCAAAAAGACCGCTTTTTAGTCTCTCATGTGTGCAGCAGAATAAAGAGAGAAATCCCGCACACGTTGTAGGTAAGAAGGATAACCTTCCAAATAATTTCGGAGACTCCACGAAGTGTGGACAAAAAGAATCTTTTTCTGATGATCTCTAAGAAAGGAAATCAACCATTAGCAAGGATGGGAGTACTCACTTACCTTCTCACCCGATCGACAATTAACATTACTCTTTCAGCATTCATAGAAACGTCTTCAATCTTCGGTCTTCGGTCTTCAATAGCTGATGACGAACTTCTGAACTTCACAAAAACTTGACAAACATACATTACAATTTTTTTTTTTTTTTTTTTTTTTTTTTTAGTTACAATAAAACAATAAAACTCAATTTTTCACAAACTTCATTAATTCTCATCCTATTTTGTTTTGTTGTATGTAACCTTGGACTATATCAAATTTTCTTCAAATATTTTGATGTTGCTCCGCTTGCTGACGATGATGTGTTTCTATGAATCTGTTGATTGAGAGGGAGAGAGTCATGCTAATCGCAACCCGGTATTTAGAAGAGTTTTCATCTTTAAACGTCACCCTCATGATTGACAAAAACTAGCACTCAAGAGATCAAAAGTAGTGTTTGAAAGTGGTACGAAGTTGGGTAGCTCACCATTCCTACCCGGAATTGACGTACGGTGACACACACTCTAACAACTTTTCTAGAAAGTTGCAAAATTGAAGGTTGGTGCCTCACTTGATGTAAATTGGGTAGTCTCCACTATGGGTGATCACAATTCTACTAGGAATATCTAAACAAAATTTCTCCTAATTCGCCCTCCTCGGTATGGTTAAATCCAACTTTAACACTCACAATCAACTAAGAAACCCGATTGTGTTCTCCGGTACTTCTAACTTCATTATTTATTTGGTCGTCTCTCTATAAACATAGCTAGAAGCATGCTAGTGACTCTAAAATCTCTAAAAGTTGGAGGTTTTTATTTGCAAAAAGTTTTGATTTTGATTTTTTTTTTTTTGAAAATAAAAGACTAAAAACTCTATATGCAAATGTACCCCCAAACCTAAATCAAACATTGTCCTCAATTTGTCCACAGATGAAAAAATTTAAGCAAATCACATACCAAGAGAACTATGCCGATAAGAGAAAAGGAAGAGATTAGGATGTCGGCGGGAGCAAGGTTAGAGCTTCATTAGTCAAGGCTAGAATCCAACATTCTCGGCGGAGATCATATCGGATTAGCACAAAATATGCATAAGAAGACTCGGCCCATTCAAGAAAAGAAAAAATTTAACAAGTCCTCTTTTGGATTATATACAATGAAAAATTCACCATATACTAACAATCTAAAGAGTTGAGGATCAACCCAATAGAAAATATATACAAACATCAAACACCTTACACAAATATAACAAGAGAGTGCAAGTAAGGCCGCATATGGGAAACGACTTTCCCCAAACCTAAATTTGTCAACGGTGTGTTTTGAGCACAAAATCTTGCAAATTTAAAGGTACATCATGCAAAATGTCTAACTCAAAATGAGTTTTGCTAAGAACAGTGACATACACATTCCAACCGTGGCTCCTTAAAAGTGTTATATTTTTATGCAAAATAGTCCAAGAGGACTTGGGAAGCACAAAGCTCTAGGCCTAAGTTAGGCATTTTCAAAGAAAGTTGGTTTTGCAATTTTGTTACAAACTACACCTAGGTTTGGTGAAGGAGTTTCAATCTGTGACTTAGGAGAGATTAGGTACATCTAAGTTGTTTTCATTTATAAGATCATTTGCACCATCATATACTTTCCTAAGGTCGAGAAGAAGGTAAATCATGCTCACAAAGATAGAACAATTCATCAATCACCATATCATAATCATCGGAAAGCAGGCAACATATTGTGATATGGGCGGGGAATCGGAACAACAATAATATCATGATCCAAAGAACATTAGTGTCAACTTGAAGATTCATCTTTTCCTAAATCACAAACAAGTTGTGTAGCATGCTCACATTCACTGAAGAATTTCACAAACCCAAACTCGTAGTCAACATCATATGTATGAATGTTAGAAGAAGTATCATTCATAGGGTTCACGGAAGAGACGCCTAACGTCTCGAACCAAAAGATTCCATCATATTTTCAAAGATATACATGTTCTTCTAACATATCATGTTCATCATCATCATCATCATAACAAAAATTTATCTCCCGCTCAAAATTTGAGCATTTCCGGTGCACTCATCTACCTCTAGATTAGGTTCATATTTAGTGTATGATTGTGCAAAGGTTCACTAGAGAAGGGATGCTCGTGCAATGCTTTCCATCCAAGTATATCATTGTTTTGCTCTATGAGCTCTTCCATTAGTGATTGCATACAAGGAGTTGGGGGGAGTATAACATTGTTCAACTTCCCACCATGTGATGGATGATGCATGTGTGTATGGTTGTCATGACTTTCCTAGACTGCCCTAAACTCATGTAAAATGTAGCGATTCTCATAGGTGGTCTAAGCTACCACATAAGGTACAAGTATACATTTCATAGTGCCTAGGGGATTAGATTCGACAGATTGCTCATGTACTTGCCTTTCCAAAGCGGTACTGAGCTTCTAATTGATCGAGAAGTGATGATTGGGTATGAGAAAAGTGTTCATTTTCAACCTGTGGTGGATGATACATGTGCTCATAATGATTAGGGTATGTGAAGTCAAGGCCTGCGAAGGCTCATAAGATCTCCTAAAATCACTATGGTATGTGGGATTTCATCTTTGTGAGACATGCCCGTAAGCAAGCTCTCTAATGGATTTGTTTGTATCCCCAGTTGCAGACCAAAATCCTGACATGATTTAGCACTCAAATTGAACTCAAAACCCGGTTGTAGTGGGCTCAGTTTGGTTTATTGGGTTTCATTTGGTTTATTGGGTTTCATTTGGTTTGTGTGGGCTTTGGTTTATTGGGCTTCAGCTCAGATTATGTTTGCAGCCCAGTTTGTGTGCAATTGCACAGCCCAGTGGAAAGGCACATCCTAGTGGTTGGGCTTGGTGACTGGCAGCCAAGATATGTGTGAGATTCGATTTTGTTGCAGATGAGTTGTGAAGCAGAGCCGTGATGTGGGTGAAGGTTGACGTGAGAGCCTGTGCACACGGTGCAAGTTATGTGGGCTATTGTTTGCAGCCTGAGTTTGTGGGTTTTACATTCACTGATTCAAAAAATTTTGCGCGGCCACAATGGTTGGTTTATGTGCTCGAGACAACTTTCCCAGCAATACAAGACAGACCTAGGCACAGCACATGACAAGTTTGGTGCCAGATTGGCAAGTTCACACAACACAAGTCTAAGCCCAGCTCGCTCATGCAGATCAAGCTATGTGCACGCCTAGGCAAACAGATCGGCACGAGAAGCGAAAAAACAATAATTCGGGTGATGTGCACAGGGCGGATGCATAAATGGGTATGAAGCACGGATCAACAACTACTCATATACACAATTTCAATACTCTCCAAAGACACCGGTATGCAACACAAGTGAAATTCCAAGGTCGATGGTGTTAATGTGGTGCCCAGGCCGACTCACACTCAACGACTTCGGGCTGGAGTTGAGCGCGAGTTTCACTTAAGCTAAGAGATCACGACTTATGCACACAATCGAGAGGGTAAAAATGGGGTTGAGAGTTATTTCATTGGCATCACTAGGGCTGCAACACTGACTTGGCTAACAAGTTATAGCTCAACTCTACAAGATGTTACAAAGACGGTGAAAATCGACTATTTCACCTTAGTTTCGGTGCATAGGTCACAGGAAAACACACACTTTAAAGTTTCAAAAGCTGCTCAAGTGTCAATGAGATATGCATACAAGTCAATGACAATTATGGATGGTTGCCTAGCGGTGGTAGCTAATCATGCGAGGGTACCGGGGCAGCTAGTCTGTCAAAGAACATGCACATAGATAATTTCTCGGCAAGTAATCATTCAATTAGCAAATAGTTCGGAATCAATGGCTTAACGATGCACAAACAAAGATGTTTAGCACGGTTTCACTGTCGCACGGATCAACGAGCTAGCAATGTGAAGAGCAATGAGGCACGGGGTTGAGCTCGGGGTATGCTCGGTGGGTTATGCAACAAAAAGTAACTCGGTGACTAGTTTAGCTAGGATGCGGCTCAAGCTCAGCGGCTACGAGAGGGCTGCGGCTAAGCAAAGAGTATACTCATGGTTCACACAAACACGGGGTGGTGGTAAGCTCGGGGTTGTGCGGCTGAGTCCTCAAGCTGTCAAGCTCTGGCCTCAACTCACAACTTCGGGGGCTGGAGTTCGGCTTAGAGCAGATGGAAGCGAGGTTATAGCACAGTGTTAACAAGGTTAAGATATCACAGCTCATGCACACAACATGGTATACTCGGCTAAGCTGGTGTATTCACTTATCATGGAGCCACTTACCTGAATTGCGGTTGCTCGGGGCTTTGTGAACTCGGGTTACTGCGCCTTTTCTTGTCTTCCTTGGGTTGGCTTGCACAAGAAGACACGTGTACCGCTTACTCAAGAGAGAGTTTAGGTCCAAGGAGTATGTATGTTACAGCAAAAAGATCAAGGTTGATACCAGCACAAGCTTGAGAGTAATTTGGACTGACAAGGGACAAGAATTACAAGTGACACTAAGATACAGGGCTGCTTAGTCTCCTTGTAAACTAATGACAAAACTCCGAGTGAGCTACAAGATTATAGGGCTAGTGAATATTGCAAACTAAATTCTGGATCAGAAACTACAAGATAAGAGATAATGGGCTAACAAGAGCAAAAGAAAAATAGCTAACGAGGGAATCACGGGGTGAGATGGCAAATAGAAAACATGATATTAACTAAGATATGCAAGTATTAAACTAAGTTATACTAGAATGTGGACTAAAAGCAAAAATGTAAAGTGAGTATGTACAAGGTGAAATGAAACTCGGTAAAGGCAGACAATGGATCAACAGGGCACACGCCAAGTCCCGCAGCGGCGCCAAAAAATTGGTAGGCTGGGGAATGGGTATGATTTTAGCCTACTTGTGATAACCGCAAGTGCACGGTGTCTTTAATGAAGAAAAGGGCAAATACTGGGTCGAACCACGAGAGACTTGTGGTGTTGTGTGTGATCTAAGGCTTGCTAAAAGCGAATTCGAAGGATGTGTAACACGTAAGTAGGTTTGTCGAAGCGGCGAGTTGTTTTAGTGACAATGAACTAAGTTGTTATGACAGTAGGATGGTTGATTCCACCACACAACCTAGCTAAGGCAATATCTAGTCAATTTATGTTCTTGATTCCTTTCAGGGAAGGATAAAATGGAAGATGTATTCTCTAGTCTTGCTAACTCACTCCTAGTATAGCTTGTCTTCTAACAAGACAAACTATCACAAGTTAACTAGTTTCAACTAGATAATTCATTCATCCTAAGACATTAAAGCTCTCCAAGAACACAAATATGAACAAGGATTAACTCAACATGAAAATCAGGGGTTTCATCAAACACCCTGGAAAAGTAAATTAGAACATAACAAGACAATTAAAACACAAATAAATCTAAAGTGGTGCTCTGGCTAGCCCAGGCATAAACATTTCACAACCACAGACTTTCTATTTATACATGCCAAGAAAACCAAACCCTAAATTCACTTTAAAATAGAAATTAAAATCAATACTCTCTCACCCACGTCGCTCAATCGGCTCCTCCTCTGTCAATTCGCCTCCGAGATGACCATGCATGGTTGTTGGTGAAAACCCTAGTTCAAATCGCCTCAACCTAGCTTCTAGGTTGAGAGAAGCTAATGATGGAGAAAGTGTGAACTAGGGAGTGGAGATGGCTGCAGGAGTTGTTGGTGATGGCGTTGACAGGAGATAGGGTGGTGATGATGATCTCTGCAACAGGTATGGGAGGTGAAGAAAGAGGATGGGTTTTTTCTCTGTGGAGTCGTGGGAGAAGAAAGAGAAGATGGAAGAAGAAATGGATTTGGTTCGATGGGTATAGGTGATAGGGGGTTTTGCTGTGGAGCGGGCGCAGCGAGAAGATGATGCGAAGGTTGGAGCGAGCATAGGATGAAGATGCGCGAGATTTGAACGGCTCAGGAAGGATCAGACAGATTTGGTGTTGCACGGGAGCAGACGAACTTCGATGCGCGTGGAGGCGGCGGCCGTTGGATGTGGGAGATAGAAATCTCAACGGCTCGGGATGAAACGGGCTCGGATCCCATCATGGATAGCTCTATCCCATGTCTTCCTTGTTGGTTTGCAAGCGATTCGCGCGCGGCTTGGGCTATCTGCTCCATGGATGCTCGACTCAATTCTTCGCTCTTTAGCTCCTCGGTTTCTCGAACCTTATTTATTACCTAAAAACACAAAATTAATTAATACAAATATTTATTCTTGAAAACAAAGAAAACACATAATCTGGGATAATATCTGATGTCTAAGCGCAAAAGATGAGTAAAATGCCAATAAAAAGGTGTATAAATATGCACTATTTGGCACTCATCAGGAGGATTCCATATCTTTCTTTGTGAGAGCATCCATAGATCATCTTAAAATAACTGTGAACTTGAAGTTTAAGTGGGCTGGGCTTTTAATTGTCTTTATGTGTACGCAACAATTTAATAGGTTTTAAATGGGCTCGATTGAAAGTGAGAACAACATTACATATTTTTACTAAGACCGGCAGTACAACTGAGCAGAAAATTGACGCCATGGATGACATCCTCAACTGCAAAATAGAATAACTGCTACTGAAATATCTTGGATTGCCCGTGGGAGTAAGAAGCTAAACAAGTTGATGTCGGATTTAAATTCTGAAGGTGATCAAGACAGTCTTTTATGGAATCATGCACCAATCTTCAACACGATGTGAATCTGTCGCAGCTCATCTCCAAACTTGGAAACTAAGAATGTAGTTGCAGGAAATCCTATAACCACACCGTTAGTAAAATCTATAGAACAATCTAAGTTAATTCCATGAGAATCACAAGAACATTCATTAAGATCTTCAAATTGGATACAAAGTAATAAGAAAACCCTAACTTGGGGAGAAAATAATCTTTCTCTCTCCTAAATATCTTATCTAGACTCTCAAAAAAGCTCTCCCTTTATACAAGGTCGCTCGCCTCCTTATATAGGAGTTTACATAATGGAGGACAGCTAATCAAGCCCCTATTTTCGGATCTGGCGTGCGTCATCAACGCATGCTTACATTGATTCTTCTCGTACATACTCTACAACATCGCATGGCTCTTCACACTTTTTTCGTGATTAAACTGACGTCATGTGATGCGTCATTCTGGATAAGCTGTGCGTGGTTGTCTTCGCTCGGTCTTGATGATCATTATTTCGCACACTTGATTGGTGTGCGGTATTTTGTACCTACCTCTTCTCATGTCGTTTCTTTGTAAAAGAGAGCGATATGAGAAACTCTTGATTCACTCTGCCGTACCCGTTCATCTTTTCGTATTCTTTCCTGCCGACTTGCTTAGTAATTTCGGTGTAAATCAAGTCTACACGTGTTGATTTACTTCTCTTTTCTACCTAAGCGTCCAAATTTAGCCCTGGTCATCCCTTTACCTATTTATTAACTGAGTTTGAGGAGAGATAATCTTTTCTCCTTTCACTTCATCTTCCCTTTTCATCTTTGTGAGCCTTCAGCAAATCTTCAACTTCTTCATCTTCTCGAAGTTTCTTAATCCTCATTTTCTCTAAGCCTTAACTTTTATTTTGCTATTGTTCTTATGAATCCTCTCCCAAGGTTTGCATACTTTGTTGAAATTGATCTTGTTAAGTTCATTTGCTTGTTTTGATTTTGAATCAAACTCTTTACGACCTCTTTGTTGTTTCCATTCCCATATTGGTTCTGTTTGACAAAGTTCTTCCTCAACACCGCCAAAATTACGATCTCGAACCCTAAGCATTCTTCAAGTTCGAAAAATAATGAATCTCACAAGAGGAAGTCTTCGCATAACAAAGGAGTAACAAATATTTTCTTCTTTGTAAAACAATATTGTTTCCTCTATTTCTTATCTGCGTTGTTCTTCGCAGGATTCTGAATGTGAGATTGATGGCGAGAAACAAGTAAAGACTAAAAGAGTTTGCAAAGCCCCATTACTCAAGACCAGTATCGTCATTCCTGATTTTGATTGTAAGAAAATGGATACTGACACTCCTTCGCATGAGACTGACACTCCTTCGCATGTTAATGTTGACGCACCTCTACAAGGCTTTATTGCCTCTGCTCCTTTGAATATTCCTTCTTCACCAAAGGAAACTTTCGCTTCTAAAGAAGATGCCCCAGTTGATCATGCGGTAAAAGAAATCTCCGCTTATCCAAATATATGATCTCCTCTTTTTTTAATGCATAAACTCCTTCTTTGAGTCTGGTTTGAGCTGGAATGAAATGGATTAAAAAGTACGGAGCAATCGATGTAATCAAGATACTCGTAGGACAAACCAAAAAGTTTCTTCCTTCCTTAGTCATAGTTGTATCTTTGGCTCTTATAGCGACACGCTAAAGTTGAGCGGGGAAGTTATGAAGGGTAGCAAGAGCTATTGAAGGTGGTTAAGATAGGTCTTGGCGATAGCAGGCCAAGGATGACCATTAGGTTCTTCGGTTACTGGAAAAAGAAGGATTGACAAGAAAGATCTTTGATTACGATGAAAAGAAAGACTCTCAAATAGACCGAGATCCAACTACGGGTCATTTCTTTGTGAACATAATCTGCCATCATTTAACAAAAGAAAAACTAAAGATGCTGTCACTAAGAGAAGAAGGAAGGACAGTCTTGATACTCCTCAGTCTCTGCCTCCTCGAGGGAAAGATGAAGGTCGTAAGATGCGTTTGGGGGATGATACAAGAGGGACAATTTGGGAGAATGGTGGTGACCGTAGTCGACTTGCAATCCGTGAGAACGATGATCAAGATGAGCAAGATGAAGAGGAAATTGAGGATGGAGGTAATGTGGTTCCTCCAAGACAATTAGCAAGCCAAAGAGAAGTTGGTGGGCCAAGTCAACGACCAACACAAGGCAATGGCAAGAAGGTCTAGATATTGGGATCTAGACCCTTGTTTTTAATCATCCCACAGATAGGTGGCAATGGACAATTTTCTTTGAGTTTTAGAATAAAGAAATGATTACCGTTCACGAATGCCAAAGCAACTCTTCTCTTCTTAAGGGATCCTCGCATTTTTGCCACTTTGGGGTAAATGTTACTTCTACGGTAGGGGTAAAATAATGAACAACACGTCTAAATGTATCCGCCACTAGATGCCCACAAATCGGCATTCTCATTTAATATTCAGAAGGAAGAAAGTTCATTTGTTGCTCAGGCCCCAATACTTGAGCATGCATATCATCAAACCCCTCGCCTACACCAACCAATTGCTCATAAAAGCTCCTCTTGTTCACAAGTTGTTCGGCTATCCTCATTCTAGCATATTGGCATGGTGTCATACCTTTACTAACCGCCGTGTCAAAGATTCATAATTGTTCGGTCACAACATGATAGCCACAATTTCCATCTCCATCGACATCTGTGACGCCCCAACTACTAAACCTGCTTAGCTAATAGGATTACAACCTAATTGAAGCATCAAATCCAGATTATCAATCTTAAGAACCATATTCACTTAAAGTGTTAACAAACGAACCCAACTCTCCGATACAGTATGTTGAAAGTCACCCAAGTTATATAAATATATAACCGTGTTGTTTCACAGAATAAATAAAGAATACATATAAATAAAGGATACTGTGACAACACTAGATTCTAGAGAGCACTAAGCTACGTAAACGGATATCTTCACACGCTCCATTCCTTCATCTTCGAAATCGAAGTGGGAACAAGTGAGCACATCATCCCAAAAGGGTGCTTAATGGAAACATATAAATCTCAAGTAATCACTAACATGATCTACAGTTATAAACGAATATAAATTGAAATAAACAAGACGATACTAATCTTTCAGCAATTAATGTAACGTGAAACAAGTGTCACTCTAACCTCTCCAAACTCATTGGAGAAGACGACGCGAAAGCAACCCTAATCAATAATAATAACATCGTCCACACAAAGTTCCCATACAAACCATGATTCTGAATATTACCATCAAGATCAGAATGTTAGCCAAACAAGTATAATATGCACAAAAGTGATCTCCCTCAAATAGAATAGTATATATAATATCATAACGGATGAATTACCACCCTACTAAGATAAGATTGCATACGGGTGAACTACCGCCCTACTATATTAATAAGCAGTTATATTATAACGGATGAATTACGCCTACTAATACTATTAAAACGGATGAATTATCGCCTACTAAATAAATTAGATATAATAATATTAAAACGGATGAATTACCGCCTACTACATAATATTGTCGACGGATGAATTACCGTTATTTAACTTAGTTAAGAGCCGTAGGAAAACACGTATACACTCTTCAAGCAGGAAATCTCACAATGCATATCACACACAAAACACATCGTAACAAACATCGTACATACAAATACAACATATACATTACACTAATGGATACATGAATAGTAAATCAAAGTATACACTACCATGCTTACTGAATAGTAAAGACTCATCATGCTCGCAGAATATAAGAAAGCTTAATGATTACGAGAAGGTTACAAGGTTCCCACTTGATTTGATGACAGCCTCGCCTACCTCGAGATCCTCAATCCACTGGTTCATCTTTTGGAATCGATCGTTGTTAGTAAATACTAACTGTTAATCACACAAGTACTCTCAGGAATAGCCAAAAGGCTCATAACATAATCTCATACAAATCTCCAGTTATAAGCTAAGTGAATTATCTAATGGTATTAAGGCCATTTATGGTTCTACACATGTTTCATTAACTATCTTTAGCATGTCTAAGTTTTACTGATTGAATTAGAATGGTTCTATAGTCTAATAAATATGTCTTATGAATATCTACAACCTTGTAGAAGAAACAAAGGCTAATTCGGACCATAAAGGATCCAAAGTATTAAACTAAGAAAACATGGCCCTAAGCCCAAGTCTACTAACAAGCCCATTAACTTGAGGCATGGGCCATCTGAGTCAACTGAAAGTCGCTAACGGTCAATGTGGTCAAATAACAGTCAACGTCTAATGTCAAGGTCAAAGTCCAATCGAAGGTCAAGTCAAATAGTCAAGGTCAAGTCCACTGGGTCAAATACGACTCAACAGAGTCGACTCGGTCAAATTATACTGAGTCAGATTTGGTTAACTCAGTCAGACATACCAAGTCAGATCATCTAAGTAGACTGGTAACAGGATTCTGGCCTGAGCCATTGCACAGGCCAAAGGCACTAATGCACAATCATAATGCGACACCAAACATGCCATGACCAAAAGATGCATTTCTATCTTGCAACAAGCCAACTATAACAACACTTCTAAACACACTTCTGCAACACTAATCTAATCATACTTTATGAACTTCATTACAGATAACAATACACAACTCAGACTAATACTACATCTCTTCCTTGATTCAGTTCAAACATTATATTCACCATCTCTAATTCTAATTCCAATACACTCCCTTGTCTAACATTTGTAGATCATCTACGATTCTCATTTTATTAACACCACCATCCTCAGTTCAGCTTGCTCTTTATCAGATCAACCTCACCAACTCAATCCTCTCCTCTGCAATACCAAAACATACATCCAGAACCCTACCAGAAACTCATAACAGCATCACCATAACTTGTAACTCAGTACAATCATTTACATCTGGAAATCCAATTCAACTGTCCATGGAAGTTATTCATTCTTCTTGCTCCAACTCATATATCCCCTAATTCATTCATCTAATCTCAATAGTATCACAAGCCACAACTAACCCCATTCTTCTAATGGCCGAACTCAAGCTCTTCTTTCAATCATGTCCATTCAGTACTAACACTTGCAACAAAGTTCAACACCAAAAAATTTACCAATACCAATTTTAAGGCATCCAGACTCTAGCATCATCACGTGCAACTCCATTCCCAGGCAACCACCATCACTATAATCCCATCCCTGACCTGCAACAATCATTCATCTTCTTCGTCTCCAACTGAGCTTGACTCAATGAACTCCCTGAACTCATTTAGCTCCACCAGATCGCAACTGAGATTCCTAGGATCTCATTCTATCCATCAATTACTACCTCCACATACAGATACTCTCAAGAACCAACCCTAATATCACTGAAACCTTAGTTCTTCAATTTCTGCGCAAAACAATCCAACACCAACAATTTAAACCACAACCCAGTTGATCTTTATCCATCAACAAATCAATATGCTTGTCAATTTCAAATAACCCCAAATAAGATTCAAAACCCTAACCCAAAACTCAGTTTCCTAAAGAAACCAAAATTAAACCTTATAGAATACTTTCTACCCTAATCAACATCGAACCCATGAAATTATTCACCAAAACAAACTCAATTTCATAAATAAATAACAAAAGATTAAGAACCCTAATTAAATTCTCTGATTACCTTTCTATGAAGTCTGAATTCGATAATCAAATCAACACCAGCACTCTCAAACATGCCTTGATCTCAACCTAGCCCTCGCGATCTCATAACTTAATTTCATCTCTCAAATTTCTCATAATCACCGCAGCTGCAGAACAGTGGAGGAGAAGAAGAAGAAAGAAAGAGAAAGAAAATAAGAGAATGAAACTCTCTTCTATCTGTTTTGGGATAAGGCCGACCAAAAAGTTAAAAGCACCCGAGAAACGGATAAGGGCAGCCAGGCGGTTTATCAACAAATGAGAATTTTATCCTTCGTACTAATCCAGTGATATCTTCTTCGTCTGGTATCCGTATGACACGTTCGAGTAGTCCATTGCACATAACTTTTCGAGCTCTATCCGAAGATACTAGTTTCATATCTAAATCGTTGTTAGATTAATTTCTATTAATTAACGTTCGTGTTAAACTAATCGAGTTATTAGAAACTAAAAGTTCTCTTGATCATTGCTAGACCATTCAAATAGCGTTGACGAGCTTGAGGATCCTTACAACATCATCCATATATAAAATATACTCGCGAATAACCTCAGGAAGTTGGTCTATGTAAGAATGTATCTTGGTATGATAACTTCTAATTGTCCTACCTGTTCTGGGATCCTTATACATCTCCATATTACCCTTTTGTAACAATAATATATCCAAACCATCCTCTGTAATCTCTACACTTGCAATGTCCTCGATATGTGATGGGAGTCCGTATTTCCTTGGCCTACCCCTTCCCCTTCGAACTAAAACTACATCAACTTTGCTATCACTTTGGTTTATCACCACCTTTGCCTCGTCACCTTGTTGTTCTTTGTCACTTGATGATGATAACTTTGGCGGCCTACCCATTTTCCTTGGAACCTCAGCTAGATCGACTATGGGTATGGCTTCGGAATGCTCACCTTGTTGTTCTTTGTCACTTGATGATGATACCTTTGGCGGCCTACCCATTTTCCTTGGAACCTCCGCTAGATCGACTATGGGTATGGCTTCGGAATGCTCACCTTGTTGTTCTTTGTCACTTGATGATGATTCCTTTCTCGGCCTACCTTTTTGTTTGGAACCTCCGCTAGATCGACTATGGGTATGACTTCGGAATGCTCACCTTGTTGTTCTTTGACACTTGATGTCGATACCTTTGGCGGACTACCCCTCTTCTTTGGAACCTCCGATGAGTTGGCTTTTGCTGTGGATACGGAGTCCTTCGTTTGTTGTTGACTTAGCGGTTCCTTCCTCGGCCTACCTTTTTTGTTTGGAACCTGCGCTTCCACGAACTTTTATTCCGAAATCTCACATGCGGTTAGATCTCGTTTCTTACTTGCTGCGAGTTCTTCTTCACGTGGAGTCATTTCTTTCAATTCTACCCTTTGTTTTTTCCTTTTTTTTTTAGTTTGTGGTCTACCTATTGGATCTCCCTTTCTTGGCTCTTTGCTTTGTGCGATCTATGGACGAGTAATTAGCCTTAGTTGTCTCAACAAGACTTGTCGGCTTACCGAGGTGCCACGTGAGTAAGCTTCGAAGAATTCCTTTGCTTCGTTCGTATCCCATGGAGATTGCCCGGGATCTCCCGAAGGGGGAGGGTCGAAATATAGTTGCTTCCAAAACGGATCAATAACCTCAATAGGTATCACTTCTTCATACTTCACAAGCATATGACGACACGGAAGCCCCAATGAAAACATGTCGGGACATATACACACATCACCCGGTTTTCCGTAATTTTTCTCATATTCCATTTGTCTCATCATATGTTTTATTGCCCAATGAGAGACGTTGAATTCTATTCCTTGGAGAAACTTACCATAACGAAGAAATTGAGTCATCCTTTCCATTGAGATTTTCTCAAAAGCCTCCTTGATCCTATTGATATCTTGCTTAAAGTATTGCTCCATTGCCTCGGTGACCGTAACCACATTGGCTTGACCGGACTGGATGAGATCTTTAAATCTCCCATGAGCGGACTCCGATGCACTAGTTGCTTCACTCTTGAAGTGTCTATACCGGTTTGTCCATGCACGCACAAATTTTTCCTTGAACTTATCCAACCACTGAGTCCGACAATACCAGACGGCAGTCGGATAAACTTCGTTCCAATCGGCAATAAATGGTAAGCTAGTAAAGATGCCTACGACTATTTCTACTGCAAGTGCACATGCCTATTGGAGGCAAGGGCAAGCACAGGTCGATCCCACAGAGACTTGGGGTGCTATAGAGTTGATCAAGGGCTTCCTAACTGATTTCTAACAAGTATCACAAATATTTGGGTTGTCGATACGACTGGATTGGAGTTGTGACTCTAACTAAGGCAACAATTGAACAAAAGAAGTTGTAAACTATTGATTGTAGGGCACCAGGGTGATCGTTTCCACCACCTGATCTTATGCTAAGGCAATGTAACCTAAGATATGTTCTTGTGCCTTCCCTTGAAGGTCTAAAATGGATGTTTGTTAACTGATTTTGCTAACTAACCCCTAGTATGAGCCGTCTTCTTACAAATCTGACTCATCACGAGGCTCATAAGCTTCCTCAATCACTTACTAATCCTAGCATAATATAATTCAACAAAAACACAACCAAGGATAAACATGCTTGGATGAAGAATCGGGGGTTTCATTAACACCTGAAAATTAAATTACAACATTACTAAGACAATATAACACAAATAAAACTAAGTTGGTGCTCGGCTAGCCAGGCATAAGGTTTTTCACACACATCAAACCTATTTATACATGCAAAGAACTAAAAACCCTAATTTACTTCAAAAACAGAAATTAAGAAATACCCTCTCACCCATACTCTCTGAATCAGTGGTCTCTTCTGTGAATTCGGCTCTGGCTTCATTACTTTGATTTTCCCCTCACTGTGCTAACCTAACCCTAACCTATTTCTTTCTATCTCTCACTTAGCTCCTAGGGAAGAAGCTAAGAAAGAGCTAGAGAGCAATAGGAGGCGGAGACGGCGCTGTTGCGGCTATTGTTGTCGCTGCTGGTGGCTGAGGAAGGAGATGGTGGAGATGGCTCTGCTCTGCCATGGTCGGGAGAAGAGGAGAGGGAGAGCTCTGAGTTTGTCGGGGGAGAAGAAAGAGAAATGGAGAAGGGAAATGAGGTGTTGGTCGATGGATGAAGGGTTTGATGGCTATGGTGTGGGGCGGATGTAGCAAGGAATGATGCGCCAGCTGAAGCGAGCGTTGGATCTTGATGAATCCGATGCGTGACTCGATGCGACCGTAGGATGAAAATCTAACGGCTCGGAAGGAATGTGCTCGGATCCGGGTCGTGGGTCAAGTCTTGGATAGCTCGGGCCCATGTCTTGTAGACGGGTTGCTCCTTGTTGGGTTGCAAGCTGTTTGCACGCGCGGGCTTTGGCTTTCTCTCTATATGGACGCTTGTCTCCAATTCTTTGCTCTTTTGGCTCCTCGGTTTCTCGAGCTTTATTTATTACCTAAAAACACAAAATTAATTAATACAAATATTTATTCTTGAAAACAAAGAAAACACGAGAATGGGATAATATCGATTTACGAGCACAAAAGATGAGTTAAATGCCAATAAATAGATGTAGAAATATGCAATATTTGGCACTCATCAAATACCCCCAAACCTGAATTTTACTTGTCCTCAAGTGAAACGAAATTAAGAAATCCTAACTATACCACCTGTCATTTGGTCTCTCGAATGCATTTAGCATATGCACTAAGCCTTTAAACCCCCTAGGTGTCCCTAGTGGACGAGTTGTAGTCTTGTGAGGGTTTACCGGAGGTGTACCCACAAAACCTTCTCTAACTTTGAGTGTAAAAGAGTCTCAAGCATCCAAGGAGCTATGAGGACATAGAGTTTATGCATGCTAGTAACACGAAGTTAGAACTACCAAAGAACGCATTCTCATCCTTAAGTGCTGAGCGAGAAGTAACCATACCATATGAAAGAATTCGGATTCGATTGTGATCATAAGCCTCGACTTCTGCCTTACCAATAGGGTTTTATGATAATTGCACTCAAAAAGACCGCTTTTTTAGTCTCTCATGTGTGCAGGCAGGAGTGAAGAGAGAAATCCTGCACACGTTGTAGGTAAGAAGGATAACCTTCCGAAATAATTTCTGGAGACTCCACAGAGTTGTAGACAAAAATAATCTTTTTCTGATGATCTCTAAGAAAGGAAGTCAACCATTAGCAAGGATGGGAGTACTCACTTACCTTCTCACCCGATCGGCAATTAATATCACTCTCTCAGCATTCATAGAAACGTCTTCAATCTTCGGTCTTCGGTCTTCAAATGTTGATGATGAACTTCTGAACTTCACAAAAACTTGACAAACATATATATATATATATATATATATATTTAACATACATGAAATGAAAATAACAATAAAACTCAATTTTTCACAAACTTCATTAATTCTCATCCTATTTTCTTTTCTTTCCTTTGTTGCATGTAACCTTGGACTATCTCAACTTTTCTTCAAATATTCGATGATGCTCCGCTTTGCCGACGACGATGTGTTTCTATGAAAGTGTTGATGTTGTTGAGAGGGAGAGTGATGCTAGCTATGATCGGTATTTAGAAGAAGTTTTCATCTTTAAACGTCACCCTCATGATTGACAAAATTAGCACTCAAGAGATCAAAAATAGTCTTGAAAGTGGTGCGAAGTTGGGTAACTCACCATTCCTACCCGAAATTGACGTACGGTGATACACACTCTAACAGCTTTTCTAGAAAGTTGCAAAAAATTGAAGGTTGGTGCCTCACTTGATGTAAAATGGGTAGTCTCCACTATGGGTGATCACAATTCTACTACCGAATATCTAATTAAACAAAGACCTAATTCGCCCTCCCTATGATATGGTTAAATCCAACTTTAACGCTCTAATCAACTAAGAAACCCGGGTGTGTTCTCGGTACTTCCAATTTTAGTTATTTCGATTGAGACTCTCTATGTAAACATAGCTAGAAGCATGCTAGTGACTCTAAAATCTCTACACAGTTGGAGGTTTTTATTTACAAAAGAGCTTTGAATTTTTTATTTTTTTTATTTTTTATTTTTGAAATAAAATACTAAAAACTCTACATGCAAATGCACCCCCAAACCTAAATCAAACATTGTCCTCAATGTGTCAACAGATGATAAAATTTTAAACAGTCACATACCATGAGAACTATGCTGATAAGAGAAAAGGGAAGAGATTACCGGGATGTCGGCGGGAGCAAGGTTAGAGCTTCATTAGTCAAGGCTAGAATCCAACATTCTCGGTGGAGATCATATCGGATTAGCACAATATATGTACAAGAAAAACTCAACCGATTCAAGAAAGAAAATTTAACAAGTCCTCTTTTTGGATTATATACAATGAAAATTCACCATACACCAACAATCTAAAGAGTTGAGGATCAACCCAAAAGACGATATGTACAAACATCAACAGCCTTACACAAGTATAACATGAGAATGCAAGTTAGATTGCATATGTGAACAAGTTACCCCCAAACCTAAACTTGTCAACAGATGTGTCTTGAGCACATAATCTTGCAATTTTAAAGGTACATCATGCAAAAGGTCTAACTCAAAATGAGTTTTGCTAAGAACAGTGATATACACATTCCAACCGTGGCTCCTTAAAAGTGTTATACTTTGATGCAAAATAGTCCAAGAGGACTTGGGAAGCACAAAGCTCTAGACCTAAATTAGGCATTTTCGAAAAAGTTGGTTTTGCAATTTTGTTACAAACTACACCTAGGTTTGGTGGAGGAGTTTCAATCTGTGCCTTAGGAGAGAGATTAGGTACATCTAAGTTGTTTTCATGTATAAGATCATTTGCACCATCACACACTTTCCTAAGGTCAAGAAGGTAAATCATGTTCACCTGCATAGAACAATTCATCAATCTCCATGTCATAATCATCATTATACAAAATTTCAACCTCATGCATAAGACAACCAGGAGAAATATCATGCTGTAACCTAGGCATGGAATTAGACACATGCATTGAATCATCTATGTCAACAGACAATTCAGCTATTCCTAGGTCACAATCGGGTGGTATAGCATGCTCATTTTCGGTGAACAATTGCACGAGACTCCAATTGAAGATCACATGTATGAATATTAGAAGAAGCGTCATTCATAGGGTTCACGGGAGAGAAACTTAATGTCTTTGAACCCAAAGATTTGTTACATTTTCAAAGCATAAAAAGTTCTTCTAACATGTCATATTCATCCTCTCGAGTAATATGCATACTCATCTCTATTAACAAGATTGAAGTTTTCAAATCAACTCATTTTCCTCCGGGTGAGGTTCATATTCAACATTAGTGGGTTGACTATGGGCATACTCCCTTTCTACATTTTGTAAATGACGAGATTCATTCTCAAGAATATGTTAAGTCATTGATTGAAGGGAGTCTTCACTAGTGGGTATGCATGTTTCATATGAAGGATCATTACATGGTTGTGCACATGGTTCACTAGAGAAGGGATGATCATGCATTTTCCATCCAAGTATATCATTGTTTTCTTCTATGAGCTCTTCCATTAGTGATTGCATACAAGGAGTTGGGGGAGTATAGAATTGTTCATCTCCCCACTGTGGTTGATGATACATGTGCTCATAATGATTAGGGTATGAATATTCAAGGTCAGGGTCATGAGAAGGTTCATAATATTCCCTAAAATCACTATGGTCTGTGGGGAGTTCATAACATGAATCATGCCCGTAAGCAAGTTCTCTGATGGATTTGTTCCCATCCCCAATTGCAGACCAAAATCCTGACATGATCTAGAAACTCAATGTGAACTCAAAAAGAAGCATAGCTTAGCACACATCAAGCATGTATAACCAATGATGTTTAAAAACAGGGAAGCTAAGCCCACATGGGTGCTTGGTGTTCTTGCAAATGCGCGACCCAAGGGTTATGGAAATGCACGTTAAAGGTTATAGAAACCCGGTGGTTGTGGGCTTCTGTTGGTTTATTGTGGGCTTCAAATTGGTTTATGTGGGCTTCTGTTGGTTTATGTGGGCTTCTGTTTATGTGCAGCCCAGGAAATGTGGGCTTCAGGCTATGCAAAGAACAAGTTGCACAACCCAGAACTAAGTGCAGCTCAGCTTATGCACAGGTTAGTGCACAGAACAGGATTATGTGAAGGTTGACAGGTGATCAATGAGAGTGAAAACTGTGTATGTGTTTGAAAAACAAGTTAATTGCTGACACAAAGTCAGTTACCTAGCATTCATTCTAGTGCCACAAAAACAGTCTACAACGAGATGAAGAAATTTCACTCAGCAGGTGATGCGCGGAGCACGGGGAGCTCAATACTTCAGCAGGTAATCATGCGATTCAAAGCTTCACTAATCATATGCAAAGATACTGATGCAACAGATGAACAGGTTAAGCTCTTTACAACATGCTACAGAGTGTCAACACAATCAAGTAACCCCAGTTCTCAGGGATGTATACGCAAAAATTACAGTGACATGAAGTCAACTGGTGGTTGATGTTACACTTTTCGGAGGTTAATGCTCAATGATTTGTAGGGCGATGGCTCTAGTTGGTCGAGTATAGCATGCAAAGGATTGTCACGGCTTGGTTCAACTCACAAAGGTTTAAAGCAAGACAAGCATGCATAAGGATACAGGGTGACCTACTCAGTTAATACAGCACAAACTTCATGTATATTTAGCAATGCAATTGGTTTATCAGGAAAGCAGATTCACAGATTCACAAGTGCAATGGGTGCTACAAATGATGAGCAATGTCAGCACTTTCCAAAGAAATTTAATAACTGCGGGCGTCAATCGGCTTAGTTGACCTCAAACTATCTCGATTGACTTCAAGCTGGGGTTTGCAGATATCTGGGTTATGGGTTCTTTGCTCAAACTCACGGCTTCGGGTGAGTTGAGCTCGGGCCTTGTCAAAGCTAAGGTTTCTCAAAGTGAAAAGATGGCTAGTTCAGCCAATTTCTAATGCACTGAGAACATACAAGGCAACTTACTCGGATTTAAGTCTCGATTTTTTACGGAGTTATGCTCGGGTTACACACAAGCATACGGGTGCACAAACAAAGATGCTCGGCTTACTTTCGGTCATGCACAGATTACGACATTCTCAATAGCGAGGTTCGGGGCTTTGCAAGGCTAGTTATCATGCGGGCGGGTAGTGCTCGGTTATCACAGATTCATGTCACGCAAACCCTAGATATTGCGGGGTTGGATGCTCGGCAGGGTATCTAGCTTATCAATTGAACCAGGTTTGGCATTCAACACGGGTTGGCCACATACAAGTTAGGCATACATTCGGGGAGTAATGGCTCACAAAAAGATGCTCGGTCATGCTCAATGTCGGTGTGCAAAGCAAGTGAGGCAATGCTTCAAAAGAACAGTGACAATTCATACATATGCTCATCATGCTAAAACTCACTCAAAGACAACACTAGTTCAAATAGCATATATTCAATTGTTATTGGCTCGACGGATATCACGGGTTTAGATACGACTCATTCACAAAGCTAACCTCAAGTCTCGAGCTTTTCCTTGTCTTCCTTCCTTTGGCTTGCACAAAGCAGAAGAAAGACAAGAGCATAGCGGTACCCGATGGCTCAACAAAGAGGTTTAGTTCTCCAGGATGTGCGGCTTAAGGAAAAGATGATGAATATCAACACGGCATAAGCCCTCGAGAATATTTTGGACTCGACGGGACCAAGAGTTACAATTAACACTAAGATACGGGGCAATGATTCTTAGATATACACGTTAAGCTAAGTTAAACTAGCAACATAATATGTAGTGAAATTTAAACTAAGCTACATTTACAATAGCAAGAGATGTAAAAAGTTGCGTTGCGCGAAATTTCAGCTGAGTTACAAAGTTATATGCGTATCTTACAGATGCCATATGCTTTAAACTATAAAAGAAAGAAATTTGCCAGATGCACAAATTAAGCTACAAGATTATAGAAAATGAATGAACTACAACATGAGATGCAAACTAACTAACAAGATGATGCACAGATGGATGAAGAATTAGGCTAACAAAAATAACAACAACATTATAAGGCAATGATGCAGGTAACTTAATTGAAAGACAGCTTAAAGATGCAACTACAACTAAATTATAACTACAGATGCTTTTGTCTAAGTTATACTATAATGATATAAATAGTGCAAGCTAATATGTACAATGGTGGGATGAAAATCGGTAAAGCAAGCAAAATCGACACCAAGACACGCCAAGTCCCCGAATGACGCCAAAAACTTGGTAGGCTAGTAAAGATGCCTACGACTATGTCTACTGCAAGTGCACAGGCCTATTGGAGGCAAGGGCAAGCACAGGTCGATCCCACAGAGACTTGGGGTGCTATAGAGTTGATCAAGGGCTTCCTAACTGATTTCTAACAAGTATCACAAATATTTGGGTTGTCGATACAACTGGATTGGAGTTGTGACTCTAACTAAGGCAACAATTGAACAAAAGAAGTTGTAAACTATTGATTGTAGGGCACCAGGGTGATCGTTTCCACCACCCGATCTTATGCTAAGGCAATGTAACCTAAGCTATGTTCTTGTGCCTTCCCTTGAAGGTCTAAAATGGATGTTTGTTAACTGATTTTGCTAACTAACCCCTAGTATGAGCTGTCTTCTTACAGTACAGCTCATCACAGGCTCATAAGCTTCCTCAATCACTTACTAATCCTAGCATAATATAATTCAACAAAAACACAACCAAGGATAAACATGCTTGACAGAAGAATCAGGGGTTTCATTAACACCCTGGAAAATTAAATTACAACATTACTAAGACAATATAACACAAATAAAACTAAGTTGGTGCTCTGGCTAGCCCAGGCATAAGGTTTTTCACACACACATCAAACCTATTTATACATGCAAAGAACTAAAAACCCTAATTTACTTCAAAACAAGAAATTAAGAAATACCCTCTCACCCATACTCTGAATCAGTGGTCTCTTCTGTGAATTCGGCTCTGGCTTCATTACTCTGATTTTCCCCTCACTGTGCTAACCTAACCCTAACCTATTTCTTTCTATCTCACTTAGCTCCTAGGGAAGAAGCTAAGAAAGAGCTAGAGAGCAATAGGAGGCGAGACAATGGCTATTGGGCCGTGTTGTTGTCATTCTTTGGTGGCTGAGGAAGGAGATGGTGGAGATGGCTCTGCTCTGCCATGGTCGGGAGAAGAGGAGAGGGAGAGCTCTGAGTTTGTCGGGGGAGAAGAAAGAGAAATGGAGAAGGGAAATGAGGTGTTGGTCGATGGATGAAGGGTTTGATGGTTATGGTGTGGGGCGGATGTAGCAAGGAATGATGCGCCAGCTGAAGCGAGCGTTGGATCTTGATGAATCTGATGCGTGACTCGATGCGACCGTAGGATAAAAATCTAACGGCTCGGAAGGAATGGGCTCGGATCCGGGTCGTGGGTCAAGTCTTGGATAGCTCGGGCCCATGTCTTGTAGACGGGTTGCTCCTTGTTGGGTTGCAACTGTTGCGTGCGCGGGCTTTGGCTTTCTGCTCTATAGACGCTTGTCTCCAATTCTTTGCTCTTTTGGCTCCTCAGTTTATCCGAGCTTTATTTATTACCTAAAAACACAAAATTAATTAATACAAATATTTATTCTTGAAAACAAAGAAAACACAGAATCTGGGATAATATCTGATTTCTGAGCACAAAAGATGAGTTAAATGCCAATAAATAGATGTAGAAATATGCAATATTTGGCACTCATCAATAAACTTCTCCAATCTCTTTTCGTACATAACCTCGGTAAGAAACCAATAAAATTTCTCCCAATATCTTAGAAATTCCAACCACTTTTTATGATTTTCCGCATGTTCTTTGTCCACTCGCTCCTTTATCTTGCCTCTCTCATCTTCTTCTTCTTCGGGGGATAGTTTGTTCTTTCCAACATCTTCCTCTAGTTGTACCATCATTCTCTTTCTTAATATCCGCATGCGGGTTCAAACAAGGCATGGCAAGTTTTTATCACATTATTACGTATATGATATGTATATAGGAAATTTTGTGCGTCCGGGAAGATAATGCGTCATCGTTATCGGTTATGATGACCCACGAAAGTTGATTTTACCGGAAGAACAATTTCAATTGTCGTAATGCCCAATGATAATTATAGTCCCTCTCGTTTTCCATTAAACACCAAGCCAATGTGAATGTTGCCTTGTCCGAGGTTTGCCCCACGATGTTGAACAACGACATATTGTATTTGTTTGTCTTGTAGGTGCAATCCATCAAAGAACACCACAACATGTATTTGCCGATTGTGAAAGCAAAGGATGCGAAATGAATATTTGAAGGGGCTTCTCGTCCTACCCTCTTTTAATGATACGCGTGTAGTTGTGATCCCAAACTATCTTCTCAAATTCTTGCAAAACGCTCCTCCCTTCCCATTCCACCCTTCTAATAGTTGCTTGTGCGGCATAAATTGTACGTAGAGAAGACACGTTAGTCTCATCCTTTTCCTTGAAGCCTCTGAGAATTTATCTTGGTTTGATAAGTGCTTTGGTCAATCTCTTTACATCCTCGAACTCGTCAGGTTTTAGCTTCGTAACTAAGGAGTGACCAACAAAATCTTTGGATCTCGGTGGTTATGACATCCACACAAAACCTCACAATCCCAATTGTTCATGTCATTTAAACGGAATACAAGCTTAAACGGGCAATTATTCTTCCTTGTACGAGTCTTGTATACCCTATTAGTCTTCTTTGGACATACATAATCCTTTCTCTTGTGGCTATTCTTCTCCTTGTATTTCCCACTTCTCTCGCAAGCCATCTCAAAACGCCTCTTCGAACCTTCGGTATTCCTCACCAACACACACGTGTTCTTAAGAGCCGTCTCTTTAGCCCAAGCGATTGCTTCATTTCGATCTGTTATTCCCTACATAAGAACAATTTCGCGTTCATGAGAAGGTTCATTACTAGCAATCCATTAGTAAAGTTCAAGATACTAGGTGAAAAGTATTCTTTGGTCTCATACCGGAAGGATTTTATAGTATTCCGACGTATCCCAATAAAGCGGCTTTGCATTTGTTGGATCAATATATGTCACTACCTAAAGATCGAATGAAAATTAGTTCCAAACAAAATTAAAACACTATGCCTAAAACCCGTACTCAAGCATGCTCGACCATTGTTCCGGCATAGTCTAAGTTAACCAAAATGGAAGACCAAATTTAAAACCTATTCCGTCATAAATGTTTCATTAGAAAACAACGCCGGAAGCACGGGTGCCGGCATTCTCGCAATCTATTGTCCCAAGCCGGTACACAATTCCGGCGTTGAAAATAGTTGATATTGAATGCCAGAATTTAGCTTTGGAAAATATTTATTCCTGCATGTTTTTTTGTAGGTGCCGGCATTGTAAAGTTGTATGGCCCAACAACGCCAGTTTTGGTGCCTAGGCATTATCGATATTGATGGTACCACGCCAGTACCCGGCCTCCGAAGGATTGATGTTTATTAAGTTTCAATGCGGTTTTTGGTTTGGGATGGAACCGCTTTTCGTATGTATTTCATGCAAGATGCAGACATGGTAACCTATCAATGAAGCCATGCCGGTTAAATATTCCGTAGTATATTCCTTGGTAGGTAAAAAGGTTAACTGCGTGCCGGCATAGTTTTTTGGTAGAATGCTATGCCGGATCAATATTCAAAATGGGGGATATCGGTCCTGCAGCATGGTCGTAGTATGAATACCATGCCAAGACCACGACATCGGCATGGTATTCATACAACTACCATGCTTATGACCTAGGTATTTCAGTTGAAAAATGGCGGGTTTAAAGAAAAAATTCGATTTTTCAACATCTTAGCAGCTTTACCTGTGTGTTGGGGATGCTACTATGTTGTGCAAGTTTACTTTCTTGTGTTGGTTCTTCAAGAAACTCTCCATACTCGTCAAAATCATCATTCAAGGGTGTTGGCTCAACAAAGAGTTGCAATTGAGAGTTGTTGTCGTTAGCTGAAGATTCAAGATACGATCCTTGTTGTAGTTGAGCTAAAGATTCAGCATCAGCAATCATCCTCCGTTTTTCCCTCCTTCTACTTTCACCTCACTAACCCACTTCAAATAAAACACACACTAATCATTTATAAAAAATCTTATGATTTTATTAATTATTATTAATCAAAAATCCTGATTAGTGAGGGGTAGATTATGTATTACGTAAAATACTTAGATAAGGGGTGACCCCGAACTGATATCTGGATCCAGTTTTTGTCCTTTTCTTATATCCCCTAATTCTTTTTTATATCCCCCAATTTCGTGTTCTAAATTTATAGTTAGTGTTTGAAAATCAAACAAAATTTGAGTTTTTTTTTCTAATTTCATAATTACCTAAGGTTAGGATTCGAGAGTAACCTAGCCGTAAAATCCTACTTACGGCTGAGTCTTTATCATTTTAAAATTTGCAGTCGTTATGGCTGGCAATTCATTTCTTCCACCTGTAAGTGAAAACAAGATTATTATGGTTGAGAGTTTATTTTTTCTAGCAGTAATGAAAAATTAAATATAAACAAATAGTTTATATAATCTCATTTTCTTCACATGTTGGTGCTCAACTTTTTTTTTTTTCATTTTATTTATTATTTGGATTTTGTGAAAAATTTCAATCACTTGCACTATTTAGTATAATATAATCATAATATAGGGGCTTCACATTCGAATAGATGGGCTTCACATGGATTTCTAGTAACTAAAAACTTGGTTATGGACTGTCTTGATGTAATAGCAAATGTCTAATTTATCCTCCATCTAAAATAAAATCTTAAAAACTAAAATCAAAACCTAATTCTAATTCAAAAATCTGCACCTCCTTTTCTTCTTAACTTCCTCTCCTTCATCAACCGTAAATTCTTCCCTCTTTTGTCAATTGAAATTATTTCATCGTCTTTGATCAATTTGCAATTCAAAAAACTTATAATTGTCGATTGAACAAAAGCCAAATGATAGTTTAGAACACTGAATTACTTACTTCCCATCCATAAATCCGCACTAAAATCTTCTAACATGTTACTTTCCGCAACAACAATCATAACACCAAGTCCACCAATCTCTGATTCTTAAAATATATAATCATAAAGCAAATAGATAAAATTTTGTTCCAAACCCAACACAGGAAATAGTTGAGAGATCAGGAGAATCTTCTTCAACACCGAGTGTTTGTCCCGATTCAAAAAAAAAAAAAAAAAACAGTGGAAATCTCTGATTATAACCTCAAAATCCTAAGAAGAATTGCTAGCAAATTAACCAAGATCGATAAGGATCAAAAAGCAACACAAATCTTTGAATTCAGATTTGAGAAACATTTCAAAACCCAATTTTATATCTAGCAGTGAATTTACCTAGTATACCAGAGAAACCAAAATCAACAATACTAAACAAAAAACCCAGAAGAAAAATTATTGATTTTCATCTTACAATTTTGCAAACCACCAACAATAATCTAACAGATCTCCCCATAAGAACATAAAAAACCCTAATTTTCGCAAACCACCAACAATAATCTAACAGATCTCCCCATGAGAAACCCTAATTTCTGCCCATAAAAAACCCTAATCTTTGCGGAACGGAAGACAATCATCTCAAACAAAAAAAAGAAAAGATTTCTAAATCTTTGAATTATTATTAACTGGATAAACCAATAAATGAAACTCCTTCTCATAAATGAACCTCTTCTCTTATTTAATGATGATCCGAATGTAGACCAGATAGTTTTTTTTACAGTGGAAAAAAAGAAAGGAATAGCCAAATCTCTCTCTCAAAAACACAGAGTTTGTGTTGAGATATCCAAAAATAAAATACTAAGAGCTTCTCCAATGATAATGTGGTCAGTTTCATAGGTGGCACCATGGGAAGACATCCTTTATCTTATTTGGAATTTGATTTTCCTAAATACAAGGGGAATAAAAATCTTTTCTCCAACCCATCTATCTATTAACCTCTTTCCCTGCCTAGTTGTCTTTTTGATTTAAGATTTTATTTGATTTGTTATTATCAAAAAATATATCAAAGTCACTCCTCTTTTCTGAACTTCAATTATGTGACGGTGATCACACCAACACCATCGATTATTTTCTTAACTCCAATTCCATGGCAGTGATCACTATGAACGATTTGTTTTTCCCATGGATGGATATTATATAACCAAATGTGTGATAAAATACGAATTTACATTTATATGGCGTTCATATCATTCTTTGATAATGGTGATAACTATATTCGTGGAACCATTAAGAGATATTGGCTTGACTCATGATAAATAAAAAAAACCAAAAATTGGTTTTATTCCTTCAAATTTGTTAACCTCATGATTATTTCCCCCCTTGCGAACACTTGACTTTGTTACCAGCTAATGAACAATTTCCAAAGCCTGATCAACAACCGTATCACCCTTTTGTTTTCCCCTTTGTCTTGTAATTAAATAGTTAAATATGAAAGTTATAGATTTTCGTTGTATCAATGGAGAGAAAGAAAAGAGGGAAGATATGATGAGAAGAAGAAAACAAATCATGAAAACAATGGATATTAGATTTGGTATAATCTTAATTCTGATTTAATGAATTTTAATTGAAAAATGCTGATTAGGATGGATAGACATCCTCTTAATGAACCTCTGAAACAAGAGGTTGGGGAAGAGGATGTCTACATAACAACATGCCATGTCATCTACCTGTTATTTAAAGAAGTTAGGGTTGGAGACATATTTTAGGGTGAATGAAAGTGTATCCAACGTGGATAAAGACTTTTTTGCCCACACACATTCCATCGGAGAAGCTCTAAGGAATAATTGTGCTACACAGTTTGAACATAAACTCCAAATTTAGATCGACGGTACATATGATGCCACACCACTCCTTCAACTAATTTAAACTTTGGTCTTTGGTCGGCTGGACCATTTCTGCTTTTTGATCTACGAAGAAAAACAAAAAATAAAGGCACAAGTTTTTTTTTTTTTTTTAATAAACAAAAGGCATAAGTTTTGACCTATGAAGAAAAACAAAAAAAACAAAAGCATAAGAATTATTATGACGAGAGAGAGGAATTTACACGAGGAGGTTTGGTAGGGGGTACACAGATCTTTTTATCATCCTACTATCATACATAGAAGACTTCGTTGAGTAGTTCCTTCTGTTTACAAACCCTAAATAGTCAAACCAAAAGTATTAGCACAACAGAAATTTTATGTTTTCATTAAAAAGAGAATACACAAATTTAACTTGTTCCTTTTCGGTATAATTAAGCTTTTCGTATCTTGCAATAAGTCCTTTCTTTAACTCTTTGTGCTTGTAGGAATTATTGTGCCCATCCTGATTAAATATATATATAAAAAAAAGATGGATATCAAAGAAAAAGGTGGCGTAAAGTTGTTTTTTCTCAAAGATAGAGATCACAGAAGTACAATTACTACTTTGTTTTTGTTCTTCTTAAAGTTTTTTTTTTTCTCCTTTGCTGTTTCTTTTTCCTATCCTGTCTTTCAACCTAGCATTCATCCAATCAAAGAAGAGAACAGTTCAATACTAACAAATAAACGGACACAGAAAAAGAGACGTAGAAAGTTGATTGTTTTTAATTATTACTTGTTGTTGCGAGTAATGCTCCATTGTTTATTCAATGACCTTTTGTCTTCTGTAATAGAATCTGCTTTGAAGAATGAGAGACAGAGAGAGAGGGAGAAGAAATAAAAAAGTGTAAATAAGACCTTGAGGATTGGAGATGAACATTAGCTAAAAAGTTTTACCATCACAATTTTTGTCATTTAGTAATGATCCACAAATAAAAATGTGTAAATAAGACCTCCACATAGGATGACCTTGACCCCTTGTATTGGAGATGCTCTTATTGTGCCACCCTAATTAAATATAAAAATAAAAAAATAAGAAAGATAGAGATCAAATAAAAAGATGACGTAAAATGGAGATACTCAAGAAGAAGTACAACTATTACCTTGTTCTTCTTAAAGTTTTTTCTCTATTGATGTTTCTTAAACCATTTTTTTTTGTTTCTTGTCTCTCAACCTAGCATTATATCCAATCAAAGAAGAGAACAATTCAATAACAAATAAACACATTAAAAACATTTTTCACCTATCAGCAGAAAAGAACAATAAAAATACAATACTCCGTAAGTCAGAGAGATTCGGATTACAGAGAGAGAGCTAAAGAGAGAGTTATCAACCAAAGTTCCACTTTTTTGTTTTCCAACTTCTTCAGGTTGGTGGGCACAACAACACTTGGAAACATGTTGAGATAGAGAAAGTCTTAAAACACAATGTTCTGAAAACCGGCCCGGACATCGAACTGGAAAAATTACTGGGTCAGGGTCAAATGGTTTAACCAGTGTATCAACCCGGGTTCAGTGGGTCAAATGTAAAGCATAGTCACAAAGCCCTACTTGTTAACAACTCTTTATTTCTAGTAAACCTAATATTGTTCCCCCACCTTTTCGGCCTCCCATCTCTCTCTTTCTTCTCCCTCTTTAGTCTTTCCTTCTTTTTCTGTTCCTTGGTTCCTCCTTCATTACATACACAGTACTCTTTGATTTTATTTCGTTCTTATCTTCACTAAATATCACAGCATCACAACTTTATCCAACCAATATTTGTCTTGATTATAAATTGTTGTTAGTATCACCGCATCGATCAAAAAGAAAGCATGGAAATAGATTTTTGGGTTTGCAATGAGATCTGATTTTTAGTCACGTATCTTCATTGTTATTATTCTGTTTTTTGGATTTTTAATTTGATGAGACCAGATTTTTGGTCATGTTTCTTATGAACCTGTCTCCAAATTTGAATAATATGTTAATCATATTGACAAGGATTCAGAAGAACACATCGAAAAGCTTTTATTTGATTTAGGATTATCGACCCATTTAAATCGTACTGGGTACGTTGAGTCACGGGTCAATACGGCCGGGTCACCCGTTTTACACAAAGGAAGCCGGTTTTTACTTAATTTGCTGGGTCACTGACTATCCGGCTCGGAAAGGTGACTGGGTCACCGATTCACTGGGTTGACCGGCCGGCCGGGCCGGTTTTCAGAACATTGTTAAAACAAAGATGGGAGAAGTTAGCATATTCTAAAAAGCAGCAAGTTTGATTTGATTCTTTTTGGGAAAAACAAAAATGTGGCTGTCTCTTCTCTGACTAACTAGGGTTTTAATAATATTGGGTGGTAGTACAGAAAGAATTATTGGCGGAAATATTCTATAACAGTGATGAGGATGATAAGAAAGTTTATGTCGCCAAGCAAAGCAAACCACATGTAATTGAATTTCTCTCTCTCTCTCTCTATATATATATATATGAATACTGTCTAGAAAAATAAAGTTAAGCAAGTAGTATCATTTTCTTATTGTGTTTCTTGCTGTTTTTATTCTTCTGCTGCCTTTTAAACCAGTTTTTTTCTCTCCACCTTATATTTGCAAACTAGGCTTGTCAACATTAAACATTAGAAAGTGATACAAAGAAAAGAATCTAACCGTAAAGAGAATAGAAAGTAGAGCAAGTACTTTGATATAATTATTACCCTATATGAATTGCTGATCCCCACCATTGTTCTTTTTTTCCTTTGTCTTCTTTGTTTTTTGTTTGAGAAATTGAGGCACAGATAGCAGACCTAATCTCTGATGCTTTTGGATAATTTTATTTAAGAATTTTAGACACAAAAGAGAGCGGACAAGAGCAGGATGTAATAGTGAGTCTTTTCTTTTAACTATATAAAGTGAAGCTGTAAGCTAATGGTACCAAAAAAAAAAAAAATCAGGGGCAAACTTACTTGTGTGGCAAGTGTTATGTAACAGTTGGATTTTCTTCTCCCTTTCTTTGTTATACATCGTTTTCACTCCTTTTTCTTGTTTCAAAATTGGAAGCCCTAATATTAAACCCAACAAATCCCTTTTCAAAAACAAAAAAAAAAAAAAAAAAAAAAAAAAAAACAAAGCATTTCATATCCTGTTCTTTTTTTTTCTCTCTCCTCCGGCGATGAGCTCCGGCGTTGTGCTTCGGCGACTGAAAACCGGAGTCCTACAATGGATTGGTCTCCTCCTTGGATTTTCCTGGTTTTTGATTTCTCCCCGTTTTCTTTTTTGATTTCCCTTTGGCTTTTTCTTTTTTCATTCAGTTCCTTTTCCTTTTCTTCTCCCTTTTTCGAGCTAGGGTTCCTGTTTTTTTTTTTTTTTTAAGGGTTTTTGAAGTTTTGTTTACTTATCATGTCGGGTTCCTCTTGTTCTGCTAAGAGCTCCTCAAAGAAACCCCCTAAAACGCCTCGCCTACCTCCTTCTTCTCCCCATCTTGATCAAAATACGCCCGAGAACGGCACGCCACTTGCCCTTTTAAGAATTTTGACAATTGCCGTGATGGTGTGAGCGGAAGAGGTTATGCAAGGGGGTCTATTCTCAAACATCTGCAGGATAGACACTTCTTTTCGGAGGACAACAAAGCTTGTTGCAAAGACATCATTTCTAATGATGTGCGGGTTTTTTGCGCATGGGAAGGGCTTCTTTTACAAGCTGCGTATGTGGCTTTGTTTCCATTGTATGAATTTACATACGTGGAGAACTTCTTGTAAATGTCGGGTGGGATCTCGGGCGGCGTCATTGTTGGTCCTCTCAACGGCAACTCTCGCAGATTTTTTCATTCATGGGGTTGTCAAGCCGGACATAAAGCAGACTCGCCTATTTCGTCATCACCGAATTGTTGGTTTCTACTAAGTGGATGAGAATGATGCCGTGTTTGACGAAGCTTTTTCTTTGTCCACGGATTTACTTAACGCTTGTGTTTCAAAGGCGGTTCTCCATTGTGGGAAGTATCCCTTACCAATGCGGGCTAAGTTTTTCCGTACATTGAAGGAATATTTGGACAGAGTGCTTCGTAATCCCTCGACCTGGTAGGTTGGATTCGTTTGCTTCTTCTCCCAACCCGCATCCTTTCGCGTTTTAATGCCAAGAGTTCTCGCGAGGAGAGGTCGTGCAACGAAAAGCGTCTTCAAATTCTTTGCTATCCAACAGCTCTTTTGGCTGGAAGGAACCTATGGGGTGTTATACGTTGGTCACTAAATCGCTTCGCCAACCTTGTCACCGGCTCTCAACAGACAAAAAGAAGAAGAAGCCAAACTTGCCAACCTCATTGCCTCGCTGTGTTAAGATCGGTTTTGGACATTACGCCGCTGCTATTCGTGTTTTGTCTTCAAACGGGATTGCTCCTCGTTGTGAGGAGACGTTGTCCGATCTTCAATCTAAGCACCCAGCAGCACCGCCACCTTCCATTCCGAGAGGAGGATTTTGTTTGCGACCCTTTGGCGGTAGATTCAAGGAAGCGGTCTTAGGGGCAATCAAGAGTTTCTCCCGAGGTACGTCTTGTGGGCGTGATGGTTTGCGTGCGCAACATCTAGTCGACGCAATGAGTGGAGCCGCTGCTGCTCATTGCAGATGATTTACTAGCTTCGATTGCGGGGGTGGTGAACCTTTGGTTGGCAGCAAGTGCCCTAGGGTTTTGGGAGAACTTATTGCTAGTGCACCGCTTACGCCTCTTCTTAAACCTGGTGGTGGGATTAGGCCTATTGTTTGTTGGTACCATTTGGCGTCGTTTGGTCTCCAAAGTGGCCGCTTTCTCCGTCAAGAAGGCCATGACATCTTACTTGAGTGATCATCAATTCGGTGTTGGTGTGCCGGTTGGTGGCGAAAGTATACTTCACTGTTATATTTCTTTGGAGATGAGAGGACATTCAGATAAGATGTCCATGCTGCGATTGACTTTTCGAATGCCTTTAATTTAGTGTGCGGGTCTCACCTTATTAGAGAAGTCGGGCTTCATTGTCCGGTATTTCTCGTTGGGTTGAATTCTGTTATGCTAGGCCTGCTAGACTATATTACGATCAGTATATCTTGTCTTCTGCACTTGGTGTTCAACAAGGTGACCCTCTCGGCCCCCTCTTATTTGCTCTGACTCTTCACCCTCTAGTGAAGTCCATTGCTTCTCGTTGCCAGCTCGATCTGCATGCTTGGTACCTCGACGATGGTACTATCATTGGTGATACTCTTGAAGTTTCTAAAGCTTTGAGAATTATAGAAGCCGAAGGTCCGAGCAGGGGTCTGCATCTCAACATCAAGAAAACTGAAGTTTTTTGGCCTACTTTCGATTCTCGCAGCATAGATGAGGGTGTTTTCCCCAAGGACATTGGTAGGCCTAGCATAGGTGTTAAGCTCTTGGGTGGACCAGTGAGTTTGGATTTGGATTTCATGAGCGATATGGCTGTTAGTAGGGTGAACAAGACTATTCAGCTTATGTCTGCTATCAAAAAACTCAAGGATCCTCAGAGTGAGATGCTACTACTTCGTAACTGTGTCGGGGTTTCCAGACTATATTTTGCGATGCGTACCACCAATCCTGCGGCCCTTCAACAAGCATCTAACCTCTTTGATGATCATTTATTCAAGTATTTGAGACTTTTAATCACGGGCGATGGAGCTGGTTTTGGGCCCTTGCAACAGAGATTAGCCACTCTTCCTTTTAAAGATGGCGGTCTTGGGATTTACACCATGTCTGACACTCGCACTTATTGTTATCTTGCCTCTCAAAGTCAGACAACTTGATCACGAAAGGTGATTCTTGGCAGCTTATTCTCAACAGACAATGGCGCTGCTTATCAGATGGCTCTTCAGAATTTCATTCGGGTATGCGATTTGCATTCTTCTTATTGTGTTGATGATACTGCCCCCCCTTCTATGCACTCCTTGGCAGTCACTTATTTCGATGCAGTTAAGAAGCAAATCCCTGTCCAATTTACACTATCTGCGAGAGATTCTATTCTGTGGCAAAGCAACCAGATTAAGCATGCGCAAGACTATCTTTTGGCTGTCCCCATCAGTGGTTTAGATCAGTGTCTTGGCCCTAGGCAGTTCAGAGCAGTGGTTTGTTATCGGCTTGGTATCCCTTTGTTTGCCGAAGACGGGCTTTGTTCTTGTTGTAACAAACATATGGACATTTTTGGTGATCATGCACTTCACTGCGCCAAGGATGTAGGGATTAAGTTTCGTCATGATTTGGTTCGTGATGTAACTGCGGATATTTGTTTCAAAGCCAGTGTTCCTGCTCGCAAGGAAGTTTCCTTGGGTTTGCTGTCAGAGAACAACAAGGATCTTCGTCCAGCTGATATCCTAGTGCTCAACTGGGAAAATGGTAGGGATGTGTGTATGGATATTACAGGCGTTTCACCCTTTACTGGTGACGGAGTTCGTGGTTTTGTCCCAGGCCAGGCTATTTCAAGAGCTATCTCGCGTAAGCGTAATAAGTATTTGAATGAGTGCGATTCGCACGGCCTTGGTTTAGGTGTTTTGGCTTTCACTACGTTAGGAGAGCTCAGTGAAGATTTTGTTTGTTTTTTCAAGCGTCTTAAAAATTGTTTAGCTAGTAACGATGTTGGTAGGGGTCTTGGTAGTTTTATTTTCCATAGATTGGGTGTAGCTATTCAAAAAGGAGTTGGTGCCCAGCTTGTTGCTCGGCTTCCAACTAAAAACTCCTTTGTGTAATTTTCTAAAAATTATTGAAATCCGTAGATTGAATTAAAAAAAAAAAAAAGCATTTCTGCATCTACATTTCTCTGGTACCATGTCTTAAGTTTTAACGTAAACGCTCATCGGTTAGCTGTTACGTGACCGGTGTCGTAAGCGTCAAAAATAATTTCACTTTCTCACTCAACTAGATATAAATATAGTATGTGATAAGAAAGAGTTCGTTCCCACAGAGAGGTTTTTGTTGTTATAGAAATTCAGTTTCTTAGTAACCAAGGGGGGATTTTTGTTGTTTTAACAAAGTAATAAAATAAAATAAAGCAAAGCAAAGCAAATAATTGGAATAATCAATAAGGAGAAGATATTGGTCACCGGATAGTATCATTCACAAGCATGTATTTTCATCAATGATTAGAATTGGTATTTTAATCTCTCATTTACTAAAATTCCTAGGATACCTTGATCGCAAGTATATCCCGCTAATTCCCTGATTTCATCACAACCACATTAAAAGATGCATATGTGAATTCTTCCTAGAAAGCAACCTAAAGTGTAAAAGCACAATTAAGTTTAACTTCCTCAAAGCAATAAGTTATACGGAATAAGACTAATCAATGCAAACGAACGTGTAAAAGCACTAATCCGTTTTAACAAAAGTTATGATTCACTTGTGACTAGTAGGATATATCACTACAAGCACTACCCACAATTATGCTACTTAGAATCAGGGATACACAACTTTTTCGTATTGAAAATCCTAATATAGCCCTAGAGATGAATGTAAATCGGATTGATTCCGGACTCAACCAAACAAACAATCAAATCATATAACACTATTAATTGTGAATCACAAACAATAAAGTATTGAGACAAAACTAATTCATTGAATCATATAACATGTTGAGAAATCAACTTTATCCCATAACCAATAATATGTGTTTAGCTACTCATAGCTATGGAGTTCATCATAAAAATATTAATTGAATAGAAGAAGATGAACAAAAGCAAACCCTAGAAGCGTAAACAAAAGTGGCTCTCCAAGTTCCAAGAATAATATGTGTTATCCAAAGTTGTAGAAGACTTTTCCTTTTTGTAGCTTTTCCTCTCTTCCAAAACTAGGTCAAGCCCCAAGGGTCCAATAGATAGAATTCCACCAAGCCCATGTGTGAGGAAAACCCATGTAGAAAATATGCCCAAAAATATGTCGTCGGAAAACTGGTATTATGGCCGGAAATCGGCCGGAGAAGTGATCGGAAAACGGCTCAGGTGACCGGCAAAGTCCACTCGTCAATGGCCAACGAGTCAACTCGGTCTGGTCAACTCACCAAATCACCGAGTCAAACCGGGTCAAGCACCGAGTTAAATGACTCAACCCAGTCGAGATCATGACTCGGATGTGAGTCACCCGGCTAGTCGACGAATCGAGTCCAGTCACATTAGCCAAGCTATCTTGCATACCCTCGTCCGTGTTGCACAACCTTTGCATATCACTGAGTGCCCATTCAATACATGACTACTGCTCATCCCGCATTTTTACTAACCTACACATTCATCTACATACACCTCCACCGCCAATTCGATCCACAAAGATCACTCACTCCTCATTCTTTGCGGACATTGTGCGTCTTTAATCACCAACACTCCCATTCTCCGCAACACGGTCCCAACTCCAATCTGCAACTCGTATTCATACACCACCAGCCTCCTGGCATTAAGCTATATCACCTCAACCTCACGCTCTCGGTCGCAAGCACCATCAATACCGACTCCATAACTGCTTAGCTCATTACACTTGACCAAATCATCACCAGTTATCAACATTTTCACCATTTCCTGCATTGCACAAGCACCAGCTCTCAACAAACTGCAACAACAATATTGCTCTGCAATATCCATTAAGATCGCCACAATCCTTCAACACCAAAGAGCAGCCGCAACTACCAACTCCAATTCTTCCCTGTTGCTCAATAACTCTACCAAATCAGACATCACTGACTAGTTCATTGCAAACTCAACATTCATTATTTGCACTCCACCACTCGTTGCAGACCATCAGAACCTATTAAGTTCATTATCCTCCTCACGGCACTGAGCTACACAGCACCACCAATTGCAACCACTCGAACTTAATCCCACAAAAGCCATTCAAAGTGCAATACTATAACACTCCAAGCTCAAAACCTGCAACTGCAATCAACCAGTTTCTCAGTCTGCACCTTCTCCATCTCTTAGCCATGTTGACACACTGGGATCCTTGCACTCTCTGTAGCTTTTCCGTCATCGCAACACCTGACTTTCAACTTCATAGCACAACACAATCTGTCTATAGCAACACATAAACCTCAACCTACAATTCAAGTTCATCACCCATATCTTCATAGCCGCTTCAATTCCACCTGAAGTTCAGTCAAATGTTCAACTGCAATCAATGGCACCAGCAGCAATCCTGCAGTTTCAATCTCAAACCCTCATCAATTTCTTCCTTGCTCTTCTCAGAGTCTAAACAAGTCTCAGATGGCATAAACTCAACTCATAGACCACCTTTGTCTGATTATTCATCTCGAATGATCTTCATGGACAAAACCCACTCTGCTCATTTGATTTGATTCTCTCAGCGGCAACAACTTCTTCTCGATCTCCCCTAAACAGATTCAAACCCTTGAAACCTCTTTCTGCATCCTGTAACAATGGCAGCACCTTCTCTTACCAGCATGCAATTTCTGCTTCACAGATTCATCCAACAGCAGCATCTCACCATCATTCTTCATCTCAGACATACAAACCACCAGAATAATCAAACCCATTTTATCCTATCCATTACTGAACTCAAATCTCATCTTTAATTTCTGAATCACCTCAATCTTCGATTTACAACACCAGTAATTGAGAACAACCACAAACTCTAGTTTATAGATCGAAAGCATCTATGTCTCTCTTATTTCCCGTTTATCTTCATCATCAATTTCTTCTCTCAATCTCTGATACTCTCTTCCTCTCCATTTTCACATGAGCTACTCTCGAAATTCAGTCGCCCCTGTTTCTCTCGAGTTGGAAAATGGTAATGGTTGAGAATTCATTTTCTCTGAATTCCAGGGCTTGTGTAGGAATAAAATGGATACAACCACCCATATAAAGTGGATAAAGGGTACCCAAAGTGACCATAAGCACCCACTCATTAGATAGGGGCCACCAAGGTCTGCTCCTTGCTTCTCTAGACTAAGCTGCACTGGTTGTCTTCAATCATGGGCTTGGCTCGACTCAGTTCCGCCTTTAAAATGACGATCTCCTCATTATGCTCAAAATGGATGTTTTCTCCTTCTTTCGCTCCAAACGACTCCATTGCGCCTAAAATACTCAAAAGCAAACATAACATACATAATTTACAAGAAAACTCGCAAAGAAAGCATAAACAATAGATAGATATTATGGTGTTTTACAATACCTATCAAATTCCCCCACACTTAGACTTTGCTAGTCCTCGAGCAAATCAAACAAAACAATTATAAAACATACATACAACTCCGTGTCGTCGAGGCTACGGTTACACTTAGCACGTATAACAAGCCTTTAAACCCCTAGGTGTCCCTAGTGGACGAGTTATAGTCTCGTGAGGGTTTACTAGAGATATACCCACAAAACCTACTTTTCCAACTTACTAGTTCTCCGTAATGATATCATCCAACGCGCTAAGAAGACATAGAAATTATGCACACTAGTCATAAGAAGTTAGACACATAAATGAACACAATCTCATCCTTAAAAGTTGAGAGAGAAATAACCATCCCTTCTCGAAAGAAATTCGGGTTCGGAGTGATCGAAAGTCTCGACTCTGCCTCAGAAGAAAAGGGTTTTATGAAGTTGCTCTCAATAATAAACAACTTTTTATGGGTCACACATGTGTCCAGGTAGGAATGAAGAGAGAATCCTGCGACACGTTGAATGGTAGGAAGGCAAAAACCTTCCGAATTGTTTTGAAAACCCACATCTTTTAATATTTTTGAAAAACCATTTTTCTGACGATCTCTGAGAAAGGAAATCAACCACTTAACGAAGGTGGGAATATGCTTACTTACCTCGTTATCCGTTCAACGTGCAGCTAGCACCACTCTCACAGCATCCATAGAAACGTCTTCGGTCTTCAATCGGTGTCTTCATCTTCGTCTTCAGTCTTCAACTCTTGATGATAACTCTTGAACTTCGTAGAATCTTGACAATGTAACTTTTTTCCTCTAATTCCTTGTTGCTTGAAACTTCATTGTAGACATTCCTTCTTCCATTGGCTTTATTGAAAGAATACAAAACTAAAAACGAACTATACAAACCCAAAATATAATACAATGCATTTTTCTTGTCTCTCTCTTTTTTTTTTCTTTCCTTTTTTTTTCAAATTTTTTTTTTGATAAGACAAGAAAAATAAAACAAATACAAAATAAAAACGAAATAAAACAATAAAACTAGTAATGAACCTAAAGAAATTTTCTCTTGTCTTTTTTTTTTTCATTTTTTTTTTTGAGACAAGAGAAAGTAAAATAAAAAAAATAAAAAATGTAAGTACAAGGCCATGGTGTAAGTACTTTACCGCTTGATTATTCACAACTTGTATGTCTTGATATCATAAACTTCTCGAACTCTCATCTTGCTAATCGTCGCTCTTATACAATAGTCTTCAACTTATAAAAATTCTGCTCCTTATCTTGTTGCTTTACTTGAATCAAATCTTCCCATTTCTATACCGTAGCTTGTAAACCTTGAACGTGTTCGACTTTCCTTCAAATTTGTGATGCTCCTCTTGTTGATGATGATGGTGTTTCTATGGACCTATTGGTGTAGAGAGAGATAAGGTGGATGGTGCTAATCATGAACAAGATTACAAGTGGTATGTAAGTTAGCAATTCGATGTCACCATCATGATTGATAAAAATAGCACTCAAGAGATCGAAATAGTGATTCTATGGTGGGAGGTTGGGCAGCTCACTATTCTCGCCCGAATTTACGTACGGTGACACACACTCTAAAAGCACAAATTTAGACAGTACAAAGAATTGAAGGTTGGTGCCTCACATTATGTAACATGGGTAGTCTCCACTATAGGGGATCACTACTCTAATACCGAATTCAGTCTGCACCTTATTTGCCACCGGGCATGGTTAAATCCAACTTTAACTCTCATACAATTAAGAAACCCGATCATGTTCTCTCATCATCTCTAAGTTCAGTCACTCTTATGAGAATCTCGATGTAATCTTAGCGACATGTATACTATGTGACTCTAAACTAACCACAAGTTGGAGTTTTCTTATTCACTAGTTTACACAAAAGTTAAAAATTTCAAAAATTTACAACGCAAATGCTTAACCACTCCCCCACACTTAAACTTTACATTGTCCTCAATGTAAATTGAATCGTCCAAAGTAAGTCAAGGTGGGAAATTCTAACAAGATGTATGATAAGAAATCAGAAAAAAAAAATATAAACAAGACACGAAAAACTAAAAACAAGACAAGAAATAAATACAAGACAAGAAATACTCATCCGATGGGTTGCCTCCCATTTAGCGCTTGGTTTAAAGTCGTCAGCCCGACTATCTCCTTGCTTTCTATGACTCCTCCGTAGGAGTACATCCACAAAGTTAACTCCTTCCACCACTTCTAAGTGAAATTCTCATAATATGGTTTCAACCGGTGCCCATTAACTTTAAGTTCTTTCCCTGTAGCTATGCTACGAATTTCCACCGCACCATGAGAAAACACATTAGTAACAATAAAAGGTTCGATCCATCGTGACCTTAATTTACCCGGAAATAAATGCAAGCGAGAATTAAACAAAAGCACTTTCTGCCCAATGCAAAATTGTTTCCTAGAAATCATAGTATCATGAAAGACTTTCGTCTTTTCCTTATAAATGCGTGAGCTTTCAAATGCATCATTGCGAAGCTCCTCTAGCTCTTGGAGTTGTAACTTCCTTTGCTTTCCAGCCCCATCCATATCCATGTTGCATTGCTTAATAGCCCAAAACGCCTTATGCTCAATTTCAACGGGTAAGTGACAAGGTTTACCATACACAAGTCTAAAAGGAGACATCCCGATAGGTGTCTTGTATGCGGTTTTATATGCCCACAAAGCATCATTAAGTCGCATGCTCCAATCTTTCCTTGTTGGGTTCACCGTCTTTTCTAGAATGGATTTCACCTCTCGGTTAGATACCTCGGCTTGTCCATTTGTTTGGGGATGATAAGGTGTTGAAATCTTGTGCGACACATTGTACTTCTTCAACAAGCTTTGTAAAATCCTGTTTTTGAAGTGAGAACCCCATCGCTAATTATGGCTCTTGGAATTCCAAACCTTGCAAAAATATTAGCTTGCACAAAATCTGAAACCACTTCAGAATCATTAGTTTGGGTGGCCTTAGCTTCCACCCATTTCGAGACATAATCACCAGCAAGTAAGATATAAAAATTCCCATGGGATTTGACAAAAGGACTCATAAAATCAATACCCATACATCAAAAACTTCAATAAATTGAATAAAAGTTTGTGGCATTTGATTTCGGGCACCTAGATTGCCGGTTCTTTGGCACCTATCACAAGTTGTACAAAATATATGTGCATCCTTAAACAAAGTTGACCAATAGAAACCACTTTCAAGTACCTTGTGAGCGGTTCTCTTACTCCCAAAATTTCCTCCACAAGCATAAGAGTGACAAAAAGACAAGATAGAATTAAATTCAGATTCGGGAACACACCTTCGTATTACTTGGTCACTACCATGTTTACACAAGTATGGATCATCCCATATGTATTGGTTCCCCAACTTCTTAAGTTTGTCCCTCTCGGCACGAGACAAGTTCTTTGGGATTTGTTTAGAAACTAAGTAATTAACAATATCGGCATACCATGGTTCTCCGAAGGCAATTGAGAATAGTTGCTCATCCGGGAAACTTTCACGCAATGGGATAGCTTCCTTGTCCACAGCAAGTCTTTGATCTCTATATCAAACTCTTGCAAGAGTAAAATCCATCGTATGAGCCTCGGTTTCGCCTCTTTCTTTGTAAGCAAGTACTTAAGCGCTGCATGATCAGAAAAGACAACAACTTTTGTACCAATTAGATAAGAGCGAAACTTTTCTAAAGCAAAAAAAATGGCTAATAACTCTTTTTCAGTGGTTGTGTAGTTTTTTTGGGCCTCATTTAACGTTCTAGAAGCATAATAAATAGCATTAGGAATCTTCCCCACACGTTGCCCAAGCACCGCACCAACCGCATAGTCACTTGCATCACACATGAGCTCAAAAGGCATGCTCCAATCCGGTGGTTTAATGATAGGGACTGAAATCAAAAGTTCTTTCAAACGATTGAATGCCACCATACACTTTTCATCAAAGTTAAAAACCACATCTTTTTGCAATAAGTTACAAAGTGGTGATGTTATCTTGGAAAAATCCTTGATGAATCTACGATAGAAACCTGCATGACCAAGAAAAGAATGTATCTCCCTCACCGTAGTGGGAGGGGTTAGAGCACGAATAAGGTCTATCTTAGATTTATCAACTTCCAAGCCTTTAGAAGATATTATATGGCCTAAAACTATGCCATGAGTTACCATAAAATGGCACTTCTCCCAATTCAAAGACAAGGTTTGTTTCAACACATCATTCAAGGATTAGAGACAAATTGTTCAAGCAAAGGTCAAATGAATCACCAAAGACACTAAAGTCGTCCATGAACACTTCGATTATGTTTTCAACATATTCTGAAAAGATACTTACCATACACCTTTGAAAGGTAGCTGGAGCATTGCATAAGCCAAAAGGCATCCTTCTATAAGCAAAAGTACCGAAAGGACAAGTGAAAGTGGTTTTTTTCTTGGTCCTCCGGCGCTATCACAATCTGATTATAACCTGAATAGCCATCAAGGAAGCAATAATAAGAGTGTCCAACTAAACGTTCAAGCATTTGATCAATAAAAGGTAAAGGGAAGTGATCTTTTCTAGTAGTGGCATTCAGTTTTCTATAATCAATACAAACCCTCCAACCGGTTTGCACACGAGTTGGGACAAGTTCGTTCTTATCATTCTCCACCACTGTCACACCTGATTTCTTTGGTACTACTTGTACCGGGCTTACCCACTTGCTATCGGATATGGGGTAGATAACACTCACTTCCAAAAGCTTTAGTATCTCCTTTTTCACAACTTCCATCATGGGAGGGTTCAAACGACATTGCACTTCCCTTGTAGGCTTTGCATCGTCCTCCAAACGAATCTTGTGCATACAAACGATAGGGAATATATCCTTGATATCGGCAATTGTCCATCCTATGGCCGTCTTGTACTTCCTTAGCACCCTTAGAAGTTTTTGCTCCTGTAAATCACTAAGCTCATTAGAAACAATCACAGGTAACTCTTCATTATCGCCAAGTACAAGTACTTTAGGTGATCGGAAGAGGTTTCAATTTTAAAATCGGAGATTTAACAATCAAGGTACAAGCTTTTCATCACTGCATGGTAAAGAAATAAAAGAGATATTATGAGTTTTCGGGCATCCTTGTAGTGAATTAAGATCACCAAGGGCTTCCTTGACTTCATTACCACACTCTACACCATTATCCATGGATCTAGTTAACACGGTTTCCAAAGCATCATCGCCATTTAATTCAAACATTTGTTGTGCCAATGTATCCATAACATTAATGGAGAAACAAGAGTGTACATCACTAGGATATCTCATCGTCTCGAAAATGTTGAAACGTATTGTTTCTCCATCAAACTCCATGGTCAACGTTCCCTTGTCCACATCAATTATGGTTTTCGCCGTTTTCATGAAGGGACGCCCAAGTAGCAATGGAAGAGACGAGTCCTGTGAACCTTCATCCATATCTAACACACAAAAGTCAATGGAAATACAAGTTGATTAACCCGCACAAGAACATCCTCAACAATACCCATTGGGTAGACATTAGAGCGATCGGCTAATTGCAATACAATTTCAGCCTTTTAAGAGGACCAAGATCAAGTGAATTATACATTGATGCAGGGCATAACATTAACGGATGCACCTAAATCCAACATAGCTTTGTTAAATGTTGTGTTACCAATTGTGACGGGAATGTCAAAACTACTGGGATCCTTGCACTTAAGTGGGAGTTTGTGTTGTAAGATTTCCGAAGCATTCTCCCCCACACTAAGCACTTCATTACCTTTTAGCCTCTGCTTATTGGTACACAAGTCCTTCAACACCTTTGCATACTTTGGCACTTGCTTAATAGCATCAATGAGTGGTATGTTCACGTGATCTTCTTTAGAACGTCTAAAATCTCCTTTTCTAGTTCCGCCTTTTAGAACTTGCAAATCTGCGAGGAAAAGGTAAAGGAGGAACATAAGTAGAAACCGAGTTTTAGAGTTAGGAATAGGTACCTCGAATTTTGGGGAGAATCCTCATTATTCTCCTCCAATACAGTTCCTTTGGTGTTTCCACCTTGCCCGAATCAAGAATTTCGGGTTGCACAAGTTGTGTACCACTTCTCAACGTAATAGCATTGACACCCTCTTTTGGGTTAATAGGTTTAGAAGGAGTTTCCCACTATTTTGTGCCTTCAATTGGTTCAACTCAATAGCCATGGAGCCCATTTGTGTTTGCAACTCCTTGATAGCACTCTTAGTTTCCTGCTGACTTTCTTTAAACATGGTGGAAATGCCTTGCATCATTGTTTGAAGCTTTGAATCAATATCGAACCTTGATTTTGCATTTATTGTTGTGCTTGTGGTTGCTGAAATTGTTTTCTCGGCTGGAATTGTTGTTGTTGAGGTTGAAATCCACTCGGAAAGTTGAAGGTAGTTTGTTGAACCGCTCCTTGCTTGTTGGCATAGCTAAAATTGGGGTGATCTCTCCATCCCGGATTGTAAGTGTTAGAGTAGGGATCATACCGTCTTTGTTGATTTGGAAAGACCGCATTAGCTTGCTCATCCTCATAAGCTCGAGTAGAACTTGGTATAACCGCGGCTGCAACTTGTTGCATCATTGCTGACATGTTACCCATTTGTTGACGAAGTTCCTCAACCTCGCTCACTTCATTCACTTTCCTAAGAAGCACATCCGAACCACGACTCAAAAATTGTTGGGAGTTTGCTGCCATGTTTTCAATCAACTCTCTAGCTTGTGCCACCGTCTTGTTCACTAGTGCACCACCACCCGCAGCGTCAATAAGATTCCTATCACTTGATTGGAGTCCTTCATAGAAGTATTGGATGATCATAGCGTCACTGAATTGGTGTTGAGGGAAGCTTGCCACCAATCTCTTGTATCGTTCCCAACATTCATATAAGGATTCTCCCACATTTTGCTTCATCCCACAAATCTCTTTGCGAATTTGAGTAGCCTTTGATGCAGGAAAATATCTCTCTAAAAGAGTTTCTTCACCATTCCATGTAGTGACACTTCCTAAGGTAAATAGTACAACCAATCCTTAGCACTATCCATCAAAGAGAAACGGAAAACTTTCAACATTGCACCGTCCGCCTCAACATCCGCTGGAAGCATGGCCGTGACAATGGTGTGGAAGTCCATAAGATGCTTGTTTGGGTCTTCATTCACCATGCCATGGAACTTTGGTAATTCTCTAAGCAATCCCGGCTTGATCTCAAAAGTAGAGTTTGTTTGAATACACCCCTGTTGTGTATCAAGCCTATGAGAAGCTAACTCCTTGAGTGAACGATTTGCATCACCCATTGTTTCTTCTTCTTCAACTTGTGGTTCGTATACGAATGGAACCTCTTGTTCTCCTTATATTTGTAACTCTTTTTCCGCTTCTAACTCTTGATTTTCTGTTGTGTCTTGACTTGGTTGGAGTATTGTGCCTCTTCGAGTATCTATCCCGCACCTTGGATAATTCCAATCTTTAGAAGCCGTGGATTAGGTACACAAAACAATTCTCGCAAACAAGTGAGAAACAAGACAAGAAAAAAAAAGCAAAGATAAAAGCAGAAATTATAAAAAGAAACTAAAAACTTAATAACAAGCCGTATGCCTCCCCGGCAGCGGCGCCAAAATTTGACCGGTGTCGTAAGCGTCAAAAATAATTTCACTTTCTCACTCAACTAGATATAAATATAATATGTGATAAGAAAGAGTTCGTTCCCACAGAGAGGCTTTTGTTGTTTGTTGATGGGTGAAAACTACTCCTGCAGAATTTGGTAATTTGGGGTGTGGATGAGGAATGAATCTAAACCTTCAACAAATGCACTGCGCGGTGAGTGCTTGTAGATTCGAGAGATCAATCTTGTGCAAGTCCGGCCTAAACCAAGAAATGGCCATTCCGGACTTGTTTCGGTCACAAAGTGAAGGAGATGGGGTTGATCTTAGGGAGGGAAGCGAAGAAGGTGTTGAGATTGTGAAGGTGTTGGCTTGCTTATGACTTGTAACAGAAAGATGAGCAAGCTTACGGTTGATGCAAGCGTGCTCGAGTGTTTGAATACGGTTTTTTGTATTAACACTTGGTTTCGTCGTCCGAACTTGTGTGGTTCTCGTCTCCTTCCTTGAAATAGGACGGAGAACCTATTTATACAAGTCATTGAGCCTCATTCACGTTTCTCGTGGGAAGTGGAGGTAGTGGAATGATGGAGTAGTGGAGTTGTGTGTCGGTGATACACGACCCGGTCTTGCCCACTTCTCCTGTTCATCTCTAACCGCCCATGACTTCCTAACACGTTCTTGTGATGGCGCGTTGCACGCTGCACGCCGTAAACCGCTGACCAATACCCCAAGATGTATCCCCGCTTGTGACATGATTGATGTCCTGAATGTGGATCGTGGATCCACGAAAGATAGCATGTAATGTCAATTGAATAACTCACGTTATTCGTAAAGTCGATACTTGTGAAGTATCGTGTGTATTTCATGCGCGCACTGCATTGTGGTGTGGTAAGGTGATGGGTAATGACGCCTTACTCGACCAATTGACTCCCGACTGTGGCCGTATAACCAAGTCGGTGAAGTTGAACGGATGAGATGATGTTTGAGACACTCATCTGCGACCGATTAATGAATACTAGGGTTTTTGAAGAGGTGCGCAAGCATCACTCTTCACTTGGTCGAAACCAAGCATGGGAAGGGCTTTGGAGAGGACCGACCGGTCATGCATGTTGATGGCATGCCGGTGTACACGTCCATGTATCACTTTCCCAAGAAGGCGCGATCTAGGCCACTCAAATTGACCGGCACAGTTGAGTGGTTGAGATCGGTTTGCGGCAAATTTCTTACCGCAAAGGAGTTGATAACCGCGTGATATTCCCGCACGCGTTCCAAGACAACCGTCCTTGGTCGGTCTTGGTCGATCACTCCAGCATGTAGGTGGTAGGTTGATGTTCACACCTATACCGATTATCCCATGAAAACGTGATCTAAGCCATTCAAATCATCCTATGAAGTTGAGCGGTCGAGATCAATTTGCAATTTGGGAAGTGTAACCACGCATGTTTGGGCGCTGGCGTTTTGGATTAGCCGGGCATGATATGCCTTGGCCGACCGCATGAGGAGGTAGATGGGCCCACGGTGGTCATGCCGGGGTATGACCGACCTGCTCGATCTGATGCAGTGACCCTCTCCATTCGTGCTTGGAGAAGATGGACGCGCGTGATGGCTTGAACCCTAGTTTTGGCTTTCAAAGCCGTGCGACCATGCTCTTTCATAGGACGAATTTGTTGTAACCAATCATGGTTGGTTTTGACCGATTGGTCAAGTGTGTAGGCGGTCACATGGTGATTGTGTCGACATGCTCCGGGCCCTTTGAGTCTACATCTACACCCTCCATCTATACCGCGAAGATGGATGGTTGAGACCGTTTTGCGGCACATGTAATATGCCGCAAACCCTAATTTAGGTTTTCCATCCATAATGCTTGGTATGGACGGTTTCTTGGCAAGCAAAGGCCAATAGTCGACCATGCGGGGTCGGCCGTGTGTATTCTATACCTGCTTGGGGTGATGGAATTGATCTGGGGTCATCCAATCATGCTTGTGGAGTTGGATGACTGCGAACGATCATATCCGGACCGATATGGTCGGTCTTGGGATGCTCAATCGGGCTAGTATAACACACCGAGAGGGGCTCAATCGGGCTAGTATAACACACCGAGAGGGCTCGGGCTAGTATAACACACCGAGAATCAACTCCGTACGGGTATTTCGTACATGGTTTCATTATAGTGCTTGGAGGTTCGTGTTACTCCGTAAGAGTAACGCTCGATCGTCATGCCACAATCGATAATGAGTACTGGAAATACACAAGGCCGATATGAAATTCACAGGAAGGGATTGTTGCTACATGCTCCAACCTCGGAGGAATTTCATGTATTCACGAGAATGGGATTGTTGCTACATGCTCCATTCTTGGTGAATTAAGTGAGGGAGTATCCAACACTTTATAAATGGCTTTATCGTTTACAAGATGTCAGCGCATGAGTTTTCTGGTTATTTACAAATTTAACCTTAAACGAAAATCCACCATCCACATTGTTATAGAAATTCAGTTTCTTAGTAACCAAGGGGGGATTTTTGTTGTTTTAACAAAGTAATAAAATAAAATAAAGCAAAGCAAATAATTGGAATAATCAATAAGGAGAAGATATTGGTCACGGGATAGTATCATTCACAAGCATGTATTTTCATCAATGATTAGAATTGGTATTTTAATCTCTCATTTACTAAAAGTCCTAGGATACCTTGGTCGCAAGTATATCCCGCTAATTCCCTGATTTCATCACAACCACATTAAAAGATGCATATGTGAATTCTTCCTAGAAATCAGCCTAAAGTGTAAAAGCACAATTAAGTTTAACTCCCTCAAAGCAATAAGTTATATGGAATAAGACTAATCAATGCAAACGAACGTGTAAAAGCACTAATCCGTTTTAACAAAAGTTATGATTCACTTGTGACTAGTATGATATATCACTACAAGCACTACCCACAATTATGCTACTTAGAATCAGGGATAAACAACTTTTTCGTATTGAAAACCCTAATATAGCTCTAGAGATGAATGTAAATCGGATTGATTCCGACTCAACCAAACAAACAATCAAATCATATAACACTATTAATTGTGAATCACAAACAATAAAGTATTGAGACAAAACTAATTCATTGAATCATATAACATGTTGAGAAATCAACTTTATCCCATAACCAATAATATGTGTTTAGCTACTCATAGCTATGGAGTTCATCATAAAAATATTAATTGAATAGAAGAAGATGAACAAAAGCAAACCCTAGAAGCATAAACAAAAGTGGCTCTCCAAGTTCCAAGAATAATATGTGTTATCCAAAGTTGTAGAAGACTTTTCCTTTTTGTAGCTTTTCCTCTCTTCCAAAACTAGGTCAAGCCCCAAGGGTCCAATAGATAGAAGACCACCAAGCCCATGTATGAGGAAAACCCATGTAGAAAATATGCCCAAAAATATATCGCCGGAAAACTGGTATTATGGCCGGAAATCGGCCGGAGAAGTGATCGGAAAATGGCTCAGGTGACCGGCAAAGTCCACCCGGTCACCGGTCAACGAGTCAACTCGGTCTGGTCAACTCAGTCAAATCACTGAGTCAAACCGGGTCAAGCACCGAGTTAAATGACTCAACCCAGGTCATATCATGACTCAGATGTGAGTCGGCTGGCTAGTCAGACGAATCAGGTCTGAGTCACATTAGCCAAGCTATCTTGCATACCCTTGTCCTGTGTTGCACAACCTTTGCATATCACCAGTGCCCATTCAGCCATGACGGCTGTTCATCCTGCATTTTTACTAACCTACACCTTCATCTACATACACCTCCACCGCCAATTCGCCTCACAAAGATCACCGGTCTCATTCTTTGCAGACATTGTGCGGCTTTAATCACCAACACTCCCATTCTCGCAACACGGTCCCAACTCCAACTCCGCAATCCGTACTTCATACACCACCGCCTGGCATTAAGCTATATCACCTCAACCTCACGCTCTTAGTCGCAGCACCATCAATACCAGCTCCATAACCTGCTTAGCTCATTACAATTGACCAAATCATCAACACTTATCAATATTTTTACCATTTCCTGCATTGCACAAGCAGCAGCTCTCAACAAACTGCAATAGCAATATTGCTCTGCAATATCCATTAAGATCGCCACAATCCTTCAACACCAAAGAGCAGCCGCAACTACCAACTCCAATTCTTCCCTGTTGCTCAATAACTCTACCAGAACTGCACATCACCAGCTAGTTCATTGCAGCTCAACATTAATTATTTGCAGATCCACCACTGCTGTTGCAGCCATCAGAACCCATTAAGCTCATTATCCCTCGCCGGCACTAGCTACAGCTTTACCACCAATTGCAACCACTCGAACTCAATCCCACAACTCAAGCCATTCACTGCAATACTATAACACTCCAGCTCAAAACCTGCAACTGCAATCAACCAGTTTCTCAGTCTGCACCTTCTCCATCTCTTAGCCATGTTGACACACTGGGATCCTTGCACTCTCTGTAGCTTTTCCGTCATCGCAACACCTGACCTTCAACTTCATAGCACAACACAATCTGTCTATAGCAACACATAAAGCTCAACCTGCAATTCAAGTTCATCACCCATATCCTCATAGCCGCCTAATTCCACCCGAAGTTCGAGTCAAATGTTCAACTGCAATCAATGGCACCAAAGAATCCTGGGCAGCTTCAATCTCAAACCCTCATCAATTTCTTCCTTGCTCTTCTCGAGTCTAAACAAGTCTCGAGATGGCATAAACTCAACTCATAGACCACCTTTGTCTGATTATTCATCTCGAATGATCTTCATGGACAAAACCCACTCGCTCATTCGATTTGATTCTCTCAAATACAACAACTTCTTCTCGATCTCCCCTAAACAGATTCAAACCCTTGAAACCTCTTTCTGCATCCTGTAACAATGGCAGCACCTTCTCTTACCAGCCTGCAATTTCTGCTTCACAGATTCATCCAACAGCAGCATCTCACCATCATTCTTCATCTCAGACATACAAACTACCAGAATAATCAAACCCATTTTATCCTATCCATTCTCAACTCAAATCTCATCTTTAATTTCGAATCACCTCAATCTTCGATTTACAAAGACCGGAATTGAGAACAACCACAAACCCTAGTTTATAGATCGAAAGCATCTATGTCTCTCTTATTTCCCGTTTATCTTCATCATCAATTTCTTCTCTCAATCTCTGATACTCTCTTCCTCTCCATTTTCACCTGAGCTACTCTCGAAATTTAACCGCCCCCGTTTCTCTCGAGTTGGAAAATGGTAATGGTTGAGAATTCATTTTCTCTGAATTCCAGGGCTTGTGTAGGAATAAAATGGATACAACCACCCATATAAAGTGGATAAAGGGTACCCAAAGTGACCATAAGCACCCACTCGTTATATAGGGGCCACCAAGGTCTGCCCCTTGCTTCTCTAGACTAAGCTACACTGGTTGTCTTCAATCATGGGCTTGGCTCGACTCAGTTCCGCCTCCAAAATGACGATCTCCTCATTATGCTCAAAATGGATGTTTTCTCCTTCTTTCGCTCCAAACGACTCCATTGCACCTAAAATACTCAAAAGCAAACGTAAGATACATAATTTACAAGAAAACTCGCAAAGAAAGCATAAACAATAGATAGATATTATGGTGTTTTACAACACCTATCATTACGTCCGTAGGTGCCACTCCAAAATACTTTTAATACATGAAATGAGTAAAAGGGGTACAAACCTAGTCAAACCACTCTGGCAGAGTAATTTACAAAGATGAGTGATATTTTGTTTAGCTTATTTTCTGGTCCCACCTCGAAGTCAGAAAAATCAGATTAATCAAAAAGCAACTGAAAGGATATATAAGATAAGACCAAACTCGCACATACAAAGCCAAAGAAAATTACTGCTGCGGGGAAGAAGAAAATGGATCTTGAAGATTTATTCCAAGAATTGCAGAACCAACACAGAACTACTCTGTAAAATTATTAACTCAACCTTTGCACTCTTTTTAAACTCTCAAAAACCGTTCTTTGGTCAGAGAAGAGAGAGCCACGTTTTTGTTTTTCCCAAAAAGAATCAAATCAAACCTGTTCCTCTTTATAATATTCTAACTTCTCCCATCCCTGTTTTAAGACTTTCTCTATGTCAACATGTTTCCAAGTGTTGTTGTGTCTACTGTAGATGGGGCAAAACGAGTTGTTGGTTTTTAAGGAATTGAGGAGACGACCGTGCGGAGGAAACTCCTTGAACCGAGCGAACTGTCTAACCTTACACATATACACTACAAAAAGGGAGTGCTTTGAATTCGAGAGATCAATCTGTAGGACTCCGGCCTAAACCAAGAGAATGGCCGTTCAAGAGTCAATTCGGTCATAAGAGAGGATGGGTCGATCTGTAGGAGGGAAGCTGAGAAATGTGTGAGATCAATGGTGATCAAGGATTGTGAATGTGTTTAAGGTTTCTGCAAATTTGACGAACTGTTGAGTTCGAATAAGTTCTGATTGATTGATCGAATTCTTGAGAGTGAATGCTCGTATATAATTCTCTGTTATACAAATGTTGTCTTCTTGTTCAATCATGAGTTCAGAGACTTATTTATATTGCCAAAAGTAGTAGACACATTGATCCCGTGAAGTGTGACAGTTGCTGGAGTCAAAGAGTGGGAAAGTGGAAATCGTGTTTAAACCAGTTGCTCATCATGCAGAGACTTGGTTGATTGTCCACCCACTACTTTGCTAACTCCTCTAACTGTTTGCACGACTTGCTCACATTCTCATCGTGTATGAACACACGTGTTGTAGACCGCCAGACCAAACCCTAGTTGATATCCCCCATGTGACACGATTGATGTCTCGTGATTTTAGTTAGTCAGTTGTTGACTTGATGAGACGATGAGTCTTTGTATTGTTGAGCTGAACATGATTTGAAAATATTCTAGGACTCATGAATTGAACGTGTTTGTTGAGACAGAGGTACAATTGTGGAATAAATGTTGATAGTTAACGTGAGAAAATATTGCTCATTTGATGAATTGTTGAATATTTATAGTTGAACTAATATTACTTAGTCTGAGCAAATATTGCTCATCTGATCAAATGTTGCTCGTTTGATGAATTATTGGTAGCATGACCAAATAAAATATTAATTTAAAATACTGGAAACTGAACCAAGTATAATCAATTAAAATATTGATCATGGGATCAACGTAAAATTATTAGTGTTTGAATCTGGAATTATGAACCTTGGATTCGAAACCCTAATTTTGATCAATTGATGATTTATTGAAAACCAACCACGGAGTGAAGGAAGGATCGGCTACATGGGATGATGGGTCGACCATGTAGCGCCCAGATACTCAAATGAGCAAATACCAAGGTCTCTTGAAGACAAGTTGGTGAAAGGATGATTAAATGCTGGTTTAATCATCTATTAAAATAGTGTTCGTCTGAGCATTAGGTAATAAAACCTTATTATGAAAAAATGAGGGACCGACCAAGGGGTCATGGAACTGGCCCTGGTTGATTATGGGACCTACTGACGATCGTTTGATGAAATTCCAAGTTGTTTGGAAGAGTTTGAACCTAATGTGAACAAATTAGGTCAAAATGGTGAAAATGTGTGGGACCGGCTCCTTGCAAGCCAAAGGGCCAACCTTGGTAGGTCAAGGTAATATGCCCATGTCACCATAGTGTCAGCGTCTCAGTCCTGAGAATTCTGATATTTTCTGATGCGCATTTGAGCAACATTTGAGAAAATATGAAGAAATCAGGGTTTTGCTCAAACTGAGGAACTTCATAAAATGAAGGAGTTTCCATGAGATAAAGGAAACAATAATAATAATAATAATAATAATAATAACATGGAGGACTTGGTATTTATACCATGTCAGATACAGCTAATTATTGTTACCTAGCCTCTCAATTCCAGACGCAACCTGTTCAACGAACCATCTTGAGTAACATACCAGCAGCTGGACCAAGCCCTAGCTGTCATCAGGCCATACAAGCATACAATCTGGTTTGCGGCATTAACTCTTCTTCACTAAGTTTGGACAACACTGCCCCATCTCCCATGCATTTTATGCATTCTCTGGCAGTAACGTATTATGACTCCGTGAAGAAGCATCTACCAGATAATTTTAATCTGTCAACACGGGATAAGGTACTGTGGCAGAGAAACAAGTTGAAACACGCTCAAGACTACCTTCTTGCTATCCCGATAAGTGGTCTACACCAAACGATCAGCCCTAGACAGTTCCGGTGCATTCTCTGCTATCGTTTAGGCATCCCTCTCTTCCCTAAAGGCAGCCGATGCACTATCTGCAACCGTGGCATGAACATCTACGGTGATCATGCATTACACTCGCGCTGATGAAGTGGGTCTTAAATTCGAGACATGACCATGCTCGGGATACATTCATCGACATATGTTGTATAGCTGGGGTTGCGGTAAGAAAAGAGGCACAACTTGGTCTTAGCTCCGATGGAAACTGGACTTTGCTTCCAGCTAATTTATTAGTTTACAATTGGGATAATGGGAGAGATACTTGCATGGATGTTACAGGGGTGTCCCCGTTTACAAGTGATACCCGCTCTTTTGTTCCCCGGACAAAGCTATTGCTAAAGCCGTGCTCATAAGCGCAACAAATACTTAGCAACGTGCGAATCTCATGGATATGGCTTTGGTGTTCTAGCCTTCACCACATTGGGAGAGTTAGGCGAAGATACTTTGTGGTTTTCCGAAACGTCTCAAGAATTGTCTTGCAAACAATGATGCAGATTGTAACTCGGACGATTTTTATTTCATAGAATAGGAGTGGCAATCCAATAAGGTGTTGGCGCCCACTGTCGCTTCGGTTGCCTTCTACCTCCGTGTAATGAACATATTTTCTTCTCGGTTGCGGATGACGTGCTGCAGTCGATTACTGGTGTCGTAAATCTTTGGCTTGCGGGCAAATGCCCCTCTGTTCTAGGTGAATTCGTTGCCAGCGCCCCCTTGACGCCGCTTCTCAAGCCTGGTGGTGGTTTGAGACCCATTGCGGTGGGTACTAGATGGCGTAGGATGTGCTCCAAAATGGCTGCCAACTCGGTCTGTAAAAGCTTGAATACTTATCTTGGCAACTTCCAGTTTGGCGTAAGTGTTCCGGGAGGAGGGGAAGGCATTTTGCACTCGGCCAACAGACTGCTCGAGTTATGTGGTTCTGACGCCACCAAATCTATGTTGATGATCGATTTCTCTAACGCCTTTAATCTCGTCGATCGGTCTGCTATCATTAGAGAGGTGCGCACTCGATGCCCTAGTATTGCATAATGGGTTGAATTTTGCTTTACACATCCCGCCAGGCTATATTACCGTGACCACGTATTATCCTCTACACAAGGAGTACAAGCAGGGTGACCCCTTGGCCCCCGCTATTTGCTTTAGCTCTACACCCACTCGTGGAGAAGATTGCTTCTAATTGTCGTCTAGATTTCCATGCTTGGTATCCTGGACGATGGCACCATAGCAGGCGATACGATGGAGGTATCCAAAGCTCTTAAAATTCTTCAGGAAGATGGACCAGGCTACGGGTTACATCTTAATATTTCGAAGACCGAACTATTTTGGCCTTCGTATGACACGAGAAGAGATGTTGTCGATGACTTTCCTGTGAATATTGGTAAGCCTAAAGATGGTGTGCGCTTTCTTGGTGAGCCGGTTAGTTTGGATTCGAATTTTTGCTGCAGTACCGTGTCGCATAGAATTGATAAGACCTTACAGTTTATGGACAAAATCCAAGAGCTTCAAGATCCCCAATGCGAACTCCTGCTCTTACGTAGTTGTACTGGGGTATCAAGGTTATATTTCACCTTGCGTACCACCTGCTCGAAGGCGCTAGTACCTGCAGCTGAAGGTTTGATGGCTATCTCTTGCAGTATCTTCGTTGTCTGGTGGTTGGAGATGGTGCAGGTTTTGGGTTGGTCCAACAGCGATTGGCTACACTTCCCATCAAGGATGGGGGACTTGGTATACTTACGATGTCTGATACAATGAAGTACTACTACCTAGCTTCCTGTGTGCAGACCGACATTTGCAAGATTCTATTTTGAAGAGCCATGAAACCACAAAGTCCCTTCCCGAATTCCACAAACTTTACAATTTTTCAAGCAATCTTGCGGTATTACCTCTTCGGATTTCAACATTAATGATACCGCCCCCTTTACATGAAGTCTTTGGCGGCTATTTATTTTGGTGCGCTTCGAGATCAAAAATTACCCTCAACCTTTGCTCTATCTTCACGTGAGGTTGTCACGTTTGGCGCGTGTAACGAGATCCGTCCATGCTATGGACTTCCTCAAGGCAATCCCGATTCCCGGCCTTGGCCAAGCTATTGGGCCTAGACAGCTTTAGCACAGAGGCTTCAAAGATCGCTTGGCAATACCCCTTTTTGCTGATGGTAGTAAGTGCTCTTGTTGTGGCAAACTTATGGATATTTTTGGCGATCATGCTATCCATTGTGCAAGTGAGGTCGGGCTCAAATTCAGACATGATTTGGTGAAGGATATTTTGGCAGATATGTGTTATCGTGCTGGTGTGGTAGCTAGAAAGGAGGTTTCTTTAGGCGTCATCAATGGCAAGGAATTTCGTCCAGCTGATATCATGGCTTATAATTGGGAAGATGGTAGGGATGTTTGCCTTGATGTTACTGGAGTTTCCCCTTTCACTAGTGCTCGTACTCACAACTTCATTCCAGGTCATGCCATTTATGCAATTGTACATCCGCAAGAACAAAAATACTTGAGTGTTTGTACTTCACTCGGTTATGGGTTTGGGGTACCGGCCTTTTCCACCTTTGGTGAACTTGGTTGGATTTTGTAATTTTTTTGAAGCGAATAAGGAATTGCATGGCTCAACACGATGCCAATTTCAAAATGGGCAATTCTCTTTTTTCATAGGTTAGGGATCGTTATTCAAAAAGGTGTCGACGCCCAGCTTGTTGCTAGGTTGCCCACCATCTCATGTAATGTCAATTTTGATATTGAGTTATAATAATAATAATAATAATAATAATAAAATAAGGGGTCGCAAGGTGTGGGAACGGCCATGGCTAGGGCATGGTCAGCCGGCTAGTGGCCCGGCCCGTGACACCTTCCCTAATTTTATTCAATTTCCTCAATGTGAAGGAAATATCATGAAACTGAGGAGTTTCATAAAATGAAGGAGTTTCCATGAGATGAAGGAAACAACAACAACAATAATAATAATAATAATAAAATAAGGGGTCGCAAGGTGTGGGACCGGCCATGGCTAGGGCATGGTCGGCCGGCTAGTGGACCGGTCCGTGACATCTTCCCTAATTTTATTTAATTTCTTCGATGTAAAGGAAATATCATGAAACTGAGGAGTTTCATAAAATGAAGGAAATAATAATAATAAAATAATAAGGAATTAAGGTATGGGACCGGCCACAATTAGGGCATGGCCGGACGGCTAGTTGACCCGTGACACCTTTTCTAATTTTATATTATTTTCTTGATATGAAGGAAACACCATGAAACTGAGGAGTTTGTTCAAATGAAGGGATTTTCATGAGATAAAGGAAAAATAATAAAATATGATAAAACAAAGAAAGAGGCGTGGGACCGGCCACGACAACATGACCGGCCGGTCGGTGGGGCCCGGTCCCCTAGCGCCTTAACTAATATTTTATTATTATTATTTTTCTTCCCTAATTTGCATAAGTTTATCGTTCATTCGTATTTTCTGAATGTTCGTTCATGCATTATTTCTGAGTACACTTGCACCATTTTTCCAGGGCTTATTCGATAGTGGCTCAGATGCCCGTACATTGAATATTTATTATTAACCCATGGAATTCTGCTGGGAAGAGCCATGAAGAAGAACGTAGAATATTTTCTAGGGATTCAGTTAATGAATCTAATGACTAGAAATAATTAATTGACGGCTCTATACTAGCACGTTGTCTAGGAGCATTAATTATTCGAGAATCGAGCGATATGAGCTAGTTGAAGCGTCATATTTATTACGTATAGTCAGGGAAAACGTTGTTGCATCCTGAAGACGTTACCGCTCTATACTAGAAGGAAAGCTGTCTAGAGCCGTCCAATCATTAAGATTCTATACACATGTCTTTTATATAGTCAGGGAAAACATTGTTACATCCTGAAGACGTTATCGCTCTATACTAGCAGGAAAGTTGTCTAGGCGCCGTCCAATCGTTCGATTATGTATAAAAGTGATTACTGAAATTACTTAGTATTCATGAGATATGTCGTTTCCTCAGTTGAGAGACTGCATATTCACATATGCTCTGAGAGACAATCTACTCAGTCAGAGACTCTTGTGGCATGAGTTTTCATACTTCAATGAGAGACATGAGCCTTAATACTCATCTGATTGCTGGATCAGGAATATGTAAGATTATGGTTTTACGATTTTAGCCTTTGTCAAAAATCCTCCATCAACATTAAGTCCCCTGCTTAGTGAGGGACAGTCATGTTCCTCAGTCAGCACTGGATGGTGATTTTTAGTTACATACGAAATAAGTAATTGAACTTAGTCGTAAGATAGAATATTACCGGATTTTCGATTGTACGAGCGAACCGTGGCTTGAACGAAGATCCCAGTAGCATGATAGAGCATCGTCTAACGAGCGTAAATTGGTGTAGCACCGTTTTTTTTTTTTAGAAGTTGATAACTTGTTCATGCTGAAATTATATATACATATGCATATATAGGCGTGAGTTTTGTAGAAAACCCTTGTTTTAGAAATGTACGTTCGTTCATTCGTTAGTTTAAGAAATGAGCAATATCCCTAGCCTAGGAGAGATTTTTTTTTTTTATGTATAGACCTGTGTCTAGTGATAAAATTTTGTCTATGAGCTTTCATGAAAACCAAAACTTTATCTTAAAAGGTGTGAGTTTTCACAAAATCAGAATAAACCCTCGTTTCGAAGACGGGTGATCGTACGAGGAAAAAAAACTTTTTTTTTGGGATAATTAGACTTTAGTACTCAGATTGTGTCCAACACTAGGCTTCGGTCTAACATTTGTCCAACGTTAGGGCTTGGTACCTGGACCGGACGTTGACCGTTGTTGACTGTCTTAAATCTTGACTTCTGTTTAAAAATTGTTAAAAAGATTATATTAAATGTAATTATTGATTCATTTTACTATCATACCCCTCAGTTTAATAATATTAACAAAATTATCAAACTAATCTTTACTCCGCTTCTTTCTCCAAGCATTCACTTCCGCCACCACCATCACTTTCTCTGTCTAATCTCTACCTCTATCTCTCTGTTACTACCACAACCACAACATAATCACCATCCCTCCGTTGGTTTTTGATAGTTTGTTTTTGATGGAAAAAGTTTTCTAAAGTGGGGAAATAACTTTCTTTTTCTTCCATTGTTAATGGTGGTTGTCCTAGTGTAGAACTGGTGGAAGTGAAAACTACAAATGGTATACAGATGACAAGAGCACAACTACTAAGATAACAAATAATCAAAGAATAAATTGATGGTTAATGGGAATCGATTTTCTATTTATTTTGATTCAGAAAGAATTTTGGGTTTGCTTGTGTAAATCTATTGATGAAGGGAGGAGATTGATGAGCGTTTATGAATTTTGGTAGGATTATGAGTCATGGATTACCATAGTATTAGAGTTTGCACGAAATTGAAGTTCTATAAAAGTGAACTGGGTATAGAAAAGTATCACCGGAAAAATGCACGAGAAATGTTCGAGAAATGTCTTCTACGAGCACCGGCTTATTTTCTTTGTACAAAACACCAAGCAGTATCTTTTAATGGTGGATATACTTAAAACAAAAAAGACTGCAACTAGTACGACAGGTTCAGGTGAGATAGAGCTCGATAAGGTGTTGATGTAGTGGAGTAGTGGTTCTGGAGAGATTTTTCAGTGCTGGTAGTATTCTGCGTGAGGTATAGGGAATGTGAAAGGAAAATAATCTGGTAAAATTGATGTTTTAGCTCAAGAAGGTACTGTACAAACCGTTTATTTTTTGTTCTTGGCTAATCCTTTTGTTCTTTCATATTCAAATTAGGTATTTGATTTTAGAAGTTCAAATTGGATTTCCCCAATTTTGAAACCTGAAATGAGAGAGGAGGGAAAGTGAAGGGTATTATTGTAAACTCGTTTCATATTTAATTTCATATAACTTTTTTAATAATTTCTAATATAAGTGGATATATAACTTGGTCAACAGGGGTCAACGTCCGGTCCAGGTACCAAGCCCTAACGTTGGACAAATGTTAGACCAAAGCCTAGTGTTGGACAAAATCTGAGTACTAAAGTCCAATTATCCCTTTTTTTTTAATACGTGAATATTTACGAAAATATATTATATATATTTTTTATTTACGTGAGTTTGCTCACGTTAATTTTTTTTTTTTTTTTTGAAAATTTACGTGAGTAATTCACGTTTTATTATTTTGTTTAAATCAAAATATGGTTTTGAATAATCATTAAAGGTAGACAATTGTTTGTGATAAAATATTGTCTTAGTGTGAGTTTTTCATAACTCAGTGGTGAATGTTCACACGGTGGTAATTATGTTCTTGATTTTATGAAGATCATATTTTGATTTTTGAAAATCAAAGTTTTGCTCATTTTTTGCAGGTTTAAAGAAACGAGAAAGTTTTGAAAATCACTAATTGCTAGTGAAATTGTAAATAGGTAAGAGTTGGATTGTTACCGTTTCTGTTGCGTGTTTGTTGTTGGTATATCCATGACTCCATTTCTTTCGCCTCAGATAGTGGTGACTTCTGGTTACAACCACTCTTCTGGCTCTTCCGGGAACGTTCCAAAATATCAAGTCAAAGATGAAGACTTCTGCATATGCTCATACCGAGGTGAATCAACCTTCCGGAAATTTGACACATTGTATGTCTCTCGATCATCTGGGAGTCGTCCCTCATCAGCAGAAGCACCGCCGACTTTAGCAAGTGAGACTATCGTCTGAAGATGAAGTTCTACTTTGCATTGATGGTGTAGCTCCTGATCGAGATGTGGATGAATGAAGAATTTCGTCATAATTCATCAGAAAATTTAGAAGTTAGGTCTTCATTGAAATTGCTGTAGAATCTTCGTCCGATGTCGGATTTTTGTGATCTACTCATGTTTCTTCATCCTCGGAAAATTTCCAAGTTTTTTCAAAGAAGATTTTCAGCTTTTGAGCACGTTCAAAGGCCGAAATTGATGAAACAGTAAACTTCCAGAAGGTTTTCAGAAAATTTTCAACTGTCATGTAGTCCAAGGTTTTGGCCACATCCTTTTGCTCGTTCATCCAATTGCTGTGAATTTTGGATATGGATATGTTGTAGAGGACATCCATACAAAGAGAATGGCATATAACTCAACCTTAGATTCCTCACCAATTTCTCCCAGATCGTTTCTTTGTGCATGACAAAGTAAAATTGTCTCAGACGAGCTTGTTGTAAAACGCCCCTGCTGTGTCTTTAGACCATTTTCTTGTGTCTCGAACGCTTGATGAAGGATTTCAATTTTCAATGTCATTGATTAATTTGAAATCTGAAACCCTTGGTTGATACATGAGCCTGGTGCTTGCAGTACCATTTTTTGTTTATGTCAGTCGTAGAAACATCACTTATGAAACCCTGGTCACGGGACCATAACTGCTCTCAAGAGGGGATGATGTAATGACCATGGTTGTACGTCTCGGTTGTAGCATTCGCTTTATGATGAATGATTAGCATAAGTGATCTTGGTGTTAGTCATGAGTTGGACTGTGAAACTGACCGTCATGATCAGTGGATCGTCAGTCCCCAATATTTAGTTGAATTTCCTTTTCGTTTTCCCTTCTTCCAAAAGGACCTAGATAGAGGACCTGGTACAAAGACTTGATGTAAAGACCTAGGTGGTCGAAGTTGGAGGTACCTTGATGAAGGACTTATCGAAAAGACCTGGTGGATATCGATCGACTGTAGAGGTTATGAATCCCGTCCACGAATTTCTGCTTGCATGTTGTATGCTCTGGAAGTCGAGGAACCTCATACGATGTCAGAATTCGGTGCTTCACCCCAACTTTTGCAGCTAAGAGACTGAGTTATCAAATGAGAAAATAAGCACTCAATTTGGAGTTGTCTAGGTCAGCCGACGAAGCGTGCACATTTGTAATTTATAATCCCGCGCAAATTTCAGATTCCATGAACTTGAGTGTGGAGGCCATATCTTTCAGCTCGTATGTTCGATTGATGCGCCCTTTTGGTATGTTATAGAACAAACATAGACTAACATTTCTCATTAAGGAAGCATTGCCCCATTCCTCTCCCATTGGTACTTTTTGTAAACCCATGGCCTGAAATGTGTTGTATCTCATTTGTAAAGATAATGAGAACATCTTGTAGAAGACTTTGGCTTGTGTCAGTCCGTCGTGCAAGCTTTGGGAAGACTTTGATGTTAACATGTTTTCATGTCTACATGTCTTGATATGAGTCATTAGTGCTTGGAGAAGTATGATCCATCGAGTACACTTCCAGACTTAGGTTGTAGAGAACGGACGATTGATGGAATGTTGTTCGTAAGACCGTTGTAGATGCTGAGATCAGAATGATTATGCTCAGAGATCCTTATTGAGGATGAGACCATGGATGGATTTCCTCTAGTGATCATTGTTGATGTTGATACCATGGTTGAAGTTGCTCAAGAGACCGAAAAGTTAGAACCATGATTATCGACATAGTCTTTGATCCTCCATCCGATGAGCCTTTAAATTCATGAACTAATTGGTAAGTTGAGAATTCCTAGGATGAAGGTGTACTAAGAGTTCAACCCAAATTCTCTTGAACAGTATGACTTTACTGTCAAGTGGATTTGTCATGGAATTGATGTTGTTACAAACAGAAGCAGCTGTCTGCATTCTGGATGTGATCGGTGAAGATAAGAAGTTCCTTAGTCGCGCAAAGTTTGCAATATAGGGATCCGTTGATGATGTTTCATGGAACCACATCAGGTTGCATGGAACACATTTATTGAAATTGATTCTGTAGCTAGAGGCGCTATTATTGAAGGTGTACTCTTTGATTGGGAGTACAATCTGAAGGCTTCTGAAGAATATAACACTCAGAGATGAGAGGTTTTGAATTTCGGTTGGCCTTGGAGAAGTAGGTGATTGATAGTTGTAGGGATTTTCTTTTGGTTTGATAGATTCAATTCTTAATGCAAGTATTGCATATATTTTGGAGGAATTGAAAATAATGCATGGATAAGTTAAGAAAATCCCAAATGTTTCAAACCTTAGAAGCTTGTGCATTGAAACGTCATATCCCTTAAGCGTCGAATATCTTTTGCTTGATCGTCTCGGATCCAAGTATCTCTTGTTGATTCATCATTCCTTGTGCATACATCAAAGCCTTCTGATTTTGTGGCCCATATGGACACTCATGCAAATATTTTAGGGAATATTCATGTTATTCTTTGTCGTGCTTGAAAATCATCTCAGTAATGAATGTATTATTGAGATGCTCGATTCGGAGAGGTGTCAGATTCAACCACTTGGTAAAATATTAATGTGGTGATGCTACCATTCATAACGTCTTTCAATAGCAGAGTTGTTAGAGTCCCCATGCTAGGATAGCATGTGAGCGAATAAATGACATAGACATGGGAGGAATGAGACTTGCCTGAGTGCGGAACCTCTTGATGAATGTTTATGCATTTTTTGTTGGTTCTTGCTTAAACCTCGTCAAGGAAATTCCTCCAGTGCACTGATGATGGAATGTCCACCAAATCTTCTGGATCAGAACTTTCTTCGTTAGAGAGATGTGCAACTGAAGATGCTTTGTCATTAGCCATATTTTCAGCGTGGATCCACGCTCGTTTGAGGATCATGTCATATCCTAGATCTTCCTAATTATGTGAAACTTGGTTTCTATCCAGGTTGAACTTAGGTTCACTCTGAGGGTGATGTAGCCATAAGTATTTCCGAGTGTTCCTTCAAGGTCTCTGATTGATATGGGATCACGAGTAGCTTCTTGTCGAGTAATGCATGTGGCTCTGAGGGTTTTCATGGAATAATGTTGATAGTGGTTCCAGCATTGATCAACGTTCTTCCGAATTCATTTCCTCTGAGATGGACTGTGGTAAGCAGTCCCCAGTAGTGCATCTCCTTGTCTGTGGATGAAGGTTCAAGGAGTATTTCCGGGAGGGATAGACATCTGACACAATGTAATTCAGTGTTGTGAACATGTCTTTCCTTTGTGCCTTAGACAGATAGAGCAATTTCACATATATGCTCGATCAACGATTGGATTGCTTCTTTGACTGGTTGTTCAGAGTGTAAAGTTTCTGACTGAGAGAGGATTCTTATGTACTTCTTCAGTCCCCAGTTGAAGCTATTATGGATCAACCTTCTCTTTGAAGATGTGCTTCAAAATATTGCAGTTACTCGTTGGATGATCGATGAACCTATGAAGGCGACAATACCTGGGATTCTCCATTTCTTTTTCAGTTGGCCCTCTCTGATGAACAACAATTTGATTGCACGAACCCATACTTCAAGTAACTAGATCACTCCTTCATGAGAAGAGAAGTTTGAGTCTATTTGATCATTTCCCCGTTCGTTGATGCCGGTTCGAGGTTTGTGCATTTCATGATTGGTTATCTTTTCTTTGCGCCTTCAGAGGAGCTTGGGATGTTGGAGAAGCGCTCTAATGCTGTATCTCGGCTTTTCTTTCATCCCTTTCAGCAACAACGTTCGTTGAAGGCTGGAGATTGTACTGATTGCTAACTAGGCGTCGGCTGCTTCGAGGTTCCTCGACCTTGCAGACTTTGCTCTTTCCAGTAAAGCAGGTTCAGTATTCGTTGATCTCTTGGCTGCTTCATGAAGCTCTAATAAAGTCTAGAACCTGATATTTTCCAACAAAGCTCTGTAGACCGGGATCATTCCGTTGATGCACAAGTTCACCAGTTGTTGTTTAGTGACATTCGGGTCATGACAATCCAAAGCTTGGACTCTGAACCTCTTCACATAATCGTTCAGATGTTCATTGTTCTTCTGAGACATTTTTCCTAAATCAGAGAGAGTGATATGCTCTGAGATGAAGAAGTATTTCCGGTAGAAGGCATTAACCATTTCTCCTCAGCCAGTGATGCTCCCTGGTGCAATATTGTTGTACCAAGTATATGCTCGGCCTGTCAGAGACTTTGAGAACTCCTTCAAACGGACGACATGATTGTGTTCATGTTCTCCTAGTGTTTCTAAGAATCGAGAAACATGTTCTCGAGTGTTCCCCGTTCCGTAGTACATCGTGAACATTAGAGAAGTATAACCTTTCGGGAGAGGGATCTTCTGTGTAGCAGCAGGATATGGAGGTTGATGACGGTGGACAGATGGTGTCTTGTCTTTTCCTCGATCCTCCATGAATCGTTCCAGGTGTGGGTTATCTGCAGCCTTGTGGACTTCATCATCGTCTACTACATGAATTGGAGTGATTTTAGGATAAGGAGCCGAAGATGTTTCTTTGGATTTTCCTTTCTCTTGAGTTTTCTCTGACATCTTGTCGATGAGAGTTTTGAGATAATTTCACAGCTCTTTCTGTGTTGCATCCATGTCAATCTGATTTTTGGCGAGAGTCTCTTGCACCTTCATGAGATCAGCTATGGTAGGCGGATTTTCTCTAATTTCCATAGGAGAGCGGCAAACAGGGGATTGTTTCCGATGATGGTTTGAGGAGGGGTGGTATCAGTAGCGACATTGTTAGAAGCGGGAGCGACTGGAGCACCACCACTGTTATTGCTAGTGCTAGCATTGTTTGGGTTAGGTTTTTAACTGAACCTGACCTAAGATCAACCATCTTGATGAATTGAGATTGTAACCGAGAGATTAATCTCCCACTGTGGTCGCCAATCTGTAGATGGGCAAAACGAGTTACTGGTTTTTAAGGAATTGAGGAGACGACCGTGCGGAGGAAACTCCTTGAACCGAGCGAGCTGTCTAACCTCACACAGATACACTCCAAAAAGGGAGTTCTTTGAATTCGAGAGATCAATCTGTAGTACTCCAGCCTAAACTAAGAGAATGTCCGTTCCAGAGTCAATTCGGTCACAAGAGAGGATGGGTCGATCTGTATGAGGGAAGCTGAGAAATGTATGAGATCAATGGTGATCAAGGATTGTGAATGTGTTTAAGGTTTCTGCAAATTTGACGAACTGTTGAGTTCGAATAAGTTCTGATTGATTGATCGAATTTTTTGAGAGTGAATGCTCGTATAGAATTCGCTGTTAGACGAATGTTGTCTTCTTGTTCAATCATGAGTTCAGAGACTTCTTTATATTGCCAAAAGTAGTAGACACATTGATTCCGTGAAGTGTGACAGTTGCTGGAGTCAAAGAGTAGGAAAGTGGAAATCGTGTTTAAACCAATTTCTCATCATGCAGATACTTGGTTGATTGTCCACCCACTACTTTGCTAACTCCTCTAACTGTTTGCACGACATGCTCACATTCTCATCGTGTATGAACACACGTGCTGTAAACCGCCAGACCAAAACCCTAGTTGATATCCCCCATGTGACACGATTGATGTCTCGTGATTTTAGTTAGTCAGTTGTTGACTTGATGAAACGATGAGTCTTTGTATTGCTGAGCTGAACATGATTTGAAAATGTTCTAGGACTCATGAATTGAACATGTCTGTTGAGACAGAGGTACAATTGTGGAATAAATGTTGATAGTTAACGTGAGCAAAATGAAGGAAATAATAATAATAAAATAATAAGGAATTAAGGTGTGGGACCGGCCACAATTAGGGCATGGCCGGCCGGCCGTGACATTCCTAATTTTATATTATTTTCTTGATATGAAGGAAACACCATGAAACTGAGGAGTTTCCTCAAACGAAGGAGTTTGTTCAAATGAAGGGATTTTCATGAGATCAAGGAAAAATAATAAAATATGATAAAATAAAGAAAAAGGCGTAGGACCGGCCACGACAGCATGACCGGCCGGCCGATGGGGCCCGGTACCCTAGCGCCTTAACTAATATTTTATTATTATTATTTTTTTTCCGTATTTTGCATAAGTTCATCGTTCCTTCGTATTTTATGAATGTTCGTTCGTGCATTCAGGTGCTCGTTAGTGCATTATTGCTGAGTTACACTTGCACCATTTTGTCGGGGCTTATTCGATAGTGGCTCAGATGCCCGTACGTTGAATATTTATTACTAACCCATGGAATTCTGTTGGGAAGAGCCATGAATTGAAGCAAATATTATGAAGAACTTAGAAAATTTTCTAGGGATTCAGTTAATGAATCCAATGACTATAAATAATTAATGGACGGCTCTATACCAGCACGTTGTCTAGAAGCATTAATTATTCGAGAATTGAGCGATATGAGCTAGTTGAAGCGTCATATTTGTTACGTATAGTCAGGAAAAACGTTGTTGCATCCTGAAGACGTTACCGCTCTATACTAGCAGGCAAGTTGTTTAGGAGCTGTCCAATCATTAAGATTTTATACACATGTCTTTTATATAGTCAGGGAAAACATTGTTACATCCTGAAGATGTTATCGCTCTATACTAGCAGGAAAGCTGTCTAGGAGCCGTCCAATCGTTCGATTCTATATAAAAGTGATTACTGAAATTGCTCAGTATTCATGAGATATGCCGTTGCCTCAGTTGAGAGACTGCATATTCACGTATGCTCTGAGAGACAATATACTCATTCAGAAACTCTTGTGGCATGAGTTTTCATACTTCAATGAGAGACATGAGTCTCAATACTCATCTGATTGCTGGATCAGGAATATGTAAGATTATGGTTTTACGATTTTAGCCTTTGTCTAAAATCCACCATCAACATCCACCAACCTGAAGCAGTTGGAAAAGAAAAAAGTGGAACTTTGGTTGATAAAAATAAAACAATGAATATTGTCCAGACAAAAAAAGTTAAGCAAGTAGTACCATTTTCTTATTGTTTTTCTTGTTGTTTTTATTCTTGTACTGCCTTTTAAAACAGTTCTTTCTCTCCTCCTTATTTGCAAATTAAGGTTGTCAACATTAAACATTAGAAAATGATACCGAGAAAATAATCTAACACTAAAGAGAGGAGAAAGTAGAGCAAGTACTTTGATAGAATTATTACCCTTTGTGAATTGTTGATCCCCACCATTGTTCTTTTTTTCCTTTGTCTTCTTTGATTTTTGTTTGAGAAATTGAGGCACAAATAGCAGACTTGATATCTGATGTTTTTGGATAATTTTATTTAAGAATTTTAGACACAAGAGCGGATAAGAGCAGGATGTAATAGTGAGTCTTTTCTTTTAACTATATAAAGTGAATCTGTAAGCTAACGGTACAAAAAAAAAGAAAAAAATCAATCAAACTTACTTGTATGGCAAGTGTTATGTAACAGTTGGATTTTTTTCCCCCTTTCTTTGTTATACGTCGTTTTCACTACCTTTTCCTTGTTTTCAAAATTGGAAGCCCTAATATTAAACCCAACAAAGCCCTTTAAAAAAAAAAAATAATAAATAAAAAAAAAACATTTTTGCATCTACATTTCTCTGGTACCATATCTTAAGTTTTAACGTACACACTCATCGGTTAGTTGTTACGTTTGTAGGTGCCACTCCCAAATACTTTTAATACATGAGATGAGTAAAAGGGGTACGACCCTGGTCAAACCACTCCGGCAGAGTAATTTACAAAGATGAGTGATATTCTGCATAGCTTATTTTTTAGTCCCACCTCGAAGTCAGAAGAATCAGATTAATTAAAAAGCAACTGAAAGGATATATAAGATAAGACCAAACTCGCACATACAAAGCCAAAGAAGACTACTGGGAGTGGGTTTAATATTAGGGATATGCAAAAGAGGAGATCAAGCTACTACCAAACTCGCACCCTGGTCAAACCACTCCGGCAGGTCTTATCTTAGCTTGATGTCCTCTTTTGCATATATTTCTTAGAAGCTGCAAGCGAATGTTTCTTAGAAGCTGCAAGCGAACCACCCAATCAATTGCTGCAATGGAAAAAGAGATATGCAAAAGAGGAAATCAAGCTACTACGAAAGCAACAATCTCTTCATCACCTACCAAATTTATTAATGCGATGGATGAAGTGTTAAGCAAACGAAAATAGGAGACAGAAGAAACCAAAGATTCATTATCGGTTACGATAGAATACGAAGAAAGCTCAAGGCACAGAAATTGGATCAAGAACAAATGCAACCGAGGGCTAGGTTAAAGGATATTGAAGAAGAGACGGAATGGATTAGAAATTTTTACCTTCTCAAGGATGATTTTCCAGAAGATCCTAAAGATCATAATGTATTTTGGATTAATGTTGGTTGGGGTCCTTTCGTTAAACCGACTGGCAAACGACCACGCTTTAATTATGAACCATCCCACATTTGTTTAAGGGCAAATCATGTTAGGAAATTATGCATCAAGTACAATGAGTTTCTCCATAGGTATAGAAGGGACAGGTCCGCTGCACAAGAGGCTTATAAAGCCTGGAGAGGAGAACAATTTTATCATATCGAAGCGGCATTGATCGTTGAATCTCACACCAAGAAAAATAATAACATGTAATGTATTCAGACCTATCGTGCACCATGTTAAGGAATGATGGCAGAGTGATACACGCTTTTAATCGAATGATCTGCTGTAATTTCTTTTTTACGTTATTAATGATCACTAGTTTAATGAAGTTATTTACTTGAATATGAAAATAGTTTCGCTAGAACACATTCAAACCTTTTATTAATTCAAACAACAATTCAAATTAATTTAGACATCACTTTTAAAATTTAGCTAACAACAATACTAACTAGAAATTTAGGAAAACACTTTTAATTTAAACCTAGATTAGAAATTAAAAAACTAAACTCAATAAAAGATAAAACAACTAGAGATGGATTACATCGTCATCTTCTGAATCTTCAACGCTGATTATATTCATCCCCTTCAAGATCTCCTTTTGCTTGCGTCGATAATATCTTTTTTCGTTGGGAGCTAATTGACTAAGGTCCATAGACATTATTGCATTGTCTTGATCTAAATACATTTGTTGTTGATGCATTTGATTAGTCTGTTGATGAAGCTTTTTCAAATTGAGTTGTTCTTCCATTTGATAACTCGGATGTTGACTATACTCCCAAATTGTTTGGTATTGGGATTCTTGTTCCATTTTCATTTTTTCCTTCCTAGATCGTGTTTCCTTAAGATACTCCAAAATACTAGCAATTTGTGGATAGATCCTATCTTCTTCCATCTTAACCGAAGATGTTCCCTCATCACCTTCTCTAAATATACCTTGCTCACGATCCTTCTTCTGTCTGGCTAGCATTTTGGCTTTTTTGGCTCCTATAGGACGTGCATTTTCCTTGTATTTCCAACGAGTCTCTCCATTAGGAAGAACTTCGGTACCATCTTCATGTGATACAAAGTTACGATGATTATATGGAAAAACTTAACAAATTAATAGAACTTACCAAATCTTCATGGCTCGCACCGCTTTTGGTTTGCCGATATATAGCGTTAAGAATGGACACGCATTCTTTGACATCTTTTTTTATATACTTCATCTTGGTTTTTAAGGCTGACCAATCTCTTTCATATGGATTGCCGTTGCGTTGGACAAAAATTTGGTGAATACGTATCCAAAACATAGCGGTTTTTTGGTCCCGAACCCACAATTTCATCCATACTCACATAAATAAATGCAGTAGTAAGATCAATGTCTTCCTGTTGAACAAAATTATTAACCATTTTGAATGAAACTAAAATATAAAAACTTGAGTAGTACAAGATAAATATAAAAATCAAAGAGGTAAAGTAAAAAGAAGAGAAATAAGAAATCAATTGATGTAGGAAGAAGAAAAATAAGATATCAATTGATTTAGTGTGGTTTGAGTAGAGAACTAGAGTGGTATTTATAGAGGATTTTGAAAAAATGACCGTTGGGATCCGACGGTGGAGAAGATAGAGCCGTTAGTAATGATGGATGGTTAGGATCGGGTGTGAGTGAGGTGTAAACGAAGAAGGTCAAGCAAATATTTTTTTCTGAAACGGCTACTGAGTAGCCGTATCAACGGTAATACGGCTACTGAGTATCCGTAAAGCGTAAAAAAATACGGCTACTCAGTAGCCGTGTGGTTTCGCTTCCCTACAAGCGGGATCAGATGTAATTGATGTAGGACATCCGTTAGATTTCGGATTAATAATTTTATTATTATTTCTAGAGTTTAATTAATTTAATATAGGTATATCTTATTTTTAGAAGTTATTTAATTCTAGAATATTATTTATTTTAGGGATTTCTTATGTTCCAAGTTTGAGTCTTAGAGTTATTTAAATAGGAGACTAGTCATATGTAATAAACATTATTATTAATCAATATTGAGATTTCTCAACTATTCCTACTTTTACTATCAAAATTCTTTATTCACGCTTCCGTTCTGCATTAAGTGGCATCACGAGCTTCGGCTTCGATCCTCTTATTCTTTTCATCTAAATTTCCTTTACCCTTTCGTCACCTTTACTTCCGAGATCTCCGCATCTCTTCTTCTAAACCCTATTATCCTTTTATTTTTCAGTTACCAAAAAAAAAAAAAAAAAAAAAATAAATCACGGCCTGTCTCGTTCCCCAAAATTTCTTCCAGTTATCACATCCCTACGCGTCTTCTGCCTCTAAATCTTTCAATCGCTACCTCTTACGTTTGTTCCCTCTCCATCTTAAACAAATTTCTTTTCACACCTTCGGTTTCCGATATTCCTCTGCCCCACCAACTATTTTCTTTTCCATCTTTCCTTCTTTTGTCCGTATACATCAACTTTTCCCATCCCCTACTTACTGTTCACCTGGTCTAATATTTCACATCACTACGTTTTATTGTTCTTTAATTAATCACTGATTCTCTTCTGTCTTCTTATACCTATAGTCGTTTGTTAACCAACAAATCCTATCGAGGTCCTTTGTTTTTTTCTTCTTCAATTCTTAAGTCCAGCCATATTAATCCGTTAATTAATCATGACCGGCAAAGAGAAAGACGGAGGAAAAGACAATCGCCCTAGTCTTGACGATCTTATACGTTCTATTGCGGAGTCCCAACAGAGACTCGCGAAGTCCCAACAGAGACTTACGGATGCTCAAGTCGAGACCCGACGTCAGCTTACGGAATCTCAACTCGAGACTCAACGTCAACTTCAATTAATTTCGACCAACTTGGCTGCTTTTGTTCTTACTCATAATGGTGAAAATAATAATCATCAAAACGGTGAAAATAATAATCATCAACCTCACAACGGTGAAGCCAATCTGAATGGTCATATTGTTCCACATCAAGGAGAGCAAGATAATGATGACGAAGTTGAACAAAAACAAGTTATTCACCCCAACAGTGACGAAGAAGTTTTTCCAATATCAACACCGGAAACACCGGAGACACCATCATCTTTTAAGTCGCCTAATGCCATTGTTTTTGAAAATCAAAGGCTATGCGAAAATATTTTCGTTAGTCAAATGTACTGTCATATAATTACTATTCCAAGTGTTGCCAACGTCGACATCAACTTTTGTGTTCAACAATCAATTTTATGGTGTTCAACTCTACGATCATCAACTTACTCAAAGTATATTATTTGTTGGACGGGTCGTTTACAATACTTGGTGAACTCGAAGACGACTTCTTTCCAAGATGGCGGGCCTGATGTAGCACATGTTCTTCACTACATTGTTAATTCGAGACGAATTCTTTTCAAGATGGCGGGCCAGATGTAGGACATCCGTTAGATTTCGGATTAATAATTTTATTTTTATTTCTAGAGTTTAATTAATTTAATATAGGTATATCTTATTTTTAGAAGTTATTTAATTCTAGAATATTATTTATTTTAGGGATTTCTTATGTTCCAAGTTTGAGTCTTAGAGTTATTTAAATAGGAGACTAGTCCTATGTAATAAACATTATTATTAATCAATATTGAGATTTCTCAACTATTCCTACTTTTACTATCAAAATTCTTTATTCACGCTTCCGTTCTGCATTAGTAATCCTCCACGTAGGGAAAGGGGTGAATATCCATACTCATGTAGGGATATGGGAGACCATAGCGCATGAGCTTTTGGGTTTTTGAGGGATAGAGAGGGATAGGGAAGGGATGAACCCCTCCATAGTGCTAGCTCTAATGTGCTCGGCCAAAGAGTATCTAGAGTGGGAGCAAGAAACTGCAAAACCATTTTCATGGATGCAACGCTGGAACGGATGAAGGAAAAATACCGTAAAGAAATTCAAGGAAGATTCAGTATGGGATTTCATTAAATGAATGATCGAAATTTTAAAGTAGTATCTCTTGTCAACAGCCCGATCAAAGTCAATCGAGATCAGAACAAGACGGCAATAAAATTTGATCTACTTATTCAAAAACTTGCGATCAGTAGGATCAAATAGCAATGCTAATCTTATGTATGAAAATCTGGGGTCTTTGCAAGATGCTGGAGTCAGCTCTGCAAGCCTAAATGTTGTCACTGAGTGACTGTTTTTTCATGACAGTCATCTCTTTTCTTATTAAAAAAAAAAAAAAAGTGGAATCTAGAGCGGAGAATTAGAATGAGTTCTGTAGAGAATTGAGAAAGACATTTATGTTGAAGAAGTTCATTTGGTTGCACACTAGAAAACTAGAGTTAAATTTTGTCTATACAGATCAAGTCCAAGCTTTAATAATGTATGCCATCTCATATTGCTGCATTTATGTTCTATGCTTTTGTCCATTCAATTTTCTGCTTTGCAGTCCCCGCTGCCCACTAACACTTGTTGTACTGAAATGTGCACATATAATATCTTATTGGGTTCTGCACACTTGTTCTGATAAACACTACTACATACATAGTAGTACATATTGGCTCGTGTGAGAACCCTAGTAGTGTGCCAAATGATCGAAAGAGATTATGAGGTTTCTTTGATGTACGACTGTTGGATGCCCAGGAGATTATTGTATCATGATAGACCTATAATCTACAGACCATTCAACGAGGTCCAAGGTATGGATCCCCATGTCTTGGATATATGGTAATGATCCATTCCAACCTTCTCATTTCAAAAAAATAAAATAAAAAAAATAATAGTGCCTGAACATTTTCTTCAAGCACGAGTAAATGAAGGTATTGAATTTAAATTTTATCTCATGATCTTAAATACCAGTCTTCTTAAATTGATAATTTTAGGTAAGGACACGCATCATAGGCTACACACAAGAAAACCTTTAAATCTGTAATAATATGGATGACGTTACAGACAAAATTGAACTTTCACCAAACCTGAGAACTTGTGAAGTTGTAAAGTTTGAATACATGACTTGCAAGTGTTATCTGTACTTGGCTACCAGTAAATGGTTTTCTGGAGAGATGCTAGATGGGACATACTTAACAAGCTCTGATGTGAAGCCACTGAGCTGCTTAACCCACTTAAGCCTACCCATATCGATAATAGCTTTGCACTTCAAACCTAGTATTGCCCTCTCTATCGCTGTCATACTCTTTACGATTTCTTCAACGCCATTGACAACCTCATCGCATGCTTTCTTCTCACTGTTGAACCAAAGACCAAACAGTTTAATCAGATCTATCTGGATATTTAAAGCTACTCAAAAAAAAATCCAGATGCCATCTTTCCAAGTTTCCACAACTTCTAATAAGCAGGGGAAAAAAAGAAAATCAATAAAACAAGTTTGCTTACATGGAACTCAAGCATAATCCTTGATCTACCATATCAGAGAGATCTGAACCGTGATCTGCATCTATTGCCCAGCTGGTAAGCCATGTAATCGCATGGAAATCGTCTTTTTTGATTCCCAAATCTGATAAATAGCTTTTATCTGCAGAATACAAACATTATTCTAAGTTACATTCATATTGGGAGTATCCACACACTAGGAAATTTCTACAGACAAATTCAAAAGAAAAAACCTCCAAAATTATACTGCAGGGTGGCAGGATAGAAGATTACTTATGTAATGTTTATATTGGCAAAGATGATGGCAACATGTTGCAATTGCAAGACCTCTGAGGTTGCAAGTATCACTAGAATGTACGTCTCCGATAGTTTGTTTAGGGAGGCAGCATCTCAGCGTCAAATCTGTAACAATGAGTCACATTGTCTAGTAATTAATAAACAACGAATACTAACTTACTTATTGACAAATATAACTAAGTCCAACTCCTGACACTGAGGTGTACAGTTGACATTTCATATACTTAGGAGTTAGGATGTATTAACTAGTCACCAAATTGATATAAAGGCTTCTAGTAAAAATATAGTGGAAACATAAATGCAAAGTGTCGGAAAGGAAAGGAAATTGAACAAGACCAAAACAAACTTCAAGCAGTTTAATTCAGAATCCTTGGGCATTTAGGGACATATTCTCATTAAAAGAACTGCTCACCTGTTGCAGGCCCACACAGATGTTTCCCAATTGCAAGATAAGGGACCCCCTTCAAAGACTCAACGGCATTCAAGTCCAAATCTTCTACTGCAGAGATTATATTTTGGGTGTGAAACATGATATAAGAACAAATGAACAATGGACTAGGAAAGCTTGATATAATAGATTTCTAAGTTGGATGAACTAAGAAGTACACAACAAAGTTACTGGAAACAACAGGTTTCTGAAAAGCTTACTTACTGTCAATCCTCAGACGCTCTAATATCAGGCTCTCTTTTTGACGCAAACTTCGATCTGCCTACATTTGTTTAAAATATTAAAAGCTTGGAATAAATTACAGATCCCACCAGAGCACTAATAAAAAGTTCAAAACACGGTTATGCTCTCCGAATCTCTTCACAACTTTTACTGTTTAATTTAAGGAATGCATGACACCGACTCTATTACTCACGGCACAGGGTAATATTTTCACTAAAGCAGGTGGATGCATAAAATGATTATTTTTTTCTCCATATTTGGCATGTGAACAAAAGTAGTGCAACATTGCATCGTACATCATCTTCATATTGATCAAGGTTGTGGCCTGTGGGAATTGGGATAACATTATGAAATAGGAATCTACGTTTTTAAAGTCGTTCCTCACTTCTTACTATTGTTTCTAGTATCAGTGATCCACTTGGCATATTATGAATAAAGATGGTGATATTGTTCCTTAATTGATCACAAACTTTTAATTTTAGAATTGCAGAAGGATGTCAGGTGCAGCCGTGTAGCATTAAAATAAGAATTTTTGATCTGAAATTAAAGGAAAATTTAAAAGATAAAATATAGTTCTGGATGGATATCAGCTTCTAATAAACAATGGATAACTGAGATATCAGTGTATCACATCACATGAAGGCTAAGGAAGCTGAGGGAAGCAAACTTGGATCCCAGCCTCCCAGGATGGGACTTGTGAGTCCAAGTCAGCTATATTGTTGCTTTGTAGGGGCTTTTGCTTAGTTTGGTGGGGACTTGGCGTTCATCTGAGGTCTTGGTTCCTCTCTTTGATTAGCGGATGATACTATACAGTAGGGTGCAGCAAATGAACAATGAAAAAATAAACCGAGAGGTCAATCTTGATTGAACATGACTAACCTTAAGCCTGTAGGAGTTCCTTTCGACTAAAAGTATTTTCTTTATTCCATAACAATCTGCAAGTGTTTGGGTCAGATATCCTCTACCGGCTCCAAATTCAACTACGGCAGGTCTCTTGTTAGCATATTCAGATGACACAGCACTGTCCAACTTTGTAGGATTCTCCAACACACCAAATTCTTCCAAGTTTCCAAGAATTGAGACTTGTTGCAGAACATGTTTCTCTTGAAAGGGTATATTCCTGAAATGTTCTATACCAATGTTAATAACACCAAATTAGATTATAACTACATTTGCATTCAAAGCACACAAAGATATAAACATCATACCTGTCTACTTCTTCTCTGTTCCTCCATATCCCACAAGCTTCGGGTTCCTTAAACGACTCTCTAATATCAGAACATGTGGACATATAAACAGCCTCAATCTTTCTAATCAGCTCGTAAAACTCAAACACGGTCATTTTATACACATCATTTCTTTTCGTCACTGAAGTGATAGTATCACCCGATCCATCAACTAATGCATCCACCTCTTCGACATTTCCCAACACAGAATCCTCTTCTCTACCACTATTAATACCTTTTCTGTAAAAAGGTTGAAGCATCAAAGATTGTGCCTGCTTAAAAAATGGGCACACTTTGATATGAGCTTCAACATTTTCACCCAGTATTAAGCTTTTCACACAACAAGATGAGACAATCAACAACACAGTAAGAATCAGTAGTGGGTTTTGCATCAAGAACAGATTTTCAAAAACACTGAATATATAAAGTCAAAATTTTTATTCAGACAATTTATCAAACACTTGGTCTACCAAGATGAGAGAAAGTAGAGTTCTTACTGAGATGGGTCAAGTGGGCAAGGGATTCTTTGAGCTTCGAACTTGGGGTTATGATTTCCACAAAATCTACACAGAGAGAGATTAGAGGTTAAGACAGATACATAAAGATGAAAGTGGAGGGAGAGACATTGAGAGAGAGGTTCAAGTCTTACTGAGAATCATGGCTTCGGATGTTTGCACAGAACCGTTTCTTCCTGGGTAGCCAGAACGTACAACTTGAAGCTGATTTTTCCATAGTGTAATCTGAACAATCAAAACCAAAACCCTATTTTCCTAGCTGGTTTATTGGAATCGGAACGTGACCTGTTTTGAGTAGTTAAGCGAATGTAAGTTTTGGCTCACCGGACAAGGAAATATGGGGACACTAGGCAGATCTACGCTTGCTGCTCCATCTAATGAAAGGTTTGGTCCATTGACTACATTTTTAATTATGTGACCCATTTTGAGATTTTTATACCAGAAGCACAAGTGTTTCTGTTTTTCTAGAAGTCAGAATCAGAATTTTTTTGCTTCACAAAATAATAACTTTTTGAATTTTAAAAGTCATTTTGAAATTCGATACCCAAATTTATTTCCGACTTTCAACTTTTAAAAGTCAAAAAACAACTTTTCATAAGCTATCCAAACATGATGTATTTCTGCCTCTCCAGAAGTAGAAGCCAGAAACAAAATGTTTTTGCTTCACAAAAAGTTAACTTTTCGATTTTTAGAAGTGGTTTTAAAATTCGATACCCAAATTAATTTATGACTTTTTAACTTTTAACTTTTAGAAGTCAAAAAATAGCTTTGTATGAGCTATCCAAACAGATTGTGCTTTTGCTTCTCCAGAAGTAGAAGTCAGAAACAAAATGTTTTTGCTTCACAATTTTTTTTTTTCTGCTTCTAAAAGTCATTCTAAAATTGTATACTCAAACTGACTTTTATGCTTCCTTCTGACTTTTATGCTTCTAGAAGTCAAAAAGCAGCTTCTAAAATGGTTATAAGCGAATTTATTTAGATCGGTAGATATGGAGTTACACATTAGATTTTGGGGTTCAAATTTAACCCATTGCCATATTGGAGTCACACTCATAGCAAGTACACACAATGATAATAAGAAAAATAAATGATTGTTTGTGTATTAGCATCTGATATCATCTCATCTCATCTCATAGATTGGTGAAGTGTAGTAATACTAAGAACTCTCGTTTTATGTACATGCAATAGTTGATCAAGCCATGTACTGCAAGGAAGCCACTATTTTATGCTCACAAATGCACGAGGGAACCACTTCGAGAATGCTCCGTTCTTTAGTTTTACAATCAGAGCATACAGTCCGTAGCAAGGAATGTGAATTAAGGCCAATAAGAAGTACCTGTAGATGACATTCTCTAGTTAGTGTTGGTATGCGAATGCGGAATACATATTTGAGGTTAAGTTCAATATGGATTTAGTGTTTTACCATAGAGGTGCCCATGGAATTGATAGATCTAGGAATGGGTAAGGCCACCTGGAAGAATAAATGAAACCAGCAATTCAATGAGAAGATGAACTTTTGCTTTGTTTGTCTCCTGTTAAGATGAAAACTCGCTACGGCGTTTTGTTTAGCTTACCATGAAACACCACATGCGTGAATAACCCATTGGAAAATGACATATGTAGAACTGAATAGTATGAAATATGCAAGTCGAAACCACGGAAAGGGCTACAAACAAGAAGCATGTCAGAATCACAATTTTATTGGATACAGAAGACTAGAATCGGAGTAAACCTTCTCCAGGTTTGGCTGTTATACTTACAAGGCTGTTGAGAGCGGTGTCAATGAGAAGAAACACAGCGTTAAGAGAATGCATGCATCCCATTAACTGCCAAACAGAGATCATTACACATGAAATTAGTGATATATGAGGTTTGCATTGTAGGATTACTGCATTAGCTCTTGCATGATGCAGAACTCAGAGGAGACTGATTAAAGAATCTATGCAAAATGCAGCTCTGGCAAATACTACATACTTCCTAGATAAGGAGGTTTAGGGTGTGCAGTACTATAATATGGTAATCTTACACTTCTCGACAGGGATTTAGTAATCTCACCAGGTTCAATTTGACCCTTTCAATTGAAAGAAATGGGACTATAAGAAACCAGAAGACAATATCTGTGAGGACCACAGCTCCTGCAGAAGTCTGACAAGAGAAACATTGGCATCAATTACATATTTCAAGCAAAACCACCTAGTTAGCTCGCTACGGAAAGAAGTACATATTTCCTCAAAAAAAAAAAAAAAGTTTAGGCAGGCTAACCTGATAGACTGTTTGCATCAGATATCCCCAAAAGCCAGCTATTTCCTTGACGGCGTCCTGCTCATGATAACTCTGCACTTTGACCGTAGCCCTGACTTTGTTAGCCCAATAACTTATGGTTGTTTTGGATTTACTACTCTCTGCAATATTCGTTCCTACCGAACTATTTCTTCCATTGTTTTCATTTACAGGTTTCCTCGAGTTCTCCCAACATCCTTGTGCTGATGTTATTGTGCCAAGCTATATGCAGAAAAAGAAATGTCAGGATTGAGAACTTGCACATTAGTCCAGAAGTACAGAAAATATTAGACGGCCACACATACCCCGAAATAGATGATGACTAATATAAAGGTCCACCTACATATCACTCACAAAAAGCATAATTAGATCAGAAATACTATATGCAGTGTAAACAGTTTATCCTTTGTTGCACAAAATACTATATGCAGGAGAAGGAAAACATACTCAGTGTAGTAGAGAAACATTATTTTGCCGTGCACTTGGATGTCCCAAGCCAGAAAACGAGCCATAATAACGAAAGACAAGAGCCGTGTAACCAGAAGCCAGAGAGGGTTAAGATTTCTCCAACAGCTTGTCCACAACTGGTAAGATCCTACATGATTAGGCTGTCTCCACCTTGCACTGACGTTTCCGTTGTCTTCGTCAGGTTGAGAAACCAACAATAAGCTCTCATATTTCGTTGAACATTTTCTTGTACCATCATTCTCTTCATGGCGCAGGAGCATCCATATGGCAGCAAAAATAGAACCGACAACAATGATGAAGCACAGAAAGTCGTACCAGTGAATTAGTACTGTCATGGATACAGCTCTAGAGGATATGAAACTAACCGAAAATCTAGAGATCAGAATGTGATCACCATAATCTCTCATACAATGGAGAATGTTAGTGTTTAAACTGTTGACTAGTGAGTGATGAACAAAGAAAAGCTTAGTTGAGCTAGTTGGTATGGACTGTTAGGTTTGGTGTTTGCATCACGTTTTTGGAGCTAATACTTTTTGGTCCATGTTTGCAGTACAAGTTGGATTCAACTGTGAGCCCTTCTTGGAAGAGAAAAGGAGTTGCTAACATCTGCCCCTCCACAATACAACCGATTTGTAGTAAAAGAAGGAAAAAAAAAAATTGGCAGTACAAACTGCTAGAGAAATAAAAAACAAATTAAGAAAAAAAAGTAAAGAGGAGGAACATAGAAAAGACCAAATTACCTAACTATCAACTGTAAGAGAAAAAGGGTTCCTAACATCTGCTGCCTTCCCCGATCCAACCAATTTGTATTAGCCCAGCTGGGTAGGGGCACTAACCGGAGGTCAGAGGATAGTTGGCTGAGCTTCACACCAAGGAAAAATATTTTGGCAATACAAACTGGTAAAAAAAACAAAAACACAACTTCACTTTGGTTTTCAGTTTCAAATCCTTGTTAAATTTTCCAGTTTCTTTCAACTTTACCCCAAGAATTCTTGTTTGTTTGCCCAACAAACTACTAAGGGTGTTGGTTGATCAGTGATTACGCCAGATACCTTCACTGATTTACCAACTGAAACGATTCTAGAACTCAAATTGGAATCCAGAACATGGAGGAAACTTGTTCATCACTCAGTGTTAGCTCAAATACACTTACATCGTCTTACTCACCATTATTCTCCTCCAGCTGGTAAGTTTCGGCTCATGACCACATGGGTGATAGCTTTTGTTCAATATGTCCCTTGGTCGACTGTGGTTACCTTCACTCTTGAAGGTGGCGGTGGCAGCGACAGTGGATGGAGAAAGTTTAATTTTTATCTTAAATTTGATACAGGTTATTGCAAATATGGGGTCTTTGCAAATGGAGCTCCTCATTGGAGGGACATTATTACAGGAATGATTATTGTCTTTGATTTGGCTGGATTGTGTACTCACTAGTCACTGAATTGGAGTTATGAGTTTAAATTTCACGACAATAGTACCATTAGCATTTACCAAAAGTGACAGTTACAACTATCTCAATAATATTTATGATCCAAAAGCTAAATTCAACCCCACATAGGCTTATGGATTTGGAGGAGCAAATGCATCAGGTTTTAGCATTCCCTCACAAGAACACCTTCGTATAATCGTATCATTGAAAGAATTATGAGAAGAATATACAAAAGTGATTATTCCCAATCAATGCACAATAGTTGATCAAGCCATGAACAGCAAGGAAGTCACTATGGTATGCCCACAAACGCACGAGGGAACCACTTTGAGAATGCTCCAATCTTTAGTTTTACGATCACAGCATACAATCCGTAGCAAGGGAAGTAAATTAGGGCCAGGCAGAAGTACCTGTAGATAAAATTCTCTTGAGTGTAGGAGTGCGAAAGGGGAATGTATAGAAGAGCTTAAGCTCAATAAGGATTTAGTGTTTTACCATACAGGTGCCCATGGTGTTGATAAATCGAGGAATGGGTAAGGCCACCTGCAAAAAGAAATGAAACCATCAATTCAGCGAGACGATAAGCTTTTGCATTGTTTGTCTCCTGTTAAGATGAAAACTCGCTGAGGTGTTCTGTTACTTACCATGAACCACCACATGCGTGAAGGATCCATAGGAAAATGCCGTATGTACAATTGAATAGTAGAAAATATGCAAATCGAAACCACGGAAAGGGCTACAAACAAGTAAGTCAAGTAAGTCATAATCACAATTTTATGGTAAGCTAGGATCGGAGTAAACCTTCTCCAGATTTAACTGCTATACTTACAAGGCTATTGAGAGCGGTGTCAATGAGAAGAAACACAGCGTTAAGAGAATGCATGCATCCCATTAACTGTCAAACAGAGGTCATTACACTTGAAATTAGTGATATATGTGTTTTGAATTGTATGATTACTGCATTAGCTCTTGCATGATGCAGAACTCAGAGGACACTGATAAGACTTAAAAGAGAACATCAAATCTATGACAAATGTAGCTCTGATAAATACTACATACATCCTAGATAACGAGGTTTTGAATCTTATACTTCTCAGCAGGGATTGAGTAGTCTCACCAGATTCAATTCGAGTCCTGCAACAGCGAGAGATGGGACTATAAGAAACCAAAAGATGGTATCCGTAAGGATCACAGCTCCTGCACAAGTCTGGCAAGAGAAAGGTTGGCGTTAATTGCATATTTCAAGCAATATTGCCACCTAGTTGGCTTTCTACGAAAGAAGTATGTCCTCGACTTAACGTTTAGGCAGGCTAACCTGATAGACTGTTTGCATCAGATATCCCCAAATGCCAGCTATTTCCTTGACGCCGTCCTGCTCATGATAACTCTGCACTTTGACCATAGCTCCGGCTTTGTTTGCCGAAAAATTTATGGTTGTTTTGGATTTACTACTCTCTGACATCCTCGTTTTTACCGAACTATTTTTTGCATTGTTTTCGTTGACAGGTTTCCTCGAGTTCTCCCAACATCCTTGTGCCGATGCTATTGTGCCAAGCTATATGCAGAAATGAATGTTAGGTTTGGGAAGTTGCACTTCAATTCTGAAGTATAGAAAATGTTAGACCACACATACCGCGAAATAGAAGACGACTAATGCAAAGGTCCACCTATGTATCACTCACGAAAAGCATAATTAGAGCACAGGTAGTGTCACAAAATATCATATGAAGGAGAAGGGAAAGGAAAACATACTTAGTGTAGTACAGAAACACTGTTTTGCCGTGCAGCTGGATGTCCCAAGCCAGAACACGAGCCATAATAACGAAGGATAAAAACCGTGTAACCAGAAGCCACACAGGGTTGAGATTTCTCCAACAACTTGTCCACAACTGATTGGATCCAACATGATTCGGTTGAGTCCACTCTGAAGTGATGACATTTCCATTGTCTTTGTCAGGTTGAGGAACCAGTAAGCTCTCATATTTCGTTGAACATTTTCTTGTACCGTCATTCTGGCGCAGGAGCATCCATATGGAAGCAAAAATAGAGCTGACAACAACGAGGAAACATAGAATGTCGTTCCAGGGAACTAGTACCGTCATGGATACAACTTTATCTTGAAACTAACCTAAAGAATTTAGAGATCAGACAGAATGTGATGGATCTTTCACACAATAATGAAGGTTAGTGTTTAAGCTATATGACTAGTGAGTGATGAACAGAGAAAAGCTTATTTGAGTTAGTTGGTATGGTAGGACTGTTAGTTGTACTTCTAGAGAAATACAAGTACAACTAGACAGAGATCAGAATTTCTCCACTTTGTTGGTCCATCCCTATGACACTAAAGGGCTAAGAGGGTCCATATTTTGAGTACAAGTACAGGAGAACAGAGGATCGAATCCTCCTGCATTAGAATTAGAGTATATCGCTGAGTTTTGGACAAAGGAAAATAAAAATCGGCAATACAAACTTCTAGGTAAAAAAGCATAACTGCACTATGTTTTTCAATTTCTTTCATCTTTACCCCCCAAAATCTCGTTTGTCTGTTTGATCTGTTCATATGGGTGGTAGCTTTTGGCATATGTCCCTTGGTCGACTGCCATTAAGTTCGTTTACCAATCTGTACAAAGCCGTGGCAAGTGTAAGTATGACCCTATGTTGCGTAGACACCGACAAAGTTACGACACGACACGGTTACGGGGACACGTCAAATCTCAAAAATACGGGTTGCGGGGACACGTTATTTATATTACTCACATCATTAAAATGAAATATTACTACTATCTACACAACAAAATAATTCCTCTTATTTTTAAAATATTTGATTACTAATTATATAAAATTAATAATAATGTAATAATGGTAAAGTTTTTCATGAATAATGCTTGGATTTGACTAAAACAAGAATAGATTAGCATCACATTTAGTTTATTTTGATTTTCCAAACCAAAATAAATCATTTATGACGTGTCCGAAAGTGTCCAATTGGTGTCCGCAAAGTGTCAAATACCAATTTTTACGTGACACGTGATGTGGCATGTCCATCGAGTATCGGGAAGTGTCGTGTCCTTTCACGTGTCCGACACGGTTACGGCATCTTTCTTGAAGTGTCCGTGCAACATAGAACCAAATATTGTTCCGGTCGGGGTGTACTCTCTTGAAGTAGGCAATGGCTGCGGACGGAGAAACCTTGGAGAGTCCAATCATAAATATGAGTTTAAATTTCAGAATGGTTCAGTAGTGTCAGTATGTGATACTAAGAGGAGGATGTTAAGAATGACAAAATGAACCATTCTGTCATATGCTAATTAACCGATTTACACTCTAGTAGAGGGAGTTGGACAAAAAAAATCTGTAATGCAGTTGTTCAAGGAATGGAAAAAAGAAACGAGTTAATAGAACTCAACCACTGAGAGATATAGACTGAGATATAGATCAAAGAGTCTTACTTGTTGCTATTTAACTACCAATGAACTTTCACTAAAGAAAAAGAAATCAAATGCATAACTAATCAAATAAATCATAAGCAATAAGTAACGATTCCAATAGAGAGTATTACTAAAAATAACATTATCACCCTTCCTCTCCCAGCCCATGATTCTAAATCAACCACAACTTCACATTTTTCACCGGCATGATATGTGTGGAATGTACAATCCGGTAAATTTTCTAAAATAAAGCGACAAATTTATTTTGGTAGCTTCTCTCTGTAAAGTCAAATTGAGCACGTTTCTAGGTTAGCTGCAACACCCTCAGCTGCAAAACCCTAAAAAACTATCTTTTCTGGGTCAGCTGCAACACCCTCAGCTGTGATGATATATGATATGGCTTAAATAAACAAGTGATGGCTGGGCAAAACAACACTTGGAATATTTGGCATAAAGTTGGTGTGTTCTAAGAAGGTCAAGCACAATAGTTATGTGTTGGACATACTCTTCCAATGACCTGTTGTAGATAAGTATGTCATCAAAAAAGACTAAAACAAACTTTCTTAGATAAGCACCAAAGACTGAATTCATGAGTGCCTGAAAAGTGGCAGGTGCATTAGTGAGCCAAAATGGCATAACTTTAAACTCAAAGTGTCCATGATGGGTTCTGAAAGCAGTTTTGTAGATGTCAGCTTCAAATAATCTAATCTGGTGATATCCAGATCTTAAATCTAACTTGGTAAAGTATACAGAACCATTCAATTCATCCAACAGTTCATCAATGATGGGTATAGGGTACTTATATTTTACTGTAAGCTCATTGAGTTTTATGTAGTCAACACAAAATATCCATGTGTTGTCTTTCTTCTTGAACAATAGTATTGGAGAAGCAAAAGGACTGTGGCTGTCCTGTATAATTCCAGCATTGAGCATCTCCCGCACCAAGGATTCAACCACTGACTTGTGGATGTGGGGGCATTTGTAAGGCCTTAAATTCACAGGTTGGGCACCAGGTTTGAGGGGAATTTGGTGATCCAAGGCTCTTGTTGGTGGCAGCTGTGTTGGCTCCTCAAAGATATCTGGATATTGTTGTACGACCTCCTGAATTGGGGGTGGTATAGGGGAAGGAGCTTGTTCAGCTAACATAGCAAAGAACTGTCCAATAAGAACTGGGGTGTGTTGCTTGATGAAGTGCTAGACAGCTTTACCACTCATCATCATGAAGGAAGGTTTAGAAGAAACACCAGTGAGTATGATATGGTTGCCCAAGTGGTTGAAGGACATAGATAGTTTTTCAAGGTTGAAGATGACATCAATCAAATTTCTAAGACAATCAGCACCCAAACTATGTCACACCCTCCTAAGGAAGGACATGAAGATCAGCCCCAAAGGTATGGCCCTGAATATGCCATTGTAACTGAGGACAAACCCTTGAACTTTTAGTCCTTTCTCCATTGGACACAGTTACTAACATGTGTGGTGTTGGATGGATATTGCTGCCTAATCTCCTTGCTAAGGAGGTGTCAATGAAGCTGTGTGTCCTTCCAGTATCCACCATAATAGTGACAATTTGCTTTTTAATCTGCCTGGAATGCGAATTGTATCACCACTGTGATGTCCAGTGAGAACATGGAGAGAGATCTCCATGTCAGATTCCACCACTTGAACACGTTGCTCTGGTTCTGTAATGGGTGGTGGTGTGTCTTGTGGAGTCTCTTCCTCAGCTGAGACCATAAATAACTGATATGTCTTGCATTTGTGTCCATAGACATACTTTTCATCACAATTATAACATAAGTTTTTGGCACGTCTTTGTGCTATTTGTTTTTGAGTAAGGCGTCTGATAGGTGGAATATATGGGGTTTTAGTGGTGGAGGTGGTGGATGTAGATGGGGAGAAGGTTGGTAGGGAGTTGGGTTTTAAAATTGGAGATTGTTTTGGAAAGTAAGAAGAAGTAGTTGGTTGTTTCGTAAAGGGGGCTTTCGGTGTTGGAATGAGGTGATCATGTTCCTGTAATCTGGCCAAAAAGAAAGCATGTGAAAGTGATGTGGGATTGTGCATATGAACAGAGTTACTTATCTCTGGTTTCAATCCACCGATGAAACTCTGGACAAAATATTCTTCATCTAAAGTTGAGTTTTTGGCTATCATGAGAGCTTTTAGTTGTTCAAATGTTTGAAAATATTCTTCCATTGAGGTTATTTGGGTAAGTTTATTGAAACATCCAACATAGTTGTCATTGGCTAAATCTTCAAAACGGCGACACAAATGATTTGAGAATTCAGACCAGGGAAATGAAGTCTTACCAGAACAATAATCGAAGATCCATGAATCTGCTCTCCCATCCACATACATAGAAGCGAACTCAGTTTTGTGAGATTCCTCCATAGGATGGATCTAGAAAAATCGATCACATTTGCGCAGCCAGCTCCATGGGTTCTCTCCATCAAATCTTGGAAAGTCGAGTTTTGCAGGTTTGAGGGTATTTATGATAGATCCATTGGTATTTAGTATAGATCCAATAGTATGGTTGTTGTTATGCTTGTTGTTAGAGTGACCAGAAGGAAGGGGGAGTAGATTGCATATTTAGGTTTATGGGTGTAAATTGAAGCTGTTTTAAGGTATCTTCTGAAAGTTGTACTAGGCGATTCATTAAGATCTATTGAGTCTTAGCATCAGCTTCACGTTTTTGCTCATATTTTATCTGGAAGTCAATGAGTTGTGACATCAGTTTTGATAGCTCTTTGATTGTGTTATCAACCACTTTAATTGTAGGACCTTCTGTCATCGTGTACCTAAGATCGACTGGGTGATACCAAATGTTATGATTGATGATGTTAGTAGTATAGTTGAGAGTGAATGAACATAAGCTCAAAGATCTCGACTGCAGCCACACTGGATTGAGTTCTTCTCTATTCAATTTCTTATCTCAAAACGTTGTTGAAAATACAATAAATACTACTCCCAAACCCTAATCTGAAAGAGACAATACATAAACTCCCCTACACGTGGGTCATGTCAGCACCCTCGATTATCAATTAGCTTAAGGCTTAAGAAACATAATTAACGGAACTTAATTATTAATTACTCAGACTTTGTAGTAACGCATCCCACTTTTAGATAAGGGCAGCCGCTTCACAGGTACATGACAAGATCCAGGTTCAAATGTTTAAATTAATTTAATTCACCATGAAAATCTTTCCTCGACAAGTCTAACAAAAGAATATCATGCACGTAACCAAACCAGCAGGTGGTTGTTAAATAACAAGGCCAAATTTTTTTTTTTTGATCGATAAAGAATCTGGCATTGACGAGTTTCGATCAACAAAGGTTGAAGAGACGCAACCTTTTAGATTAAGATGGATGTAGATTGTCGGCATATTCTCGACAACTTCCCATATAAATACCGGAGTTAAGTGAAACCAAGCTTTCGATGTAATTCTCCGCTGCACGTATCGCTACCGAACTACTTGTAATGGTATCTTTCTTTGGGTCATATAGAACAAACTGTCTTTCATCCATAGTCTTTAATAGAAGAACCTTATCATCTTTGAAAGACCAAATCACTCTTAGTGGATCTAGATCAAAAATCTGTCGATGTTCCGTCAGGTGAACGACAAAACGTTTCGTCCAGGATTCCCGAACACCATAATCTTGCATCACCCATATCTCAAGTTGATAACAAGGCTCCCAAACACCATTAACCACACATAGGCACTCTTCCAACACTCCCACAGTGTGGAGAGGCCGGTTGTCCCGAAATCCATTTGGCAACTCCATTTGTTTAAACCTCTCCTCGTTGAAATCAAAAGAGACTATAAACTGCTCCCTTAGCCACTTATTTCCGTTTTTTCTTTTAGCTAACCAGTGGCGAAATCCGTTAACAAGCACCCCAGATACACTGTCAAAAGGGATATACTTGAGCATATGATAAGGGATGGTCTCAATGCTTCTCCATGAATCTGACTGTAATGAATATACCTCAGATACATAAACATCCTCCTCACGTGGTGGCAACTTGACAGAACCATCTTGTATGAAATCACCTTTAACAAGCTTGTAGTCATCATGCTTATAATCATAACCAAATGAATATATAGAAGAGTAGTGGTTTGTAACTCTAGTTGGTGAATTGGGTAATACCTTATATTCTCTGGTAGTTGGGTTCCAAATAACAAAGAATGACACCAACCCATCAACCATACTAGTTTGAAACATGATGCAGATCAAACCGTTACAAGATCCCAACAAATGAATTGGAATAGCTAAGTCTGTGAATGAGGGATCAATTTCAACACAATCATCATCCCCATTTGGTGGTATGAAAGAGTTAGAAAAGAGTGTATCATCCAGGTGCGGAGCCAGCTCATTGCAAGGGTGTAAAGTTGCACCCCTTGCCCAGCTGGCTCCAAAGCCCATTTTATGTCCTTTAAGATTATTAGTATTTTTTATAGTTGAGCCTGTTTTAGCATTTTTGCACCCCTTAAAATTTTTGGTTGCACTCATAGCAAATTTTTGCATCCCGTTCCCATGATTCTTGGCCCCGCCCCTGTTATCATCATAACTTACGGTGCTAACTAGAGGATAATATGGTTTGGTGCCGTCTTGAATCATAAACATAAACTTAGATCGTTTTTTTCGGTTGTGGATCGTATGATCTAGATGATGTTTCACAAAACTAGGGTTGGAAACTAAGGAAAACAACGTCTTGCAAACATACTTAACATTAAGGATCGATTCCGCAGGTACCCTTAGAAGGATTTCATGGATCACATCTTCTGGGAGGAGCATCATGCTTGACATTGCTGCTGCGCGGTGGTGATTGGAGTTTTTGTATTTTGTTTTTTTGTGTGGGGGGAGGATCATGCTTGACATTGCTGCTGCGCGGTGGTGATTGGAGTTTTAGTATTTATGTCGAAAAAGAAATTAAAAAGCCCTTGTTGTCTGTGAATATAGACGATTCGTTATATGTTGTATATATAGACGTCCGTCCGATCTATACGTTTCCCAATATAACTGTGTTTCCCAATATAACTATGTTTTCTATCTCAGAAGATGTTTTAGAAAACAAAAACAATTCCATCTCCACTTCCTGGATTTCGTAATCCTGATAGTTCTCTCGAGATTCTCCTCTTCGTTTTAGTTCTGCAGCATGCAATCCAAGAACCAGACGTTTTCTCTATTTCTATTTTCTATTTGATCTCAACTGGATTTTGGATTTAATTAGGGTTTGTTTTTGTCTGGTTTTGTTTTACCTAATATCTTGAAGACACAAACATCTCCATTAAGCACAAATTTGATGAAAAACAGTTAGACCGCCTTCTCCCTTTCAAGAATATTTTGGCGCTCAAGTCTTGTTGATATGGGCTATTGTAAGTTATGAGCACCCGTCTAGTTATAATCACTTGGAGCAGGCGAGCAGCCTCCCTTAAGTTGGATCAAATTATGTTCCTCAATTGGGGCAGCCTTCCAACAGATTTAACACCCAGCTCTAGATAGCAGCAAGAAAAAGAAAAAAAATGGAGAGAAAACAATACAGGATGTGGAGTTGTTCCTTTGAGTGTTCGATCATAAATTTGATGCAGGTTATGGTAATTATGATGTCTTTGCTTTACGATCATAAATTCGATATTATTGTCTTTAATTTGGCTGATGAGAAGAAGTTTTGCGAATGTCCACCATTTGGAAAATGTTGCCAGTAACATTTCATATTATGGCAGTTTAGCATCACTTTTTTAAATGGCTATAAACTGCAGTGGGATTTTTCAAGGGCATTCAATCTGGGAGTGGAACAGGAAAATATAAAGTAAAAACGGTGCAATCAAATGGAAGGTTTGGGATATAATACCTTGTGCAATTTGGTGGTCCGTCTGGCTTGAAAGGAATGGTAGATTCTTTGTTAACACTATGGTAACGTGACCACAGTTGGCCATAATTAAGAGTTTCTTTATTTTGGAATTGTTTGTATTTTAGGAAATATGTTAGCCTGCAGTTCAAGCCAAGTTTGTATATATATATCCTATGTATATTCACGTTTGAGATATACCAATATAGTGAATAAAATACGTCTTCTTCTTTATCTATTCTGTTCTTAAAGTTAACCTAAAATCTCTTAAGTTCTAACATGGTATCAGAGCCAGACCCCTCTCAATATTACCCGTGTGTCCGTGGTTTCCGTATCACTCTGTATCCCCGCCAGTGTGCGTCCGTGGTTTCCGTACCACTCTGTATCCCAGCCAGTGTGTCCGTGGCTTCCATGCCACTCCGTCAGTGTAGCCCTAGTCGTTGAGGGGGGGTGTTAAATAGTACCACATCGCCTAGGGCAACCTAGGTCCCATGCTTAATAAGCCTCGGGCAATCCTAACCTTGCAAGCCGGTTTTCGAGGTTAGCTAGGCCACTTCTCTTAACAATTCATCGCCATATGCCGCTCTTTTTGGTTGTCCGCCGGATTACACTTCTATTCGTCTTTTTGGTTGTTTATGTTACCCTTACCTACGTCCGTATAGGTCTCATAAAATGGAGCCTCTTTCCTCTCCATGTGTGTTTATTGGTTATAGTCCATCTCAAAAGGGCTATAAGTGTCTTCATATTCCTACGGGTCGTATTTATGTAAGTCGTCATGTTGTGTTTGATGAGACTACCTTTCCCTTTGCATTACCTTCGCCGGCATCGATTCCTTCTCAGGTAACTTCTACTTCACCACTTTGTGTTTCATCACCACCTGTCTTGGTTTCTCGTACTGCTACATCTCCGTTCCTGCCAAATAGTGTACCTCCTATTGGTTCACATAATGTCCTAGCATTCTCGCTACAATGGATCAACTCTCGTCGGTTCATATTGGTCCAAATGACATCAATCACCGACGACTTCACCCACATGCTACTCGTGTCTTCGTCTTCACCAGCTGCTTCACCTACTACGTCAGCTACTGCTTCACCCACTACGTCGGCTGCTGCTTCACCTACTATGTCAGCCCCTACATCTCCTACTACGTCAGCTATCTCACCTATCACTACGTCGGCTGCTGCTTCACCTACTATGTCAGCCCCTACATCTCCTACTACGTCAGTTATCTCACCTGTCACTACATCAGTTCCTGCACTGGCTCCCACACTTGCTACCGTATCTGCACCTACTACTGCGTCCCAGTACACATCGTTCAACTCTACTGGACAGGCATGCTCGCCAGATTCAACAACCGATTCATGTGTCATACTCCTCAACAACATTCCATGATAACTAGAGCCAAGGATGGTATTTTTAAACCCAACTCCAAGTATGCCCTGGTATGTGATTCTCTTCGCGAACCCACTTGTATTTCAGAGGCTCATAAAGATCCAGTTAGGCGTCTCCTCGGATGATGAGATCAATGCATTGCTTCGTAATGGTACTTGGACATTAGTACCATATCATCCTTCTATGAATGTTATAGGATGTAAATGGGTGTTTCGTATCAAACGAAAGCCTAATGGTGAAATTGAACGTCGTAAATCTCGCTTGGTTGCCAAAGGATATAATCAACAAGAAGGGATAGATTTTTCCGAAACGTTTAGTCCGGTTGTTAAACCTTGCACTATTCGTCTTATTCTTACATTAGCTCTATCTTCCAATTGGCCTATTCATCAACTTGACGTGCAAAATGCTTTCTTACATGGTGAACTTCAAGAAGAAGTATACATGAAACAGCCTCCAGGTTATGTTGATTCTCGATTTCCTACGCATGTTTGCAAGTTACATCGATCACTCTATGGTCTTAAACAAGCTCCTCGTGCGTGGTACCATCGACTTAGTACCTTTTTATTACAAATTGGGTTTATCACTTCCAAATGTGATTCATCTTTATTCATCTACAATGGTTCGTATGGTACTATTTATTTGTTGGTATATGTGGACGATATTATTGTTACAGGTTCCAACTCTGCTGGTATTAAATCCATTCTTGATCGTCTGCAACAAGAGTTTGCAATTAAAGATCTTGGACAATTGTCTTATTTTCTTGGAATTGAAGCAATTCGTACTTCTTCGGGACTGTTTCTTTCTCAACAAAGGTATGCTCATGATCTTCTTATTCGGGTTAAAATGGATGGTGTTAAACCTATTCAAACACCACTAAGTACTTCTGGTGACATCTCTTCTGATCGTAGTACCTTATTATCTGATGCTACTGAATATCGTAGTATTGTTGGTGCCTTACAATATTTGACATTTACTCGTCCTGATTTGGCGTATGCTGTTAATAAAGTATGTCAATTTATGCATGCACCAACTGTTTTTCACTGGAGTCTGGTAAAACGTATACTCCGTTATCTTAAAAATACGTCTACATTTGGTATATTTCTTCGACCATCTTCTTCTATACGATTATCGTTCTTTGCATATCTTTGATTTGATTGAGGCTGGTTCTCTTGAAGATCGTCGTTCTACTAGTGGTTATTGTATTTACTTGGGTGGTAATATTATTTCTTGGAGTGCTCGTAAGCAAACAAATATCTCGCTCTAGTCTCGAGCGAGAATATAGGGGACTTGCTATTGCTCTGCTAAATTATGTGGATACAATCACTTCAAAGAACTTTGTGTTTCCACTAAATCACCTCATGTTCTCTCGGTGTGATAATCTTGGTGCAACTTATCTTACTGTTAATCCTATATTTCATGCACGAACAAAGCACATTGAAATTGATTATCATTTTGTTCGTGATCAAGTTGCTTCAAAACTTCTTGATGTCAGGTTTATTTCCTCTAAGGATCAGATTGCGGATATATTCACAAAACCACTATCCAGGGATCGTTTTTCTCTTTTACGATTCAAGCTAACGGTTCAGGATAACCCGTTACGCTTGCGGGAGGGTGTTAACACTATGGTAACGTGACCACGATTGGCCATAATTAAGAGTTTCTTTATTTTGGAATTGTTTGTATTTTAGGAAATATGTTAGCCTGCAGTTCAAGCCAAGTTTGTATATATATATCCTATGTATATTCACGTTTGAGATATACCAATATAGTGAATAAAATACGTCTTCTTCTTTATCTATTCTGTTCTTAAAGTTAACCTAAAATCTCTTAAGTTCTAGCTTTCTTTAATCGCAAGACAACATTCTAAGTACGATTATAAGTAAAATGTGAAGGGTACTCTATGCAGTACAGTGCTGCAAAACTGGAATGCTGTCATGGGACATATATGACTGAGATCTACTATAATTCAGCATTTGTAAAATAAATTCTTTTTCTTTTTTCTTTTTCTTTTTTCTTTTTTTCAGCTCTAACACCTTCTTGGTGTTGAGTCAAAAAAAAAAAAAAAAAAAAAAAAAAAAAATACTGCATCTAACATTTTAACTATTGACATGTTTCAGTATCTTCCTAAATGTTGTCTGAGTTTTAAACAAAGGAAAATAAAAATTGGCAATACAAACTTCTAGGTAAAAAACACAACTGCACTATGTTTTTCAATTTCTTTCACCTTTACCCCAAAAATCTCGTTTGTTTGTTTGATCTGTCGATATGGGTGGTAGCTTTTGGCACATGTCCCTTGGTCGACTGCAATTAACTTCGTTTAACCTATCTGTACAAAGCTGTGGCAGTGGTGTAAGTAACACCCAGAACCAAATATTCTGCAGGTCGGGGGTATACACTCTTGAAGGTGGCACAGTGTCAGTGGATGGAGAAACCTTGAAGAGTTCGATCCTAAATTTGGCACAGGTTATGGTAAATTTGTCCGACCCTGTATCTTATCCTACTGGTGAGCATTACATGGTATATTTATATTAGCTCAAGTTCTCGAATGCTCCAAAAGGGGCATAAACCCCTTATTTCCCTCACAAGGAGAAAGCCAAAGATATACAAAAATGTCAAATTCGGATGCTCGGCTACTACACATCACAAGCCATGTTGAATTGTTGCATCGTGAGATCAATCTGCAAGAACTTTTATGGTCGACCCATGCTAACAATATGTACCAAGAAATCTTTATTATTGGACCATCAAAGAAGCAGGATGTATCATGTGAGATCCAACTTTTCAGAACAAAGACATATGTAACTAGAAATAAGAACATTAATGAACAGAAGCCACAATCAAAGATGAAAAACCCCAAAGAAACTATTACAATGCCCTAAATTTATCGACAAAATTTAAGCTTCTTACAGTGAACTACTTGTTGCAGTTGGTACCAGTACTAGTACTACCACTTCCTTTTGATTATCGATAAATTGATGAATCCAGCCGTCAATTCTTCGACCCAATCTTCATTTTGGTTACTAGATTGAGTAGATTCATCTCTTGCAGCACTTCCAGTCATACTTCCCATCATCATCATCTTCTCATCATCGTTTACAAAATTGACATGGAAACCGCACTCTGCTTCAGTAGTAATATTATCCATTTCTTGATCTTCTTTCTTATCTTCTTGATGTTGCAGAGTACTATTAGAAGAACTACTACTACTTTCAGCCAATTCTTGATCTTCATCTTTAACAATTCCTTCTTCAGATGTTCGTGTTCTTTTAGAAGAATCACTAGTTTCAGCTAATTCATCATCATCCAAACTGCTACTACTTTCATGTTTGCGTTTTAGAACTGATAAAGATTCTTTATCTGCACAATCATCTCCAGTAGTACTAACACCCGATTCTGGGTTTTCATCTTGAACACTTTCTTCTTCAAATTTTCGTATTCTTTTAGATAAACTACTGCTACTTTCATCTAATTCACCAATACTCCCATGTTTGCGTTTTACTTCTCCATCTGCAGCTGTTGATTCCATTGTAACTTGAGAGAGATATTCTTCAAATGAGAGTCTTGAATTTCGAATGTTTTAGAAGAAATTGATTGATTTCTCCGTGTGGGTTTCTTCTGGTGATTTTGCTTTCACAAAGAATTGAGTTTGTTTTGATTGATGATGAAAAAGGATTTTGATTTTTATATAGAGAGACCGGAAAAACAGTTAGACCGCCTTCCTTCCCTTTCAAGAATATTTTGGCGCTCAATGTTGATATGGGCCTGGCATATTGGTAAAAATTCTTACTGCATCTAACATTCTAACTATTGACATGTTTCAGCATCTTCCTAAATGCTGTCTTCAGAACCATATGCCGCCGTTCTGTTAGTAGCAATGGCATACTGTCAGCAGCAATAACTTGGTGAAAGGCAGTGACGAGCCTACCGGAATGAAAAATATGCTCACGGGGTTGCTAGTGCTTCGCCGACTACCCCTTTCTAACACTTACCAGGGGGTGAGCTAGATTATAAAGATTTTGATATGCCCTCTCTTAGGATGCAGCCACCCTAAGTACCTTTATATGGCAGCTTGCCTGGCACAAATTAAAACCTTAATTTTCAATTCACATGTCACATGAATCTTCAATTCCAATGATACATTGAAGTCAGACACAAGAAGATGCAACAAAAATGATATTCAATCCCATTACGTAATAATGAAACAAGTTGACATTACAGATTACTAGGAAAATAATGCACATGGTAGCTGTAACCATGTGCAACTGTAAATCCGCATATTAAGCCTCAATTTTACTGACATTGACCGGAAAGCTGCTAGCTGCAACTGTAAATCCGCCATCAACAACAAGATTATGTCCATTCAAGTAAACAGAATCATCGGACGCAAGAAACAATGCAGCATCAGCAATGTTTTTGGCTTTCAAAATAATCCCTTTAAGAAGACTCATTTTTGCTGTATATTCTTCAATATGCTTTGAACTAACCTTTCCTATAGCACAGGCTAATGGTGTTCCCACTCCTGATGGGGAAACACAATTCACCCTTATTCCATAAGCACCGAGTTCGCTACAAGCTGATTGAACCAATCCTAACACAGCGTGTTTCGACGCTGTGTAACAGTGTGGTGCAAATCCAGCTTGAACTGCAGCTACGCTCGCAGTACATATAATCGAGCCACGGATTTTCCGGTCTAACATCGCACGAGCAGCGTGTTTGATCATTAATGCTGCGCCGGACACATTTGTAGCCATTATCCTGTTAAAATCTTCCAAGCTGAAATCAAGAATACTCGAAAAAGATCCTCCCATACCTGCATTGCTATACACAATATCTAGAGATCCATATTTCTCTAAAGCAAATGCTACTGTTTCTTCGACCTGTTTTTCGACACTTACGTCGCAATGTTTGTAACTAGCTTTCTCTTTACCAATTGAGGATACAACTTGATCCCCTAATTCGTCTTGAATGTCTGCAACTACAACGAACGCACCATGCTCGACGAATAGTCTCGCTGTTGCTTCGCCAATTCCACTTGCTGCTCCAGTAATTATAGCTACTTTACCTTCTAATCTGATTGCATAGATATATGTAGTGAAATCAAGATCTAATCAGCATTGAAACAACAACAACAAAAAAGAGTGAAATAGAACAATATGTAGTTTGAGAGATACAAAGAGAATCACCTGAGCTTAGACATGAAGAGATTGTGTATGAAGCTTGCAGAAATGAATTTGTAGTTCTCAACTAAAACGATGAACAAAGAAAGGCTAATAAGAATTAAAGTCAGAAGATCTGTTGTTTACTTCTATGGGGAAATGCATTATTGTAATCGTCCTTTGACATTGTACAGTTTAAATGGAAAAACAAAGTAAACATTAATGTGCCTAGCTGTCTCCCACTACATTCAGTGCACGTTTATTTACAAGCTGAGATCCAGTGTACATGGTCATGGACCTAAGGGACCGTTTAGATACCAGAAGTTCTGTTAGACTTAGTAGTCATCCGTACTCTGTACGGATTCAATCCATACAGATAATCATGTCCATAGGATTGAGTCAGTGTATGACAGTTGTTGTTTACCTGTCATAACATAAAATGTAATAGTGACTGTTCACCTCCTGTTAACAGTCACCGACTCACCGCCTGTTATTTCCCTTTCCATTGAGTCTACAAGTCTATATAAGACTTTGTCTTGTATCTTGTCCTGTAACTTTCACACTTTAATGAATCACATTTCTTACATGGTATCATATACCAAATGGAATTTTAACTTCTCTCTCTGATCCTTACCTGTGATAACCTTCAAACCACCATTAAACCTGCAACTTAACCTTAAACAATGGTGCGAACAACTCAAACTCACGTCGCATCTACTTCCGCTGTCAACAACAACCACTCCTAACATCAAAAATTCACAGTTGTTTCCACTATTATCATCACCCCAACATCAACACCAAACTTTACCTTCTTCTTCTCAACCACCACCACCTGTAACTCATCAATCATCTCCACAACCGTCTTCAACTGTTCCACAACCACATCTTCATCATACACCAATACAAGTTCCACCACACATAACTCCTCCACAACAATTTCATCGTTTTTACTTTCCACAACCACAACCATTACAACCTTCCTTTTACAATTCGTTTGGTTTTCATAATCGATTTACAATTCCTTTTCAAAGCATCAATAATTTTGTCTCTGACAAATTAGATGGCTCAAATTATCTTGTATGGAAAGATCATATCTCTTCAATTCTTATCTGTACAAACCTTTATGGTTTTGTTGATGGAACTATTCCACATGAATCTCTTATGGTGATGATTAAAATGCTCAAATTCCAAATCCAAATTATCTTGAATGGTTACAGATTGATAGATTTGTTGGATCTTGCATTAATGCTGCAGTTGATAGATCATTTTCTTCTGAATTTCTTGGTAGAAACATAGCCAGATAAAAATGGATGCATTTGGCAAAACTATTCAGTGATCAATTTCTTACTCGAAAGTCTTTGTTGCGTTCTCAACTTCATTCAATTAAGAAAGGCTCTTCAACAATTTATGATTTTCTTCATCAAACCAAAACAATTGCAAACTCTCTTGCAGAGATTGGTGAACCTGTTCAAGATTCATATCTGTTAATGTAGTCTTGGTCGAGAGTTTATTCACTTTGTAGTTAATGTTCAAAACATAGAACCTCCACTTTCTTTCTCTGAACTCAGATCTCGACTAATTAGTCATGAACAATTCTTGAAGGAGCAAGATTCAGATTCATTTTCTACACTAATCTCAGATCCAACAAACTCTGCTTTCTTTGTAAAGAAATAACATTCTTCATCTTCATACAATCCTGCATTTCGAAAACCTATGCCTTCAAATAATTCATCTCCCAATTCTCAGGCTAGCACCTCCTCCAGGTTTTCGTAAAACTGAATTTAACCCTACACAAAAGCATATTATAGATCCTGATTCAGTTTCTTGTCAGATATGTCTTAAACAGGGTCATCTTGCAAATCTGTGTCGTTTTCGTTATTCTGCTTCTAGAAACAGTTCAGCACCTCCACAGAAGGCTTTCCTTGGCCTTGATCTGAATGCAGGAAGTGGTTCTGCTTCTCCTTGGTTTTCTAATGAGTTTGACTTCAATGTGCAATTTCCTTCTAATACTGCTTATGAGAGTGGATGATATTGGAGTCATAGTCACTCAGGACCAATTTGGATACCTGACTCAGGAGCTTTCAGCCACATGACAAATAATGCTTCCATCCTACAGAATACCACTACTCACGCTGGCATAGGACAAGTTATGGTTGGTGATGGTAAGATACTTCCCATCTCATTAGTAGGTTCTTCTATACTATCTACTTCTTCTAAGCAGTTTAATCAACACAAAGTCCTTTATGTTCCTCACTTGCAACATAATTTAATGTATGTGGCTCAGTTTACCAAAGAAAATAATTGTGTGTTCTCGTTCTATGCTTGGGGATATTAAATCAAGGCATTGAAGAATAATTTTACTCTTGCTAAAGGAAGGATGCAGAATGGGCTATATCCAATATTATCTGGTCACTCTGCTTTACATTCTACTGCTCAACCATCTATTGCTGCTTCCCAACATAGTGCTGCTTTTACTACTGTAGTTGCTTCTTCAGCTTTGTGGCATTCAAGACCAGGACATCCTTCTCAGAAGATTCTTCATAAACTTGGTACTACTAATGACATCAAGCTATCTGCAAAATGTAACTCTATTTGTGGATCATGTCAATTGGCTAAGAATAAGTGTTTACATTTTAATGCTACTGGTAATATCTCTAGTATACCACTTGTATTGGTTCACTGTGATATTTGGGGACCTACCCCTGTACAATCTCGTTTGGGTTACAAGTTTACATTCTCTTTGTTGATGATTGTACTAAATTTTCATGGATTTATCAACTGAAGAATAAATCATATAGTGTTCACTGCTTTAAACTGTTTAAGTCACTTGATGAGAATTTTTTGAGGTTAAGATCAAACACTTTCAGTGTGATGGTGCTCTTGAACTTATAAAGGGACCATTTAGAGAATTTCTTGATTCAAGTGGTATTGCCTTAAGGGTTTCTTGTCCTTATCTTCATCAAAAAAATGAGTCAGCACAAAGAAAGCATAGGCATGTCACAGAGATGGGGAATACTTTATCTTTTCATGCTTCTCTTCCAAAGAAGTTTTGGTTTGATTCCTTCTTAGCAGCTATTTTTCTTATCAATAGACTTCCAAGTAAACTTCTTGACTACAAATCTCCTTATGAAGTGTTATATAAGTCTAAACCATATTATTCTCTTCTTAGAATGTATGGGTGTTTATGCTATCCAAACTTGGTGGCTTATAGGAAAGATAAGCTCAGCCCTAAATCACCTGCTTGTGTGTTTTTGGGATATAATATTCATCATAAGGGCTACAGATGTATGGAATTAAGCACTCACAGTATATATGTCACTACTCATGTGGTTTTTGATGAGAATATGTTTCCATTTGCTACTTCCTATACTTCTTCAGAGACTCTTGCTCAAGCTCCATCTACAGTTGCTCCTGCCACAGTTGCGTCAACTGTCACTGTTGATCCTTCACCAGCTGAATGAACTACCGTTGTTGATCCTTCATCAGCACAGTCACCTAGCACTATTGAGTCAACTAGCATTTTTGATTCTACACCAGATAGGTCAACAACCATTATTGATCCTATCACAGTTGAGTCAACTGGTACTGTTGATACTGCATCACATGAGTCAACTAGCATTGTTGCTCCTGCTCCAGTTTCTTCCGATATGCATACAAGATCTAAGTCAGGTATTCATGTTCCAAAGCTTTTATCTAAAGATTTTGTAGCTAATAGTACACTGAAACATCTTGTACCTCTTGCTCTTACTGCTTTACTTAAACCACCTCCTGAACCAAAAACTTTTAAAGAGGCCATCAAGTTACTTGTTTGGGTCAATGCTATGAAAAATGAATACACTGCATTACATGAGAATGATACATTTATTCATGTTCTATATCATCCTTCCATGAATGTTCTTGGCTGCAAATAGGTTTACAAAACAAAACTAAATGCTGATGGTATCATTGATAGACACAAGGCTACATTATTTGCTAAGGGTTATCACCAAGTAGATGGTGTTGATTTTGAGGAGACTTTTAGCCCTGTTGTTAAAGCTACTACCATTAGATGTGTTTTAAGTCTAGCACTCTCAAACAACTGGAGTATGAGACAACTTGATGTGGGCAATGCTTTTCTTCATGGATATTTAAAGGAGAATGTTTACATGGGACAACCCCCTGGATTTGTTGATCCAGAACATCCTACACATGTATGCCAGCTCAAGAAATCCTTATATGGACTTAAACAAGCTCCCAAAGCTTAGTATGAAAGGTTTAGTGGCTATTTGCTTAAGTCTGGCTTCATTAATTTTGTTTGTGATACTTCTATGTTCATTTATCACAAGAATTCATAGAGAATAATTCTTTTGGTGTATGTGGATGATATTATTATTGTGGGCACCTCTGAGTCTCTACTTACTTCATTTATTATGTCTTTGAAGTCTGAGTTTGCCATGAAGGATCTTGGACCATTACATTACTTCTTGGGGATTGAAGCTACTTTTGATTCTTCAGCCAATAAGATGCTTCTTACACAGAATAAATACTCTCTTTATCTACTCAGGAAACATGATATGTTAGGTTGTAAACCTTGTAAAACTCCAGTAGGGTCTGGTCCAAGGATTTTTGCTTATGATGGTGATCCTTTACAAGATGCTGCTTCTTATAGAAGCTTAGTAGGTGGTCTTCAATATTTGACACTTACTAGGCCTGATATTAGTTTTGCAATAAACTATGTGAGTCAGTTCATGCATATACCTAAAGGCACTCATCTCCAACTTGTTAAATGCATTCTTAGATATATCAAAGGCTCTCTGGGTTAAGGTCTTACTTTGGGAGGTGGTAATTGTTCAGAATTGACAGCATATTGTGATAGTGACTGGGCTGGTTGTCCTGACACAAGAAAATCCACCTCAAGATATTGTGTATTTATGGGAGGAAATTTGGTTTCCTGGTCATCCACAAAAGCTGAATACAGAGGACTTGCAAATGCAGCAGCTGAAATTCTATGGCTTTCTTATTTGTTTGAAGAGTTATCTATCTACTTATCTCTTCCCTGTCGCCTTATTGTGATAATCTTAGTGCTGGCAGTTTAACCGTAAATCCTATTTTTCATGCTCTCACTAAGCACATTGAAGTGGATTATCACATGATTCGTGATCTGGTTACTTCTGGTTTTCTGAAGGTCTCATATATTCACACTCTTAGTCAGATAGCTGATGTGTTTATAAAAGGATTATCTAAGTCTGAGTTTAGTTCACTAATGGCCAAACTGATGCCTGCAGTACGTGCATCTGTTTGAGAGGGGATGTTAGACTTAGTTGTCATCCGTACTCTTGTTTGAGGGTAAAAACTGATTCTGCTATTTTCGGTATGTGTTGAAGAGAAACGAATTCAAACCCTAAACAAATGCACTGCACGGGAATACTTTTAGGTTTGAGAGATCAATCTGTAAGACTCTGGCCTAAACCAAGAAATGGTCGTTCCAGATTCAATTCGGTCACAAGGTGAAGGAGAAGGGTTGATCTTAGGGAGGGAAGCGGAGAAGGTGTTTGAGATCAGAATGTCGAATGAAGGTGTGGTTGTTTATGACTCGTATCAGAAAATAGTTTCTAGCTACTTGTGTTGATAAACACTTGTGTTTTTTCTGTTGTCGAAATAGATTGAAAACCTATTTATACAAGTCATTGAGCGCACCCTGATCTCATAGGAAGTGGAGGAAGTTAAGTAATGGAGAAGTGGAGTTGTGCGGAAGGTAATGATCATCGTGTTTCCGTTATGAGGGAAGATTATCACACCTTCACCCACTACTCTCATTACTGTTAACCGTCCGTCTTTCCTGACACTTTCTCGTAATGGGCGCGTTGCACGCAAAGACGTCGTAAATTGCCGACCAATACCCCAGTGAGCATCCCCCAGTTTGTGACATGTTTGATGTCTCGAGTAAGTGGGTCGAGTCGTGGGACTCGTTGTTGAAAGCAGCACGTAGTGCTTTTAGGTCAAATAATAAATTATTTGTAAAACCGTTATTCATAAAGCATTGCTTATAATCGATGTATGTGAAGCATCGCTTTCGAATAAGCAGCTGAAAATAATCGATGTGCTAGAAGTATCGTTGTTTTTGAGATCGATCGAAGCAGTCACGAATCAAGCGTCTTAAAAGCGGACGGCCAGCCCTCTTTAGGTGTTCGTTTGAGGACCCTATGAGCGAGCTATCACTTGGTCGATCGCTCCCTGTGGGGAAGAGATGGTCGATGATCACAATGCTACTTTGTTATATTTCTGAAAACAAATCTACACTATCCAACTAGGCTGGCGAAGTTGGATGGACGAGATGATTTGCGGCAGTTGTATATTGTCGTTGTCGTATTTAGGGTTTGGAATCCGTGCAGCCATCCCTGTTTTAGCTAGTCGAATCAAGGCGGTGGGCGCTGGATTCGAACAGTGATCGGCCATGTGCAAAGATGAGCCGCTGGTGTGCACGCTGACATCTTTTGGGCCATCTGAAATTAGATCTAAGCCACTCGATTCGGCTGGCGAAGATGGGTGGTCGTGATTGATTTGAGATAGTTGTATACTGCCTCAAGCACAAATTAGGGTTTTAAAGCGGTCGCGTCATCCCTAATTCAATTGAATAGTTTGATGTGTCATTGACTTGCTATGGGCGAGTCGATCGACTGGGAAGAAGTTTGGACCGCCAATGAACACATTGGCGCTTCTTTGATCGTTCGAGATGCGATCTAGGCCGTCCGACTAGGCTGGCGAAGTTGGTTGGTCACGATTAATTTAAGACCGATCTAGGCAACCTAATTCGATTAAGACTCCCTTCGTTCACGCGGCTAGCCTGTCTTCATGCTAACGTTTTTGGTGATTGTTAGCATATCATAAGTAGTTAGTTAGTCCATTAGGGATGGAGGTGAGTTGTTTGGTGAGCATATCTGCACTTCATTGGTCGTTCGAAATAACATCCGAGCCATCCAACTAGGCTGGCTAAGTTTGGCAGATGTGATGAGTTTGAGACCGATATGGCCGGTCTTAGCTCGTTGAGCTTCTTTTCAACAGCGTGATCACCCTAACTTCTGGCCAACGACTAGGGGTTCTGCGGGTGAACTAAAAGTATCATGATCAGTTGGGATGATAGTGGGCCCGATGGTGAACATTATGGAGCTTGTCCGACCATGTTAGGAGGCGGCTAGGTTTTATAAATCGACTGGCCAAAACGTACGGCCGTGATCGTTTTGAAACTGACATGGACAGTCTATATTTTCCTTAAGGAATTTAAACGCGTTCAATCGCGCTATCTTTTAATTTAAAAAGTGTGTAAACACGCTGGTCTCTTTGTCAGAGAGTGATGCAGCCTGTGTGAGTACTTTCATGCAGATCTCGATACTAACACTTCGGGAGATTCATGCTACTATGCTGAGAGTGAACATTTAATCGTCATGTCATGTCAATATTGAGAGTTCGGCTGGGAACATAGCGTAGGAAAATACTAGGCGAGTCATGAATTAGTAAATAATGCTGGTGGAAGATAAAATTCGCAGAATATTTTTGGATTGTTGTTGCACGCACCATTCTGAGTAAATTTCATATATACAGATATATTGAATTGCTAAATACATATGTGAGCGAAGAGGCTTAAGAACTCATAACTTTTAAATGGCTTTTGTTCCTTTGCAGGATGCCAACGCATTAAATGCAGGGTTTACGATTTTAGCCTTTGAACTAAAAACCACCATCAATATTAAGTCCCCTGCTTAGTACGTAACAGTGACATTGTTGCGGGGTAAGCACTAGATGGTGACAAATAAAGGTAAAACTTATGAGACAAAGTTAGATGTTACCAGGAGAGATGGGTCGGCTTGTCCTTGGAACATGTGACGTTCAAGAGGCGTCCACGTAAGCATTCCTCTAGCATGATGTCGGTTGGCCCCATGTAGATTAGGCATACTGTTGGTTGGGATCTCAAACTGCATTCCAAGTCCCTTGTACATCGATTATCGTTCGAGAGCGTGTCCAAGCTTTCCTGGCTTCGGTTAGCATGGAGTAAAATTGGAGGCGCTATGAAGCATCTCAGCTAACGAGTGCTAGGACTGAAAGGTTTGCTACCCGACTAAAGTGAAGGAGGGTGGAGCATAACATGAACTCCTGGATAAACATGAATACCATTTTCATGACGATGTCATAATCCTCGACTCTGATGTGGACGAGCCCTATCATGAGGAATATCCTTAAAAGGTTGCCGAAGCAATTTCTGAAAAAGATGTTGAAGCAGCTCAATAGGATGTTGAAACGTCTTCCGGAGAGGATATTGAAGCAGCTCCGGAGAGGACTCTAGTGAAGGTGCCATTGGCCCTGGCGTTGATGACACTTCTTTGATGTTTAGTAGTCTTTGTTTCATGTGGCTGGAGCCAGGGCTTGATCGAATAATAATCTCTCATTCATGCTTGAAACTTTAGACGTACTCCTCGGTAAGGTTAGAGTAGAGCCTGTGTACATGATTTTACAATCTGAGCTCTCCTATTCTTTTGTTTGATATTCCCCTTGCAGACCACACGCTTCTTGAAGATTTGTGGCGTGCTGGCTAGGTAGGTAGAAGGATGGACGTTGTGCCGCGAATCTTTAAGGACTTCGTTCCAAGCGACATCTTTTGAACCGTCTTCTAAATCTTGGATGGTTGTATGGAATGGGATGAGATGAGCAGTCCCTAGTTACACTTCATATTCGATGGCGTTGCTGGATACATGAAAACATCTCCGATTTGTACTTTTGGAGTCTTTGATGCACATTTACGTCTTCATGTTGAGAATTTTCTGCGGCTCGTAAAGCTTCAACAGTGATGATACTGATATTAGAAATAAACCGGTTGAGGACGTGAAGGCATCCTATGCTTTGGCGGTCCCAGTGTAATTATCCCGAGATTATTTTCTATTGAAAGACGTACTTCCATTGTATTTCTTTGGTAAGGTGTTGGAGCGGCTTCGGCCTCTGAAGAGAGCGCTGAAGCGGCTTCAAGAGAGAGTGTTGAAGCGAATTTGGGAGAGAGAGCGTTGAAGAAGCTTCTTCTGTAGAAGGCGTTGAAGCGGCTTCAGGAGAGCGTGCGTTGAAGCGTCTTCTTCTGGAGAGAGTGTGCGTTGAAGCGGCTTCTTCTGGAGAGAGCATTGAAGCGGTTTCAGGAGAGAGCGTGCGCGGCTTCAGGAGAGAGTGTGCGTCGAATCGGCTTCTGGAGCGTGTGTTGAAGCGGCTTCTTCTGGAGAGAGCGTTGAAGCGGATTTAGGAGAGAGCGTGCGTTGAAGCGGCTTTTTCTGGAGAGAGCGTTGAAGCGGCTTCAGGAGAGAGCATGCATTGAAGCGGCTTCTTACGGAGAGGCGTTGAAGCGGCTTCGGGAGAGAACTCCCGGTGAGGGCGCCCTTAACCCTTGATTTCGAAAAATGAGTTCATCCCGTTCTTCTGAGGAGATATGATGTGGCAGATGGGAAGACGACACACAAATAGTACTGGCCGGCAAGTCGTGTTTTCTCCTCATGGGAAAGAATACCGTTTCTACTGTAACATCTCAACGCATGCAATGCTGGCAATGGTGATTTGAAATATGGGAGATAACAATAATGGTTAAGGATTCGACCAACCTTCAATTTGATTTTCCCTTGCAAATTACATGCTTCTTGATTGACCGTCTATCTTGTGTTAAAGAAGTCCTTGACTGACGGCGAAGGAATTTCATGCTGAGTCTCAGTCCCCAAGTGTGGTTTACGTGATTCTATCATGTGTGGTCGATGTGTTTACCATGATGAGGATATCACCCTCTTGCTGATGACTATGTACAAAACAGGTTGGCTGGAGCTTGGATGCACAAATCTTGGTAGTGACGAGTGGTGGCTACGTACATGGATCTTGAAAGTAAGGAGCGGCGGCTACGAGCGCGAACCTTGGTCGGCCACGACCATGAATATTGACGGGCTTTAATAAATCACGCATGCGAGTTTATTCTCCCTTCTTTATTTTTTGGTGAAGCGACTCTTCCCGATTCCACAATGTGCGGAAACTTCGCCTATTGTTGTTTGCATAAATGCTTCATCATGGTCCGTACGGTTTCGTGGACGGAGTCCCTAGGAACTATGCAACTCCCCGACGGGAATAGGGTCTCTCCGAACTCCCTCGGTGCTGAGAATTGAAGTTCTCCTGCATCTGTGGTAACGACAATATTTAGGATTTGCCATTTGTTCCTGAGTTGGTGGCCTGATAGGAGGTAGTTTGATGGCATCATCTTGAATCCATACTTCTATGAGTTCAATCACTTGACGGGAACCAAGAAGTTTGGAGCGATTCTCGGTTTCTTGTTATTGTGCGAAGTCTTTAGCCGCGGCCTTTCGGAATGGGGCCATCTGATGCGCTGGTACTGCACGTTTGAGTTGTTGTTCTGCAACTGGAGCTTTCCTCTTTCCTCCTACACTCACCACTCTTACGAGGGTTGAGTGTTGTATTGTTTGTTGATGAGACGTCTGTTTCCTCGAATCTCACGTGTATCTTCATTCTGGCGGGTCGATTCCTTCCGGCAAAAGGCTCTTGTTATTGTAGCCAACCGCTTAGCGACTTCATGAAGTTCGAAGAACGTCTGGAAGTGCGGGTTCTCCATCAAAGCGCGATGACGGAGTGCCATGCCATTAATGCACAACTCTAATAATTGATGTTCAGTCACATTTGGATCATAGTGCTTGAATCCAATTGGCTATGCGGTTTGGTGTAATGTTGTTGTACCAAGTGTACGCTCTCCCGATAAGTGACTTTGGGAACTCTTTCAGGCGGAGGACATGATTGTATTCGTGCTCTTCTAATGACTCCAGAAAACGAGAGATATGTTCACGAGCATTACCAGTTCCGTCATAAACGGAAAATTGAGGACAGTAGTATCTTCTCGGAAGAGGAACTCTTTGCACATCATGAGAATACGAAGATTGATACTGGTGCACGTCCACCGGGTTTTCCTTGCTTCGATTTTGGAGGAGACGCTCTAGATCCTCACGTGTGATGAAGTTGGACGGCTGATTCCTTTCTCTTGAGCGCTCAGGAGCAAAAAAAAACTTCCTCATCTATGAATGCACGCTCTGTTGAAGTGCTTGCGCCAAAAGTGTTGAAAGTAGTCCTTATTGGTTCCACGGGATGACGCAGATCTTATTGTAGTCATTCGGTTAGAGTCTTGAGGAAAGTGAGTACCTCTTTATGAGTTGTGGCCATGTCCGTCTGAGCCTTAGCGGGAACTTCTTGTCTTTTCATCAAATCGAAAATGGTAATAGGGGGTTGGCCTCCTCTGGATCCTCTAGTCTCTCGTCCTGATGGGGGAGTGGCAGTAGTTCTAGTAACAACTAGGGGAGTTACGCTCGAAGAAATATTTGGAGTGGCGGCAGCGGCTCTGGCTCTGGTGATTGGAGGTGTCACACCTAAGGGAATGTTTCTTGCGCCGTTGGTATTGGCGGTTGAGGATATAGTGCCACGAGATACGTTGATCGTGCTGGTAGACAGTACATTGGTGTCACCGGCAGAAGTGTTGATACCAAGGGTGTTGTCAGCGCCGGTAACATCGAGATTTGTCGCTGATCCAGACCTAAGATCCACTATCTTTGAATTTGAGAAAATTGAAATGAAATTGAAAATTGATCTTGCAACCGAGAGATTTATCTCCCACTGTGGTCGCCAATTGTTTGAGGGTAAAAACTGATTTTGCTATTTTTGGTAATTTGGGGTGTGTTGAAGAGAAACGAATTCAAACCCTAAACAAATGAACTGCACGGGTGTTTATGGGTAAAAATCGTTTCCGCCGATTTCGGTAAATTCGGTGGGTGAGTGAGAAACTGGTTTAAACCCTAAACAAATGTGCTGCATGTGAGCACTTTCTAGATTCGACAGATCAATCTGTACAAGTCCGGCCTAAACCAAGAAATGGTCGTTCCAGACTTGCTTCGGTCACAAAGTGGAGGAGAAGGGTTGATTTGGGGAGGGAAGCAAAGAAAGGTGTTAAGACCAGAATAGTGCAGGAGAGTAGTGTCTCGACTTGTATCGAAAGTGAAAGCTTGGAAGCTTGCAAGAGATGAAAGATTTTTGGAGAGCTTGCAAAGTTGCCTTTTCTGAGAGTGTTGTATTTTTTTTCCCTGGCCGAGACTTGTTGTCCGGTGGAAATAGGTAAGACTTATTTATACAAGTCGAGGCTGAAACGTACCCTGGCCTCATGAAGGAAGAGAGTAAAGGGTGAAATAATGGGAGGAGGTGGTAACCGCAAGGTGTTTATGGGTGAAAACGTTTTCACCATTATTTCCTCATTATTCCTATTCACGCTTTCTTAATGTGAGCGTAGTTTACGTTGCATCTTTGTGACATGCCAAACCAAAACCCTAGAAAGCATCCCCCCAGTGTTGATGTCTCGAGTGTTGGTTGCATCTTGAGTGCAAGTGGCGCTGCTAGAGGCGCGTGTGGCATGTGCCACCGGCATGTGCTGGAATGCCTTTGTTGCGGGTTGCACCTTGAGTGTAAGTGGCAATGCCGGAGCTGCTAGTGGCGGTGTGGCATGTGCGGAATGCTTATACGTTGAGTGTAAGTGGCAATGCCCCGAGCTGCTAGTGGCGTGTATGGCAAGTGCCAATGGCGTGTGCGGAATGCCTTGATGGTAGGTTGCACGGTTTACAAGTTAGGCTACCAGCGTGCGTGTTTGGCATGTGTCAATGGCACGCATGGCCATTAGGGCTATGTCCTGGTAAGAAAAGCTACCAGCGATGCATGTTAGCATGTGCCAATGGCATGCATGGCCAACTTAGGTCACGACCTGGTAGGAAAAGCTACCAGCGAGCGTGTTGGCATGTGCCAATGGCATGCGTGGCCAATTTGGGTAGCGCCCTGGTAGGAAAAGCTACCAGCGAGCGTGTTGGCATGTGCCAATGGCATGCGTGGCCAATTTGGGTCGCGACCTGGTAGGAAAAGCTACCAGCGAGCATGTTGGCATGTGCCAATGGCATGCGTGGCCAATTTGGGTCGCGCCCTGGTAGGAAAAGCTACCAGTGAGCGTGTTGGCATGTGCCAATGGCATGCGTGGCCAATTTGGGTCGCGCCCTGGTAGGAAAAGCTACCAGCGAGCGTGTTGGCATGTGCCAATGGAATGCGTGGCCAATTTGGGTCGCGCCCTGGTAGGAAAAGCTACCAGCGAGCGTGTTGGCATGAACAGGAACCAATTGCTACGAGTTTTGTTCCGTCTTTTGATAAATCAAGGTGAACAGGAACCAATTGCTATACCGGACTTATATACCCGAAGAACAGCCTAGTAATATCAATCACCTCACAATAATCTTAATCGTATGGTAGCGAAACAAGATATTGTGGAATCACAAACGATGAGACGAAGATGTTTGTGACTACTTTTTATATTGCTATCGGAGATTAAATCTAGATCAAATCTTAAAGAAGATAGTACTCAATACAATAGAATAAAGCAAGATCAGAACACGCAACTATAGAGAAAATAGTTGGGTCTGGGTCCACAATCCCAAATGAAGTCTTTAAATCGTTAACCTATAATGGTTTTAGGAAAAACCTAGGTTAAAGGAGAATCGACTCTAGTCGCAACTAGTATCACACAAGGGGTGTGGGGATTAGGTTTCCCAGTTGCTAGAGTTCTCCCTTATATAGTCTCCAAATCAAGGTTTCCAATCAATGTTACCTTGGTAACAAAGCATTCAATATTCACCGTTAGTTGAAAACCTGATTAGACTCAAGCTAATATCTTTCAACCATTAGATCGAACTTAGCTTGTTACACACAAATGAAAAGTGACTTCATTTAGATATGGGTAACCGTACCTAAACGTGTACACCTTGTTGGCTCAACAATAGTTAACCGAAGTTAGCCATATGAACACTTTCATATCAACCTTGTTCATCTTAACACAACTAGTTCAAATGACTCAAATGAAACTAGTTATAGAGTTGTTCAATTGTTTGTATTCTCATAGAAGTATACAAGACACAATTGAAGCGAAATTGATTTTGATTCACTCTAATCGATTCATGAACATTATAGCCACGGTTTGCAAAAGATTGCATTCCTTATTTTATAAATGTATTATTTCATGAATAAACCGATTTTAGAACATAACTCACTCAAGTATGCAAACGTGTACGCATACCTAAGTAGCCGGACTTGGTATGGGTTCGCCAGTATGCGAACATGGACGCATACTATCGTACACCACCAAACTCATTTCCCGGACTTGAACTGTTATGCCGGTACGCATACGTGTATGCATACTAAGTTCCCGGAATTCAACTAACAAACCAGTACGCATACGGGTATGTATACTATGGTTCCTGGACTTGGAATAACTTGCAACGATTTAGCATACAAGTACGCATACTCGTGCTATATCCAATCATGGTTAATTGTTCTAAACTCCCATTTCAATCATTGAAACATTCTTAGAAAACGACAATAGCTGTCTCACACAAACTATTACCTTCAAAGCAATTTTCAAGTGATCAAATGATCAATACGAAACATTCCGAGTCTACACCAAATGACTGTCTCACACAAATCATATAAGATGTTACCAGGCGATTTTCACATGATCATGTTTTGACTTCTGTCAAGAATATAAGATGAATTTGGTTAAAGCAAAATCTTACCAACACATATTTAGAGAAATATGTAAGCGAGTTAAACTCAGCTCGAAATATCAAATGTGTATAATTGAAGTCTATATAGCTATACGACTTATGTCTCAAATAGGAGATATAGTAGATAGACTTTTGAGTGATATATGAGTTCAAGTCTCCACATACCTTTTGTTGATGAAGTTCCACAAGCTCCACTTAGTAGTTCTTCGTCTTCAATCGATGAACGCCATGAATCCTAAATCTCAACTACACATTCTATCCTAATCCGAGACTTAGCTATAAGTAGACTAGAAATCAAGACTTATAATTTTGGCAACTAAACTTGACAAACAAGCTTGAGATAGCAACGCTTGCGAGTTCGACCGAGTAGTGCTCTAACAATCTCCCCCTTTGTCAATTTTAGTGACAAAACTATCAATACATGTGGATTACAAAATATATAAACTTTGTATCTTCTCATCCAAATGCTTGATTTCCTTGGTTCTTCAACATTACTCGAAATCTTCGTCACTTCCAAGTACTCAAGTTATTCTGAACGTGTTCAACTCAGCATCATAGTTGTTGAAGATCTGTAGCTATAACAATATATAAAAACAAGATATTTTCGTATTGTTATACAGTGTCAAAGTATTATTACACAGCATCAAAGTCCAATTGCATCACAACTTTGACAACAATAATATGGTGATATGTATCTGTAGCGCCCCCTAATCTAGCAGCTGACTAATCCAAGAGATGAACTATAAAATGAGGCACTAACGATCTAAAACATCTATTTAAACATTAAGAAAGAAGTTCTAGAAAAAGATTAACCCCTCTCTGACATAAATAAAAGAACTCCTCTCAAGTGATACATATTTAATAATGAGTTGGTTTACAAATAGAATATAAACACAAAAATAAACGTAGCAGAAGCTAACCAACTCCTCGAAGCTTTCATCGCCACGTACACATCTTGATCTGTCTCTGAAACTGAAAGTGGGAATGGGTGAGCACATCATCCCTAAAATGGGTGCCCAGTAGAAATAATAACTAACTTTCAAGTAATAACTAGAATGATTTAAAGACAATGCAGGTTTTACTGAAAACCGATAAAACACGGAAAAAGGGATAAAGCATATTAAAATAATAAGTTGTATTGAAATATAAAGTTCCACCAACTATTAAACCGGCACACATTCACAACATAAATAATAGTTGAGCGACGTCTTCCTTCGGAGTAGCAAGGCATGATCTGTTTGGTTCTTCAATGATCATTAAAGCGCCCATGAGGTTTCCGTCCTCAAGTCATAAACGATGTATACCTTACTAGTACCTTATTCTACGCGCACTCTACATAACAAGTATCCAAAGAGATCTAATGGTAACAACATTATATCCGATCGAAGTGCTTACACAAATGGAGAGCCCCTTTACCATCCCCAAGTAAATCCAACAATCTTATATAAGATTCTCAACATCATTCTCTATAAACACCAAAACATAATATAATAGCTTTTGAAAGTAATTTAAAAGAATAATAAACATCCATGTATGAGACATGCGTTGCCCCGTATGCGAAATATGGGAAAATATAATGGCCAAATTAAAACCAGACCTATATAATATTCAACCCAACGAGGCCTATCTAGGTTTGCTTAAATTAGGTATAACATTTGGGGGCACACATCTCACACCAATCAAAAGGAAACCTTCTCCCTTTCATGCTAATAAATAATAAGGAATGTAACCGCTTTCCAGTCAATGGAAAGAATCACATTTTGAAAAATAAGTAAATACTCCCAAAACACAGATATTAGTTGTTTCTAAAGATCCAAGCCCATCCCAAAATGTAAAAGAAAACTAGTTTGTATTACACACAGATAATACATGCATACACTATCATATAGTAACAAAGATATGCATGGATTTAACAAAAGATAGATTTGTAAAACAATAATGAATACAAGAGAGTTCGTTATCGATTCCCACCTCTTTTGATGACAAGCCTCGTCTACCTCGAGATGTTCAATCCACGGGATCATCCTTTGAATCGATCGATGTTAATAACGACTAACTGTTAATCACACAAGCACTCTAAAGATTAGCTAAAAGGCTCATGCAAGGCTCATAACACAATTTCATACAATTCTCTAGTTATAAGCAAGTGAACTATCTAATGGTTCTACGCCCAATTATGGTTCTATACATTTTTATTATTCTACCTTTAGCATATCTAAAGTTTACTAATTCAATTAGATTGGTTCTGTAGTCGATTAGATAAGTCTAAAGAATATCTACAACTTTGTAGAAGGAATTAAAGGTTAATTCAGACCATAAGGATCCAAGACATCAAAGTAGGAAAATTAAGCCTAAGCCCAAATCCACTAAACCGTCCCATTAAACTAAAGCCTGGTCCAACTGGTCAATTACCGGTCAACGTTTGGTCAATAAAGTCAACTAACAGTCAACGTCCAAGTCTAGGTCAAAGTCCAGGGTAAATGGTCAATATCAAGTCAACTGAGGTCAAGATATATAACTCAGTGAGTCTAAACGATCCAACTCAGTCAGATGGACAGAGTCAGCTAAGCACAAAATCAATCAGATAATCTGACTAGGATGACTAACAGGTCTAAACTCCAAAATACAAAAATTCATACAAATGTTATCCCAACAACAAATTCAACAATACAACTCCTCAGTTCTAACTCACACTAACTCTAACTGTAATCTTGATTACATATCTATTCCATTCTCATTTGCAAGTCACTATAGTTCCCAACACAACACTTACATATTCACTTCAACCAAACTTTAGTATCAGTTCAACATCAACTTCTTTCCACATTGAATCTCAATTCAAACAATCCTGCAATATCCTAACATCCATCTAACTCTTCAATCTAGTCAATACTTCACAATATCAATACCAACTGTAACTTCAGCTCCATCTCTGCACAATAAACACCAACAGAATTTGCAATTCATCTTCTACAATTATATCTTCATTAATTACCCTGCATTTAGAACACCACCCTCTTCTTACTACTCCACGAGTTCCATAAACCACAACTCCAGCACCTTGCAACTCAGCACAACACAACACCTCAGACTACAACTCAGTCATAACTCTTTTACATCAACATCATCCAATTCAGTTCAGTACCAACATCATCACTTGTATTACCATCTCAAAACCCAGCCTCTCTTCATATCTTCATATCAGCAACAACAACATCGCCACTACCTTTCCATATCCAGTCCCTGCAATCACTATCACTTGCAATTCCATCCGCAACACTTCATTCACCTAAAACCCAACTCAGTTTCCTCACTATAGCTTCCTCCATGTCCTCAATCACAGTTACATCATCTTTAATCAGCAGCACTGACCTTCATCTTCTTCTTTGTTCACCAACATCTGATCAATAACAACACCATCTTTTCTCATTCTCTGGTCACATAATTCTAATTCTGAATAATTAACAACAGCCCTAATTCAGCAAACCATCTTCCATCCATGACTTTTTTATTGATTCCCCAATAATGAACCAAAACCCTAATATTTATTTCTTCATTGTAGAACCCTAAATCAATGACTCAAATTCAATCACCACTTCTCAGTTCATCATCCTCATCTAAAATACCCAATTGAGAACCCTAATTTTCATCCAACAACATCCAGCTCTTTTCCCTGTAACTCAAATCAAACAGGTGAAACCCAATTTCCATCTTCGATTTACCAAAACCCTAATTCTCAAATTTGGGGAAGCACAGAAATCTAATTTTCTATGAAACTAAAATTAAACTTCACACAACCATTCATAAACAAATATTTAACAACAAACCCATTCGATAATCGATCAAAATGAAACGCTTTCATAAGAGAATCAATCAATTACAAGACCCTAAATTAACTTACCCTTTTTATCTTCTTCCTGAGATCAAACAACTTCAGTACCATCACCTTCGTATTCTATCAACATACTAACAAGTTTACAAAGAACTGCTTGCAAGATTTAACCCAACTCTCGGTATTGAATTCGACCGAGAGAAAAAGGAGAAGAATCGGAGAAGAAGAACAGAGAAGAAGATGGAAGAAGAAGGAAAGAGAATAAGAAAAGAGAAATGATTTTCTCTCGACACGTTTGGTGAAGATAAGGCCAACGAACTTATTAAGGCACCCACGCTTTGGATAAGGGCAGCCAGGTCGGTTTGACATCGATTATTTTGCCCTTCGACTATTCTTATGAAATCTTCTTCGTATGATATCCGACTGACACGTTCGAGTAGACCATTTCGCATAACTTTTCGAGATCTATCTAGTAATACTAGTTTCGTATCTAAATCGTTGTTAGATTAATTTCAAATAATTAATGTTCGTCTCTAATTAATCGAGTCATTAGCGGCTTAGTCGTATCTTGACTAGTCTAATAGCATTGACGAGCTTGAGGGTCGTCACAGTATCACTCCCCATGAGTCAATACTTCATCTCACAATGAAAACCACTCCCCCTTACATAATGATCCGTAAACCATATATATTTTTAGTGGGAACTACACAATAACTCTCCCCTTTTTTGTCAATATAAATTGGCAAAGGCACGAAAACTAGCGGGATCATAATGAAATTCTCATAGAGATACTTCATGACTAAAAGAGAACATATCAACTTTCTTTCGATGATTTCACATAGTCGAAACTTAGTATATTTATCAAGGAGTTTATAAAGATACAAGATAACTCCTACAATATCCCACAGCCGCACTCCCCACAAAGATTTGGCAATTAAGCACAAGTTCAATTAAGAACACTCCCCCATAAAATGTCATTCCCGAAATTACAACAAGAGCGACCTTACTTTTACATGTGTTTCAACTGGTTGACATCATCCGCCTGGATTTTAACAAGTTTTAGAATCACTGCACTCTCTTTGGATGCTTCCCTTTCAACTTCAGAGTCAGACTCGTCAATAAGGAGATCCGGGTAACACTTGTCAATGGAAGTTTGTTTCGTTGGAACACTAGTTTTGTCTATATTTGAGACTGACGAAACTTTCTCTTTAATAGATTTCATAGACACGGAACTTTTATTTCTGGTGATGCGTTTATCAGAGATAGCACTTCTGTCCATATTCAGATTGCTACAAACACAGACTTACAAGGTCTTTAACGTGTTTGCCTGCTCTGACACCAATTGAAAAGGCGGGGGTACAACAACTACACCCAATAATTCGTTTGGCAATCTGAATAGACAAACTCCAATATACATTCAAGAGAATCAACTAGACAGTCAGACTCAATCTAGAGAAAAGTATATCAAAGAGTTTTTATATCTTTATCTCTCAATTCAATCTGTAATCAGCAAATAGAAATTTGTGTACTGTTCTTAGTACAAGAGATAAAAAAACCCTTCTGTATGCACTGATACAGCATGTTCTATTCAATTTTCATCATAGTCCTTTGCTTACAAGTTCAGGCTAATAAAGGAGAAGCTAAACCCTAAAGCAAGTAAGGATACGTGGAGCAACCACGTCCATAACGGCTAATAGGGTTATTTAATTAACTAATTAACTCACTAACTTCATTAATTAACTTCTAACCCTAGTTGATAATACACCCGATCTTTGGGTGCCCCTAACAGATTGATGACCCACAAGAAGGTACATGACAATGCCCTCTTCTTCAGCTCATCCTTGTCCTCAAGGATGAAATTTTGGAAAGTTAGTAGCAATGCTGGAGCTATCTTCCCAGGTGGCATCAGTGGTTGTCGAGTTGGTCCATTGTACTAGCACTTGAGAAATCTTCTCGCCATTTCTATCAATCACCCTGTTACCCAACAGCGCTGCTGGTTGCACTTGTATGCAGCCTTGTTGGTCCACTATAGGCAGAGATGGCATATGAATGATGGCAGCACCTAGCTTCTTTTTCAGTTATGAAGTGGCTGCAGTGTATGGATGACTGAGAGCTATAAAGTGGTTGTATTTAGTAAGTCTATCAACCACTACTAAAATCACATCCTTTCTATCAGATTTTGGCAATCCTTCTATGACGTCCATAGTGATGTGCTTCCAAGCATGCTCTGGTATTGGTAGAGGTTGGAGAAATCCAGCTGGATGAGTGTGTTCACCTTTTTTTCTTTGGCATACATCACAAGCAACCACAAATGACAATATCTCCTTCTTCATATTCCTCCAATAGAAGTAAGTCTTGGCTCTAGCATAGCTACTCTGAATCCCAGAATGCCCTCCTATTGCTGATGAGTGTATTGATTCTATAATGGCACTTCTTGTGTTATTTTCACTCCCTACATATAACCTGTTTTTGTACCTCAAAATGCCACCTTCATAACTGTAATGTTGTACTGTAGTTGGAGCTAACAATAGTTTAGGAATGATTTCCTCAGCCATTTCTTCTTCTTTGTAGTTGTTTATTAGTTCTTGAGCCCATAATGGTTGTGTCACAGAGATAGTACTACAAGAAGATGTAGCAGGTACTCTTGAAAGTGCATCTGCAACTTTATTTTCCATTCCTCTTTTATATTTGATTTCATAATCAAAACCAAGTAACTTCATAAGCCATCTCTGCTAAAGGACAGTAGTGATTTTTTGTTCCATAAAGTACTTGATGCTCTGTTGGTCTGTGTGAATGATGAATTTGTATCAAGCTAGATACCCTCTCCATCTAGTAACAGCTGAGACTATGGCCAGTAGCTCCTTCTCATAGGTGGACATCCCTAGAGATTTAGGACCTATGCTTTACTATAGAAGGCTATAGGCCTCCCCTCCTGCATTAGAACGGCTCCAATTCCTATTGCACAAGCATCAGTCTCAATATGAAGATTTTATTGAAGTCTGGCAGAGCTAGCACTGGAGTGTTGAACATTGCTTCCTTGAGAGCATCAAAAGCATTTATTGCAGCTTGTGACCATTTTAAGTTATTCTTTTTAAGTAGCTCTGTCAATGGCTTGCTTATGTTGCCATATCCCCTCAAAAACTTCCTGTAGTACCCAGTGAGGCCCGAAAAAACCCTCAACTCTTTAAGATTTTTGGGAGTTGGCCATTCTTTCATACTAGAGATCTTGTTAGGGTCAGCTGACACGCCTTGAGCAGTGATTAAATGCCCTAAATATTCCAACTCCTCTTGAGCAAAACAACATTTTGACTTTTTTGCAAATAACTGATGATGTCTAAGTAGCTCAAGAACTACCTGTAAGTGCTTTCAATGCTCTTCCTGACTTGGGATGTACACTAGAATGTCGTCAAAGAAACCAATACAAATTGCCTTAAGTAAGGTTTGAATACTTCATCCATCAAGGCCTGAAATGTGGTTGTGCATTTGTGAGCCCAAAGGGCATGACCTTGAATTCATAGTGCCCTTGATGTGTTCTGAAAGCAGTTTTAGGTATGTCATGCTCATACACTCTTATTTGATGATAACCTGATCTCAGATCAATCTAGGTGAACACCTTAGCTCCATGCAGCTCATCAAACAACTCATCTATGACTAGAATGAGGTATTTATCCTTGATAGTGAGCTCATTAAGCTTCTTATAATCCACACAAAACCTCCATGACCCATCCTTCTTCTTCACTAGTAATATTAGGGAAGCAAAAGGGCTGTGACTTGGTTGTATAATGCCATTCTCTAGCATTTCTTGAATTATGTTTTCCACCACAGACTTTTGAGTATAAGGGCACTTATAGGGTCTTTGGTTGGTGGGTTGTGAGTTGGGTTTGAGGGGTATCTGGTGGTCTAAAACTCTGGTTGGAGGTAGTTGAGTTGGTTCTTTGAACACATCAGTATATGAGGTTAACAGGTTTTGAATGTTGGTGGGTATGGCTGTAAGTGGTGGTTGTGTAGCTGTAATAGATAATAAATGTCCAACCAACCCATGGGTGTTCTTTCTAAAGAAATTCTTCACTGCATTGGAGTTCATCTTCATCAAGGTAGTCTTCTCTGAGTTCCCTGTTAAGGTGATCTTCCTCCCCTTGTACTTCAAATTTATACTGAGTTTGGTGAAGTTAAACATCACATCTCCCAATTTCCTGATCCAATCAGCTCCTAGCACCATATCACACCCCCCAAGAGGAAGTAACCTCAAGTCTTCCACAAAGGTATGTCCCTGCATTTCCTATTTCAGGTTGTTGCACACTCCTGTACTTGTAGTTCTATCACCATTAGATACTGTTACCAATAGATGAGCTGTGGGTTGTATGCTGCAACAAATCTTCTGAGCTAGATCAGTGTCAATGAAACTATTAGTGCTCCCAGTATCAATGAGGACTGTGATTGCTTGCTTCTTAAGGAATCCAGAGATCCTGATTGTCTCACCATTTATTCCACCTTATCATGAAATGTGTAACAACTCCCACTTTTTCTGTCATGGTAAATGGTACACCGGAAGGATATTTTAAAAGTGAGAGAGGACTTCGACAAGGTTGCCCCCTCTCACCGTATCTGTTTATCCTTTGTTCACAAGGTTTGTCCTGGATGATGAGAAGAATGGAAGAGGAAGATTTGTATCGAGGCTACAGAGTTAATAGGTAGGCACCCTCTGTGTCCCATCTTATGTTCACAGATGACCTCTTACTTTTCGGGACCTTGGACAATCAAACTGTGGATTCTCTCCAACATATTCTGTAAACTTATGCACATTGGTCAGGGTAGCAGGCAAATCTCAACAAGTCCAGTATCTTATTCAGTAAAAGTGTGAGTGAAGAAAAGAAGACGGAGATTACTGCTACCCTTGGAGTGAAGGAAATGCACATTGACGATAAATATCTCGGCTTCTATCTACTCAAATCAGCTCACAAAATCAGTTCTTATGATTTTCTCGCATACAAATTTGACTCGAAGCTAGGTGGTTGGAAGAGGACTTCTCTAACTCACTCCGGTAAAACTCTCCTCATCAAAGCTGTCTTGGGACTGATTCCCCCTTACTTCATTTCCACTTCTATTTTTCCCAAGGGTGTAATCAAAAAGCTTTCTAGAATCATGCGAAACTTTTGGTGGGGACATACCTATAATTCAAGAAAGTTGCATTTCATCAACTGGGATACTTTCATGGAAGAGAAATATAAAGGTGGACTGGGGATAAGAGACTTCGAGGATATCAATAGAGCTCAAATCACCAAACTCATTTGGAAGTTTCTCGAGCAACAGTTGCCTCTGGGTGCAGATTATGAAGGCTAAGTACTGCAGGAATTTTAGCATCTAGGAGGTGAAATACAATGGGAGGAGCAGCTCTGCTTGGAAAGCTTTTTTAGATTGCAGAAAAGATTTGGAAAACAAATGTCAGTGGATGGTTGGAAATGGCAAAAATATCCATATCTTCAAAGATCCATGGGTCCCCAATTTGAACAATCCAATCCCTGAGAAACTTAACTCTACAATAAACATAACAAAAGTGAATGAGTTGTGGCTTCATAATCCTGTCAGATGGAATGAATCCTTATTGAGTCAGCTCTTCTCTCCGGCGACAACAGATGCAATTCAGAGCATATATATCCCTGTGGAGGAGGAGACAAAGGACAAACTGATATGGAGGCCACATCCAAATGGGGAATTTTCAACCAAGTCTTTTATGAAGACCTTAAAATGCAGTAGACCTTCAAGCTCCGGAACTAATATTGAAGACTTCCCATGGAAATTTTTTTGGAAGGTAAAGAATATAGTACCTAAAGTCTAGCTCTTCATTTGGAGATTTATACATGATGGTATTGCAGTCTATAAAGTCATGGGGAAGTTCATCACTGGTCTAGACCATGACTGTAGATTATGTGGAGCTAGTGATGAAACTATTGAGCATCTTTTCCTTAACTGTCTTGTGGCTAGAGATGCTTTCTTTGGATCAAATCTTGGGCTCAGAGTCAATGGAAGTTTTACTATAAAAGGCTTACTTTCCAGATGGTTACAGGAAAAAGGAGACTACAAGGTGTTCAGATTGGCTAGCTGTATTATGTGGGCAATTTGGAAAGCCATGAACGAGAAGATCTTCAGTAACATCTCCCCTTACATCCATAGAATCATCCAGGAGGCTCACTACCGGTTCAATTTCTACATGAATGCTATAGAGGATGATACCAACACTCCATCCATTCAAATCCCAGATGTTGGTGGAAATGTCAATCCTGAGGATAAATGGGAACCACCTGCTAACACCTGGATTAAACTGAACATTGATGCTTCGTTTTCTTCCAACACTGGTGCTTGTTGATAAGCACGTAAGTGCTATATTTTATGCCCATATTTATATTAGCTAGGACTTGATATTTTGGCTAACAACATCATCTTAGTGATTTTGTAGAAAGTACAAGGAAATCCGATCGACCAGAAATAAAGACTCAAGCTAAATTGGAGATTAAAGAGGCATTTGTAACAAATGGCACCAAAATGGGACGGAGCTTAATTATTTGGCTACTAGTTAGGATGTCGCACCACCAAGCCATATTACTTTCCCAATATCACTCTAGCACATATTCAGGGGAGACAAAGAATTGTGTTTATGCAGAACGTGGAGTCACTAGAGGTAAAGAAAATGTGGGACGTGTCCACATTGATAACCACAATATTTTGTGGTGTTTCAGTTCGTGTTAAAACAAGAAATGGAAATTTCATTCCTTATTCAAGCTGGAGGCACTGCTGCCAAATCGAGATGGAGAATGGTCGAGCTAGTTGCAAATTTGGTAGTAGGCGATCGGAGAAAGATGCGTACAAGGTCGAATGGCGAGTTGTGTGTCTGCAACGGGGTTTGGTACCGGTGGAGGGTCATGAGACCAGTGAAGACACGAAGATGGACTGTATGTTTTTGGGCGATTTGAGTCGGTGTAGTTGAGAAATGAAACTACATAGAAGTGCAGTCGATGGCTGAGATGAGTGCAGTCGGCTGTGGAGTTTTGGCCGTGAGTTTATTGTGGAGAAGATGAGAAACAACATGGACATCGAACATGGAAGAAACGAAAGCAAGCCATGAATTCAGCTGGTGCTGATGGATATGGTCGGAGTTGGCTGAGATGACAACAATGATGGATGACTGAAATGGGTGATGGTTGAGTTGGTTTTGCCGAGAATTGAAATGGAGGTGTTGTTATTAATATTGCTTGCCATTGCATGGCTCAGAAACGAAAGATGGAGTCTCAGTGTAGTATGGCCGGAGTTGAGGATGTACTCGAATGTGATGATTTGTGGTTCGACTCAGTGAACATTTGGGGTCGAATTTGGAGCTCGTTTTGGGTTTTGCTGGTGACGGTGGCCTGAGTTTATCATGATTGAAGGTATTAAAAGGCATGAGAACAAATGGGGTTTGTGCCCGAGTGGAGGAAGATGCTTCTGAAGTCGAGCAATAGAGATGCTGGCCGTACATAAAACTGCAGATATAAAATGGAAGAACCAACTACCATGGTGTTGAGCTTGCTTTGAGTTGGAAGAGAGCTCGAGATGGAGGAGAACCATGTACTAAATGGATCGGAAATTGAAGGAACGGCTTCTAGTTGCAGTCAGTGAAGTGGAGATGGATGTATATGCTATCGGTTAGCTTTGCAATCGGTGTAAGAAAATATTTAACCAGCAGGATCATGTGACGCTTGCAGAATGGCGTAATGCTCTGAGTTTAGAAGTTTGGGTCAGTGTTTGAATTGGGCCTTTGGCAATTTCGTACATTCCAGTTAGAAGATTGGTCCGGATCTTGGAAATTCACCTGGGTCTTTGGAGGATTTCTTAGCAGCAACTATATAGATGAAGAGAAAGAGACTGAAGAATGGAGGCCGGACTGGGATTCTTTGGAAGAGGCGGAGCATAAATGGACAGAGCCGAAAGAACAATAGGTTTTGCTTTGTTTATCGTTTTCACTTGCTATGTCTTGCTAGTTTTTCATGTTAGGGTGAAAGGATGAAGTTGTAGGTTAATTTATTTGTGTTTTTGAAACAAGGGTTTTCAATAATACGAGCTTAATAAATGTGTTTTGTTTCTCTATCAATGATTTACCTTCTAGCTAGATTTTTCATGTTCTATGCCATGTATAGTCCATCATTAGATTAGTAGAAGAATTCATTGAACCTTAGTAATAATCGAATTATGAATTTCGTTTGACTAGTTATGCCATGTATATCTAGTGCTTAAGAGTTCTAATTTTAGGTGAGAGCAAACAATCTTTTGATAATTATTGTCGACATTTTAAACAAAATATCTTCTGTGTCAATACCCTTTGTGATTGAATGCAATAATTTACCTACAATGGATTCCCGGAACCCTAACACCTCCATAATCATTGGTTACGTTCTATTATTTTCCTTTAATTCCACAAATTTATGAAAATATTGAATTTGATTATTTTATTCTTGTTATTAATTAGGAATACTGGTTAGTGATATTTTTACCGCTCCCTGTGGGTTCGACTCATCCTTTCCTCTGTCTACTAGTTAGACACCGTGCAATTGCGGTTTATTACATAGGCATCTCCGTATCCTATCAATTTTTGGCGCCACTGCCGGGGAGCGGTTGTGGAATATTGTAGTTGGTATTTTGTACATAACTATTATTTTTATTTTTTGTACATAACTTATTTTTCTTTTATTTTTATATCTTCTTTTAGTTCTTTTTACGTAGCTTATTTGATTTTTTCTTAGGTACCTTAGTCTGAAGAGCGGCGATTGGATGTCAACAACAGGCCTAAAGTAAGTACTTGATATTCTCACAAAGCTTTTGCAAGGTGAGTTATTGGGAAAATTTTACTTTGTATAATGGTTTCCAGTGAGTTGACTTCTTTTATAGCTTTTTGGAATCTTACCAAAAGAGCTGAGACACAGGAGTCATTTGATAATTCACTGAGAGGAGTATGCATATGCACCTTCTCATTATCAAGAACTCTGCCGAGTGTGTAAATAATGATTGGAATTATTCTCATAGGTATGATCATTCCGACCTTGTGAAGGTTATGATCATTACCAACCTTACCCTGGTTATGAGCCACAATTTGTTGATTCCAATTATTATTCACACATTTCTCCGTCACAGTATAAGAGAGATGATCAATCTTACTGTGACCATCTGCATCATAACTATCTTTGCTAGAACGCCTCAATATTGACATTATTGAACAGACCAAATCTAATGAGTTATTTTTTGCTGAGCTGAGTAAAACCCATGCTTCCATTGCTTAACTTGCTGAACAAACTGATTTATCGATTGCTCAACTAACGCAGTCGGTAAAAGATTTTGGTCTTACCGAGGAGACAAGTTCTAATTTATCTAATACTCTTGATATTTATGATGAAACCGCTTTAACTAATGAATTGATGTGTATGGAGAATGATGATGGACTTGATAGTTGTGATCATAAGAATAGAGACATTTTCATACCAAGTGAAGGTGGTGTATTTAGTCCAACTCCTGATCGTGTTAATGATCACTCGCATATTCAAAGGGATGAGTTTAGGATTGAGGACACCATTCTTTTAGACGGTGTGATATATCAGCGCTATAACAATGATGCTTATGAAGAATGTGTTAATTCAGAGGAAACTGTAGTTAAGTCTAACGACTTAGAGACGTTACACTCTATCTATAAGGTACTTCTAATCATCTTTATTGTGATATTCCTATTGATTCCTTAGTTGATGATGATTATGATGATGATTTAGTACAGGTTTGCAAACCTAGTGGAGAAGTTAAAATACCTAGAATTGTTAGCACAACTTTTCGGAAGATTCATAATTTTGGATTAAAACTGCGTGCTTCTCCAGTATTACTAGATTATTTTGCATCTCGTGATTTCTCTTTGCCTGTGCATGACTCCCAGATCGTTTCAGTTCTTAGCTCTAGCGAACCCTTTAACTCGGTTATTTTTGATCAAAATGATTCATCCTTTGCAAAAACAAGGTTTGACGGTAGTTCTTTCCTTTTGATAGTCTCTATATCTTTACGTTGCTACAACGAGAGTATGAGATTGTAATTAATTGTATATATTGTGCTCTGGTTGATCCCCAAATTTTTAGGTTGTTGATATATGAAGAATCTTGTTTGTATATTCCAGTAGGTATGTCTATTTTCTTGTTTTATTTTTATTTGTTTACTTTCGCTTTTTATGAATTTCCCATCTTAATTTTTATGTTGGATGACTCAATTACATTGAGGACAATGTAATGTTTAAGTGTGGGGGAGTGGTTAACTTTTTTACTTTTCTTTTTCAGTAATTTTCTTGCAATTTATGACCAGCTGTTGAGCAGGTCTAAAAAAAATACAATAATAATAATAATTATGACCAGTTGTTGAGCGGGTCTATTGTAGGGTTCTTATGACCAGCTGTTGAGCTGGTCTTACAAAAAAAAATGACCAGCTGTTTAGCAGACATCTCTCGATCTTGCTGTTTAGCGGACCTGTCTCGCTGTTTAGCAGACATCTTTATACCACTGTTTAGTGGTTTCGTCTAGCTGTTTAGCAAACATCTCCATATCTAGTTGTAGAGCAGATATTTATCCAGCTGTGGAGCGGATATATTTTTCTGTTTTGCTCGAGGACTAGCAAAGTATAAGTGTGGGGGTGTTGATAAGCACGTAAGTGCTACATTGTATGCCCATATTTATATTAGCTAGGACTTGATATTTTGGCTAACAACATCATTTTAGTGCTTTTGTAGAAAGTACAAGGAAATGCGATCGGCCAAACCGAAAGATCTGCTAAATTGGAGATTAAAGAGGCATTTGTAACAAATGGCACCAAAATGGGACGGAGCTTAATTATTTGGCTACTAGTAAGGATGTCGCACCACCAAGCCATATTACTTTCCCAATATCACTCCAGCACATATTCAGGGGAGACAAAGAATTGTGTTTATGCAAAACGTGGAGTCACTAGAGGTAAAGAAAATGTGGGACGTGTCCACATTGATAACCACAACATTTTGTGGTGTTTCAGTTCGTGTTAAAACAAGAAATGGAAATTTCATTCCTTATTCAAGCTGGAGGCACTGCTGCCAAATCGAGATGGGGAAAGGTCGAGCTAGTTGCAGCTGGTAGTAGGAAGTCGGAGAAAGATGCGTACAAGGTCGATGGTGAGTTGTGTCTGCAACGGGGTTTGGTACGGTGGAGGGTCGTGAGACCAGTGAAGATACGAATATGGACTGCATGTTTTTGGGTGATTTGAGTCGGTGTAGTTGAGAAATGAAACTACAGAGAAGTGGAGTCGGTGGCTGAGATGAGTGCAGTCGGCTGTGGAGTTTTGGTCGTGAGTTTATTATGGAGAAAATGAGAAACAACATGGACATCGAACATGGAAGAAACGAAAGCGAGCCATAAATCTAGCTGGTACTGATGGATATGGTCGGAGTTGGCTGAGATGACAACAATGATGGATGACTGAAATGGGTGATGGTTGAGTTGGTTTTGCCGAGAATTGAAATGGAGGTGTCTGTTATTAATGTTCTTGCCATTGCATGGGCAGAAACGAAAGATAGATCTGTGTAGTATGGCCGGAGTTGAGGATGTACTCAGGCGTGATGCTTGTGGTTCGACTCAGTGAACATTTGGGGTCGAATTTGGAGCTCGTTTGGGGTTTTGCTGGTGACGGTGGCCTGAGTTTATCATGATTGAAGATATTAAAAGGAATGAGAACAAATGGGGTTATTGCCCGAGTGGAAGAAAATGCTTCTGAAGTCGAGCAATAGAGATGTTAGCCGTACATAAAACTGCAGATGTAAAATGGAAGAACCAACTGCCATGGTGTTGAGCTTGCTTTGAGTTAGAAGAGAGCTCAAGATGGAGGAGAACCATGTACTAAATGGATCGGCAATTGAAGGAACGGCTGCTAGTTGCAGTCAGTGAAGTGGAGATGGATGTATATGCTATCGGTTAGCTTTGCAATCGGTGTAAAAAAATATTTGACCAGGCAGGATCATGTGACGCACAGAATGGCAGTAATGCTCTGAGTTTAGAAGTTGGGGTCAGTGTTTGAATTGGGCCTTTGGAAATTTCGTACATTCCAGTTAGAAGATTAGACCGGGCCTTGGAAATTCACTTGGGTCTTTGGAGGATTTCTTGGCAGCAACTATATAGATGAAGAGAAAGAGACTGAAGAAGGGAGGCCGGACTGGGATTCTTTGGAAGAGGCGGAGCCGCAACTGGACAGCGCCGAAAGAACAATAGGGTTTGCTGTTTATCGTTTTCACTTGCTATGGCTTGCTAGTTTTTCATGTTAGGGTGAAAGGATGAAGTTGTAGGTTAATTTATTTGTGTTTTTGAAACAAGGGTTTTCTATAATACGAGCTTAATAAATGTGTTTTGTTTCTCTATCAATGATTTACCTAGATTTTTCATGTTCTATGCCATGTATAGTCCATCGTTATATTAGTAGAAGAATTCATTGAACCTTAGTAATAATCGAATTATGAATTTTGTTTGACTAGTTATGCCATGTATATCTAGTGCCTAAGAGTTCTACTTTTAGGTGAGAACAAACAATCTTTTGATAATTATTGTCGACATTTTAAACGAAATATCTTCTGTGTCAATACCCTTTGTGATTGAATGCAATAATTTACCTACAATGGATTCCCGAAACCCTAACACCTCCATAATCATTGGTTACGTTCTATTATATTTCTTTAATTCCACAAATTTATGAAAATATTGAATTTGATTATTTTATTATTGTTATTAATTAGGAATACTGGTTATTGATATTTTCACCGCTCCCTGTGGGTTCGACCCGTACTTTCCCCTGTCTACTAGTTAGACACCGTGCGATTACGGTTTATTACATAGGCATCTCCGGATCCTATCACTTGTGTTGTGGTAGTTAGGAACTCGGAAGGCTAAATTCAAAGGTGGTGGTACTTGCAGTCTGCTGTCTCACCCCTTTGGAGGCCAAACCAAAATAGTCTCATTGGCTATGGATTTGGCGGAAAAGAAGGCTTGGTCAAAAATTGTCATCGAAAGTGATCTTTGAAATAGTAATCAAAGTCCTCAACAACGAGAAGCTTTCCTATCCTTGGAGGATCGGACAGATGGTTCTTCAAATTAGAAGCGAAATTTCTTACTTCAACGGAGTTCAATTCAAGTTTAAGAAGAAAGGCGCTAATGAAGTCGCCCATACTTTAGCGAGTTTCGCTTTTAAAAACCACGTCATTAACTGGTGGTTAATTGATACCCCTCCTTCTTGTATAGCCTCTCTTTGTGATAGAGAGCATTCTTTCTTAGTTTTTTTCTTTTGCTTTCCTTCTTCAAAAAAAAAAAAAAAAAAAAAAAAAAAAAAAAGATTACCAATCTGTATGTAACTAACAGTTAAAAAAAAGTATATACATATATATTTTGTCAGCCTTCGGACGCCTAGTCAAATATAGGTGCCAACCTTGTATATAAAATTTATTCCTTGTATACCGAAGTTCTTGGATAAACATAACGAACCAGGCTCACAAAATGACGAAGATGTAATTAAGTTTGTACGTAATTTATTCATTATCGGGACAAAAAAAAGTTCTTTGCTTCGGGGTAAAAATTTCTCAGAAACACCCCTACTATCCAGTCTATAATACTTAGCTGTTGTGTCAGTAGTGGAGTTGAAGTTTCTACAGTACTGATATTCTGAATTCAGTCGTTCTTAACATACCGAGAAAAAAAACCCTGTTAAAACCGCCTCTCACAGTTGTTTTTTTGTGGGCCCCGCCCCTCAGGAGACATGCAGGGAGTGGGCTGTGAGGGGCGGTTTTTTTTTTTTTGTGGTTTTCTCCACGGTTTGTTTAGAATTTATATTCTGAATTTCAACGGACTGAAAAAACCTTGATAGAAATTGCAGCTAAAAAAAAAAGAACCGTTTTTGGGGGACTACTCAAAAAATGGGGGGTACTACTCTCAAGTTTTTGGGGTGGTTATTGGTAGTAATTTCCAATCACCCCTTATCTAATTTTTTTAAATACCTACTTTACCCTTAATGATAAACTTAGTTATTGTGATGATTAATTAGTGTTAGTGTTATGATTAGTAATTGATTAGTTAGTGATTAGTGAGTTATAATAGTGGGATTGTTTTGTTATAACATTATTATTGAGAGATAAGAAGAAGAAGATGGGTGTACCCAAAAAATCTTTTTTTTGAGTTTAGTAATAATGATTTGAGTTATTCATGTGATGATACCTCATCCTCAGAATCAGAACCCCCTTCACCTCATAGTGTATTTGTCAATACTTCTAATGATCCGAAAATGAGTTATTTGTTAGATGATGAAAGCTTTTTGCCCCAAACTCAAGCTAACCAAACAAATGATGAATTTTATCAGCCACAACATGAAGATGAAGCTATGGGTACTCAGGTATGCCTCATATTTAGTTAATGTAGCTTGAATTGTGCAAAAATTTGGCCAAACTCAAAATTTCTGGAAAAAATTCGTTTAGGTCAACCTAGATCGGTTACCAAATTTAGCTTGCGAGGTAACCGAACCGTTCTTAATGTGTAGTTCGGTTACTAAATTAGCAGACGCAGGTAACCGAACTACATGTTAATGGCGGTTTTTTAGAGTTTGGTTATTTTTTCCTGAACATGTAACCGAACTATTTTTATAGAGTTTACAGTGCATTATTCGGTTGAGTCGGTATAAACACTTTTGTTACCGAACTTTATGTTCGGTAATGTCGCAGAAAATATAAATACAGCGTTTCTAACCGAACCTTCGAGTTCGGTTTAGTCGATTTTTTCAGTTTCATTGCCGAACTTATACATAGAAAATATAAAGATCGAGTTTGGTAAGGCCCCAATTTATTTTCTGGAAACTACATAACCGAACTGTGTGTTCGGTAGGGTCGATAAAAAATTTACATTACCGAACTTGTAAGAATTTTTTTATGGTATTGACGTTGTGCTATTACTTGTAGGTTCCATGTGATCCAATAGAACCAATGGAAAACCAACCTTCCCCAGTTGGTATTTTGTATGATGACACATCCCATCACTACATGAATGACTTGGTATTCAAAAATCCGGAAAATGCAAAGATTTGGGCTAGAAAACATGCACAAAAAGACATGTGCGTATTAGTATTGAATGGGAGAGAAAGCAAAACTCGCTTTGAAATGGTTTGTGAGAGAAGCGGTGATCCCCATAAAAGCCACAACAGGAAGGGTTATGTTTATAAAGGAAAGATAAATAGAAACAACAAAACTTCTCAAAGATTCCAAAAACACTCCAAAACAAACCTAAGAGTTGGTTTATGTGATTTATGCATCAAGAGAATAAGTTTTCCAACATGTGCAATAGCAAAACTTTGAGTCTCCAGAGAATAGTTCCGTTACCTAATATATTATGCTCTGCTAACCGAACAACTAGTTCGGTTGGGTGATAAATACATGTCTTCACCGAACTTTTTTGTGAAGGCTCACACTCAAACTGAGCATATATACGATTCCAAAAACACTCCAAAACAAACCTAAGAGTTGGTTTATGTGATTTCTGCATCAAGAGAATGAGTTTTCCAACATGTGCGCAATAGAAAAAATTTGAGTCTCCAGAGAAGATTTCGGTTACCTAACATATATATTATGTTTTGCTAACCGAACTAATATCTTATGGATGAAGGCTAACTCAAACTTACATAGTAGTTCGGAACCGGTGAAAATATTGCGAGGTAACAAAACAATGACTTCGGTTACTGGTAGAATTTTACTGAGTTCTAGAACTATGACTTTCGGTGACCAGAATTTGTCACGGAGTTACCAACTACTAGTTCGATTTACAAGTTTAAAAATCGCAGTTACAAAAACCATATTGTATTTCAACATTTCAGTCTTATAACATTGAAAACAAAAACCCAATAAAAATTGAATACACAAACAAGGTTCTAAAACAAATATAAAAGTGTTATACGTACCAAACTACGAAATCCTTAAGTAATTGTTTAAAAAACATAAACATATTAAATTAAACCATACGAAATCCATAACTAAGATGTTTTTTGAAACTAAAATCATACGAAATCACTAATGACCACTTTTACGACCCCTTTTGCCACCTCCTTGTTTACCACGAGTTTTGGGACGAACTTCCTCATCACTTGTGGTATCATCTTCTCGACCGGTTTCCTCCACAGCGCGACTTGAACCTTGTCCTTGTTGTCGACCCCTCTTACCACCTCCTTGTTTACCACGAGTTTTAGGACGAACTTCCTCATCACTTGGGATTTCATCTCCTCGACTGGGTTCCTCCACAGCGCGACTTGAACCTTCTCCTTGTCGACCCCTCTTACCACCTCCTTGTTTACCACGAGTTTTAGGACGAACTTCCTCATCACTTGGGGTTTCATCTCCTCCACCGGTTTCGTCCACAACGCGACTTGAACCTTCACCTTGTTGTCGACCCCTCTTCAGTTGCTTAGACCTACTTGGCTCCACCATTCTTTTAGTTATAAGACCCTCCCACTCCTTGTAGTAGTCGGTTTGTTCCTTAGTCAACATCGGCTCTCCACTTTTGATTTTAGCCATCCATTTCTTTAACAATTTTGTACCCTTCGCACCTAATTCCAATTTTAATCACAAGTAAATATATTTTCCAATTTTAAACAACCGAAAAGTATAAGAGAAAGAAATTTTCTTACCACATTATCCCATAACCTTTTAGCTTCTTCTCCACAAATAGGCATCTCCTTAAGAGCTCTCTTAGCCTCCCTATGCTTTGCCTTTGCCTTTTTCGCATTAGTCTTAGCTTGTTGTTCTTTATTTATCACAAAAGGATGACTAATTTCTTCATGGAACTCCATATAATCATCATCACATGCAGACATATCTCCTTCAACGGGTACAAGGTCACCTCTAGGTAAGTAGTAGTCACCAAATGCATTCCAATGTGCCACCATAGGAGTTGGTTCATGTTTTGGCTCAAAATGAAGGGGAGATTGAATGGTGAGGAAAGTTATTTAAGAGCTGTTTCTAATCTTACTGATTTCCTTGACCAAATTAAGAAGTCAACAGTTGCTGACTTCCCCACCAATTTTATGTTGTCCTTGTAGTTAATCTTATTCATACTCGTTACATATATGACTACTTTGCTCAGTTGTTTTCATGTTGTAAAGTTTTATAAATGGTTCCTTGTATTATGTCTTTTTGTTTCCTATTGTAAAGAGAGTATAGATTATCTGTACCATGGTACAATCTGAATAACGTTGTTACAGTGGATTACTAAATTTTTATAAATAAATTTTCATAAGATTTAATTAACTTTTGAAAAATTTAGTTCTCGCCTTTCGGTGGCCTTAGGCCCATTGCTGAACATCACTGTCAGGGTGGGAAGTAAAGTTGGAGACAATATGTTGTATTAAATTAGTGCAATAGTGAAGCATTTTAGAAAAGTTTGTTGTACTGGCCTCTCATGTTTTACAGTTGTTGACCTTTTAATGTGTGGTTGAATTGAACATCACTGTCATTTTGTTTATATTTTGATCACAGAACATCACTTCATCTCTGTATTTGAAAAGTATAATTTGATTCCTTCACTGTGAAAAGTATAATTGAGCAAGTTGAAAGAGAGATGTTATGTTGGACTTAATATTTTGTCTTTGGCTGTGAAACTCTTTCAGACATAAGCATGTTTAGCATTATGTCAGTGAACTTTGTTCAGGTATGATTGCGTGTATTTTCAATCAAAAGATAAAAGAAAACATCTTCAATAAGAAATTTATTTTCCGGGTTTTGAAATGATGTGATATATGGAGTTACAGGTTAGAAACGGAATGGCACTCGCATAGCGTGTGCGTCTTTACTAGCAAGAGAAAACCGAACTCATTCTTAACTTTTGAAAAATTTAGTTCGGTTACGAGAGGTTTTTTTTTGCGAGCACACCGAAATAAATATTTCAAAAGTTCGGTTAGCAAGAGAAATTATCGACAAAACCGAACTCATTCTTTCAAAGGAAAAATTGAGTTCGGTTACGAGAGATTTTTTTGCGAGCACACCGAACTGTTCTTATTTTTGGAAGTTCGGTTAGCAATTCTAGGGTTACACAAAAATTCTCTAGCCGAAATATCTCTTCAGTAACTACCATTTTCAATGGGTTTTGATGATTTCTAATCGATTTCTTCAACAAATAACGAATTGAAAAGAATGGGTATGAAGGAAATTACCCGCGGATTTGCATTTCACTTGAATAGGACTTCTTGATTGCTGTTAGATGATTGATTTTGCCTCTGAACGGTGCTTCAAGATGTTTTTGAATTAGCAATTCTTTTGGGAGATTCACTATATGTGGGAGTCCCAGGACTCAATCTGGAAGTCTGGTGTTAAGCTTGTACGCATTGCTTATGAAGATTGATTAATCGACGATGAATTTTTTTCGAATCGACGATTAATGTCGATGTTGACGAAGAAAAGGAAAAGAGGAGAAGAAGAAGAAGAAGAAGAAGATGAAGAAGAAAAAAAAATAATCAGTTTTAAAACTGATTTTAAGTTTTAATTTAGGTTTTAATTAGTGGGTTAGATTAGTGGGTAGTGGGTTGGATTAGTGGGTTATTAGGGTTAGTTATAACCTTAATTAGAATAAGGGCAGATTAATCTTCCCTAATCTTTTAGGACACCCCTCATAATGTAGGGTGGACATTTGTATTACAAAATAGCCCCCACCTTTTTTGAGTAGTCCCCAAAAAATCGTTAAAAAAAAAAGATCTTATTTTCTAGACTTCTGTTCTTGGCCCAGTTTGGTTCTTAACAAGGGAAAACACTAGGAATTTGCTTCTTATATTTTGTGGTTAACAATTTGAGCGTGACCGGATCCTCTTCATAGGATCATCCCCGGTATTTTTCAACTAAAACTAAACTTTACCAAACACTAAAGCAATCCTAAGAGGTCAACTATTCAACCGGAACCAAATTCTGAGCTGACTGGTCACTTTCGGTCTGAACCTTTTAGCTCGGGTGATCTCACCTTTTCAGGATCCAGATTCCAAACACAAAGTATCCTTCTTCCTTTTCTTCGTTCATTTTTCTATTGGATCATCTGATTGTCTTGTAATTTGGTAACATACATATCTAAAATGATTAACAACACCCAAAGAAATTATTATTTATTAAGAAGAAGTAAAATAAGAATTACAAACAGAAAAGTTTCAATCATCACTAGGTTTAATGCCAAGTGGGAAAGCATCACAAGAAACTGTATAACCACCATCAACAACAAGATCATGTCCGCTCACACAACTAGATTCATCAGAAGCAAGAAACAAAGCACCCTCAGCTACATTCTTAGCTTGCAAATATGTTCCTTTCAAATACCCAGTCCCTGATCTTGACATATCAATAAATTTTGGATCCCAATTCTTGACTTCCCCACTAACTGCAAGGGACATCGGAGTCACTACCCCGAACGGCGACACCGAGTTAACCCGAATCCCATGAGCACCAAGCTCGCGAGAAGCCGAACGTACCACACCCAGAAGCGCATGTTTTGAAGCCGTATAAGCAACGGGTGAAAGACCTCCCCTTGCAGCAGCAATACTCGCCGTGCACACAATCGATCCACGGATTTTTCTTTCCACCATGACACGGCCGGCGTGTTTAATCATGGCAGCACCGCCGCAAGCGTTGATTGACATTGTTTTCTTGAAAAAACCCAGATCTAAATCAAGAATACCAAGCAATGGACCCATGATTCCTGCATTACTGTACACAATATCTAGCGACCCATACCTTTCCACAGCAAATGCTACTAGTTCTTCAACTTGTTTTTCGTCGGTAACATCACAATGTTTGTAACAAGCTTTTTCTACACCAATTGAAGCTACAACTTTAGTACCCAAATCATCTTGCACATCAGCAACCACAACAGACGCACCGTTGTCCACGAACAGTCTTGCTGCTGCTTCTCCGATCCCACTCGCAGCCCCGGTGATTATAGCAACTTTTCCTTCCAACCTGTTATAAAATAGTACCTGCTAATTAGTCCTTGGTATCAATTTATCAGAAATGAAATAACATACTGTATAATTAAGATAAAGTAGATTAGTGTAATTACCTTGGCTTAGACACTGTTAAAGACCCCATTAAAAGTATTGGTTGGTTTCAAGGTTGGAGACGATGAAGTAGAGTTTTTGTGTAGAGCAAGTGATGAAGATGTATGATGCTTGATATGAACTCATATGTATATATATATATATATATATATATATATATATATATATATATATATATATATATATATATATATGGTAAATTTATTAAATGCCCCTATTATAGAGGCCCAACACAAATACCCTTATACAACAATATAAATACCCCTATCATTTAAATATCTTATCCCTTAAAATATAGATTACCTTAATACCCTCACTTAAAATATTATTTTCCATTTAAAAATCTTATCCATTAAAAAATAGATTTTTTCTATTATTTCATTTACCACCACCAATAGCAGACCCGCCACCACCACCACCATTGTTGCTGTCGCCACCACCGCCGCCGCCACCACCACCACCACCGTTGTTCTTTGCCCGCCACTCCGCCACCACCACCACCACCGTTGTTGCCGCCGCGCCACTCCGCTACCACCACCACCACCACATTGTTCTTGCCGCCGCGCACTCCGCTACCACCACCACCACCGCCAGCCACTCACCGCCCGCCGCCAGCCATTAATATTAGGCGTCAACAAGCAAAATATTTGTTGACCCAAAAAATCAAAAGTTCAAAAATATTTGTCAAATTTGGTTGTTGATACCATTTTTCTATTGTCGATACACAAACCTTGGTTGTTGATACCATTATTCTATTGTTGATACACAAACCTTGGTTGTTGACTCCCTAAACTAAGGTAGATTTCTATTGTTGATACACAAACATTTCTATTTTTGATACAAAAATATTGGTTGTTGATTACATTTTTCTATCATTGATACACAAATATTGGTTGTTGATACCATTTTTCTATTGTTGATACTGAATACACCTATTGTTGACTCCTAAACTAAGGTCAATTTCTATTGTTGATACAAAAATATTGGTTGTTGATACCATTTTTCTATTGTTGATACACAAACCTTGGTTGTTGATACCATTATTCTATTGTTGATACACAAACCTTGGTTGTTGACTCCCTAAACTAAGGTCGATTTCTATTGTTGATACACAAACATTTGTTGTTGACTCCTAACACTAAGATCAAATTCTATTGTTGATACACAAATATTGGTTGTTGATACCATTTTTCTATTGTTGATACACAAACCTTGGTTGTTTATACCATTTTTCTATTGTTGATACTGAGAAACATTGGTTGTTGAATCCCTAAACTAAGGTCGATTTCTATTGTTGATACACAAATATTTGTTCTTGACTCCCTAAACTAAGGTAAATTTCTATCGTTGATACACAAATATACTAAAAGTATTGAACCTAACGTGAATCGAACACGCATCTTCTGACTAGAGTCAGTTGTGATACCATTACACCATAGGTTCATCTAATGTAACTATTAGTATACAAGTAAACGAGGAGTGGAGGAGTGGACTCACTATTATAGCTTCAAGGGTAAGTGCGGGCCAACTCAAAACTCCATCCGAATTATTAGCCCGTACAAAGACGACAAAAACAGTCGAGAAATGAAACATTTACATTAGTCACTAACAATTAGACTCTATCAACTTAAACTACCAAGAGGCTTTTCACTCCGGTACACTATTGAATGGCATAGATGCAATAGTACTATACGACTAGTTTCGCAAAAGTAGGGAATTATTTTATATTTGCATGGAGCCTGACAAAGCACCTAGGAGTGTGTAACAGTTCTATAAGAGTCCATGCCGAATTGTCACGTTGTATTGCATCCTCTTGGGAGCTCTACCGCTAGGAGTTTTGTCCTCTTAACTTTTCAATCACAAGCTAAAAATCCGAGAACCTTACCTACAACAACGATGGCATACAACCAGCCATTAGATTCACAAAACACTTGGATTTTCAAAACAAAACAAGCATAGTGATGATGGTTATCATCCTCTTGAGAGTTAACTCAAATTTACCAAATAGTCGTTTCCCACCCCTGTATTTGTATATAAATGCAGCTCAAAACATGTATAAATGCAGCTCAAAACATGGGCGCTTGTTCTTCGCAATCCATACGAAAATAGTACTGCATAAATTCTCACCTCCCATTTCATCACTGTTTGTTCAATTCCAAATAATGCTTACAGTACACTAAACTTTCCGCATCCATACACTGTTATACAACCTTTTAAATAAGCATATCTTACTGCCTCTTTTCATTATATCAAACTAAAAATAAAAGATATGCAATTCAAGCTAAATCTAAAAAGAACGATATACAAAATTTATGATTCGCAACCTAGATCTAAGGGAAAAATATTATGCTTATAACCTATCAAAAACCACAAATCTCAGACAAACAAAAAAAAAGGATTGAAAAAGATACCTGCACCACCACCGCCACCATCATCAGCAAAATAAAGATTCGATATCCTTCTTCACCACTACCGCCATCATCAATCGACAAAACCGGAGATTTGATATCTTATTTTACTTCCACCACCATCATCATTAACAGAAGGAAAAGAGATTTGACTTCCTCCTTTATCACCGCCACCGCCAACACCACCACCTAATATAACAAAGAAGATTTGAGATTCTAGTAAGAAAAATCCAATAATTGATGACGATTTTCATCGTCTCTTCCTAAATTGATGCAAACAGATTTTTAAGAACTAGTTGCTATCATCAATTTTAGGTTATTCAATCCAAACCCAGTTGATATCGAAAATTAATCTGATGTTTCTAATGCTTTAGATTTGGTTGGAGAAGTTAGTTTCTCGTTGATTCATCAATATAAATACGTTGTTTAGGATGTGGTGTGGAGCTGGTGGAGGTAGCGATGATTGCAGAGGAGGTGTTCCTAAATCTATTTGCACCGACGGAGGTGAGGATGAGGAGGTAGTAATGGTGGTGGTAGCGATGACGAGACGGTGGTGGTGGTGTTGTCTCAGGAAGAGAGACAAATAAAAGTTTTAGATCCGAAATGAAAGAGGAAGATACGATACTAATACTCTCGATAGATAGGAGGGTAAATTTGGAAACAAAAAAATAATTAATGGATCCCTGATGGGCTTATAGATGGAGAGGGGTATATTTATTGTGTGATAAGGACATTTATGAAGCCTATCAAAATAAGGGATATTTATATAATTCCCACTATATATATATCCTTCAAATTGATTACAGTATTATTTTAAGATTTCTTGAAAATTTGTGTGTCGTTATTATTAATATAAAAAAATTGAAACATGGCATTAGTACCACACGCTTCCTGCCAGGCAATTTAATGTCACAACAACTACATTGTATGATTGTATCTGTACCTCGGTCCCAGATCTCGATTTCTCATATCGGTCAGTGATTTTTTATTTATGTTTCTAGAAAGAGGAGTGCGCGTGGATGATAACTAAAAACAATTTTTCGACACTGGAAGTGAAAGAACAAAAAATTCGTTTAAGGATATATAATTGCATAATGATTTTTAAAAGTAAATAAATTCTATTAACAAAATACTTAGGTTTCTAATTTCGGCTTCTGATTTCTGCATCTGGAGAATTGCTTCTATTTCCTGTATCCGACATGTAACGGTGGGCACTCTTGTGTAGGTGGTGCTAATTGTTGATAGCTCTTCATAGCCATTAGTCAAATGGTTGGTCGTGTCTACTTAAGGTAGTTGTAGCTTATCTAATGATTTAAGTCATCCCGTTAGATAAATTATTTCCGATTTTGTATTGGTTTTATTTTGTTGCATGTTTCATTTTAGGTGTGCCGGCTAATATCTCCTTTTCCCCACCTTTTCCCTCGTTTTCTATACTACCTTGTGCTAACATCTAAAAATGCTGCTTAGATTCAATTATTTTTCAAATAAAACTTTTTCCAAAATGTCGATCACATACCAAATTTCAGGATTTTAGAGGAAAGTTTTGTCAAACTCCAAGATTGGAGGGAAGGCTATTAGCAAATCATTTGATCTTCAATCTTGTCTTTTTGTCTCTTTAGTCTTCGTATGAAACTTACAAGTCTAGCGTTCTTATTTTACTATTAAAAAAAACAATTTACTTCATTTGTATTTTTCAAATAATACATGCATATACCAGCCGACCTTGACCAAAAATAAATCAAACCCTTCATTAATTCTAATCTATTAAAATAGTTTGGGAAGGTAAGAAGGTCCTTTCTTGTTACGTAGCCTAATCTCTAATCATCAATAAATCATTAGAGATTACTATATTAACATTATGTTCAAAATGAGAAAATATTTTATTCGTTGCATCAAAGTTGTATACTAATTTGTCTCCTATTTCACCACCATAAACATTGTGTCCACTAAAGAAATCCGAGAAAAAAGGAAAAAAAAAGAAGTTTGTCCATCGGATTTGTTGTGACATTATTATATATAGTTTACGTGCATGGCGTTGGAATTCTTTTTTTTTCTTCTTTTTAATAGTAGCGTTGGAATATAGTAATGAGGAAAATATGTACCGGACATAATTTTTTTTTTTTTTTTTAATTATTTGTAGATCAAAAAGATATTACGAGTATTATTTTTTTCTTCTCGATGGCCGATGGGAAAAGACATATCTTCTGTTTGCGCAGTGACACGTATCGTAGACGGTGAGGTCTTTCAAACATCTAACAAAGGGAAGAAAAGTCATGAAGCTGCCAACGTGAGTTACCCTCTGTCGTTTTTGTTAGTACACACATTATTTTGTTTTTCAAACTTTTGAAATTTCAATTTTGGATACTAGTCCGTTCTCTGATATCGAGAACTTTGATATAAACAAGGCAAGACGAACTTTTCAGCAATGTTTTACCCCGGCAATGATTGTTGTACCGACGGGGAGTCTCGACCGGCAATCGACGGAGACAAGCAGTGGGGTCCACTTTGCCCGCACATATCTCAGTGCGAAGAGTTTTTTTTTTTTTTTTTTTATGGGAGAACAACAAAGAGAAAAAACAGAAAGAAAAACAAAGCTAACTAACGCTAGCCTGCTCGGTTCAATGATTCGAGCAATACAAGGAGGAAAGTTGAGCCACTCATTTGTAGAGTGAGTATCCACTGCCATAGCTGCTAGGTTGTGTGCCACTTCATTGGCAGTCTTTCTGATATATCTGAATTCTACCGAGCTAAAATTTCCAATAAGATCTCAAACCCTGCTTATAGTATTCTGAATTCGCCAGTCAGGTTTGTATTGTCTGTACTTAAGAGCATTTATAACAATCAGTGAATCCCCTTCAATCACTATATCTCTGAACTCTTTTTTTTATGCAAGCTCCACTACTAGTAAAGCTCCATATGCCTCAGCCTCAACAGCCGTGCAATAAGAGTAGCTTTTGCTCTGGCAACCCCGAAATCCAGTACCTCTATCTCTTGTAACTGCGCCACAGCCAAAACCCTTAGGTCCTGCTCCATCAAAGTTGATTTTAATTCTATTTTCATCAGGGGGTTCCCAACTCACTTTAGTAGTCTCTAAATAGTATGTCTCGGTTGGCATGTCTTTAATCTCATCAACACTGACCTCCAGATTAAACCAATACATTGCTTCTTTTATTAAAGAATTTATGTTGAGACGTTCTCTGTTGAAGATCAAAGCATTTCTAGCTTTCCATATAGCCCGCCAGACACATGCTTCCAACTTTAGTTTAACATAGTCCCCTCCTTCCTCTAGCCATTTCTTAATGTAATCTTTTATGTTCAAATCAGGTTGCTCACCTGTTCTTAGGATTAAAGGTGAAGCAAAGAGAATACCTTGTGTAGCTTGACAATGTAAGAATAGATGCTCAGTCGTTTCCACACTCATCTCACAAAATCTGCAATCAACATTGATCCCATGTATATATTTCTTTATACAATTTGCCACCGGGAGTCCATTCTTTAGCATTCTCCACATGAAGATCTGTATTCTAGGAGGAATATTTCTGGCCTTCCAAAACTTCTTCCATGGAAACTCGTAATTGGTTGATGTCGATGGAGTTCTAACATTCATGGTCTTGAGAAAAGACTTGGCAAAAAAATCACCTTTAGGATAATGAGTCCATATCAGTTTGTCAGAAGGATTGTCTTCATTGGCTTTATGTAAGTGTATCTCCATAATTTTAGTAACTTCAGTTTGGTTGAACAACTGCTGCAGCTTTTTTTCATCCCACCTGTGTTCTTCTTGTATTATGATATCCTAAACCTTGACTTCTCTATGCTCCTCAATAACTCTCCTTTCAGGTTTTTTATTTGGTAGACTTGGAACCTATGGATCATCCAAAATATTTATGTCTTCCCCTGACACCACTTTCCAGCAGCAGCCATCTCTCATATCTTCTCTAACTATCAACATTGCATTCCACGTGGCTGAACAACTTGTAGGTTTCTTTGCCTCCCAAAAACTACCATTATTCACATATTTGGCTTTCATAATGTTCCCCCACAGACAGTCCTCGTCATCCAAGAACATCCAAACTAACTTTGCAATCATTGCCTTGTTCAGATCCTTTAGAGCTCTAATTACCAACCCACCCTGCTCTTTTTTAAGCTCAAACTAGTCTCGGTTTATGAAATGCATTTTCTTGACCTCTTTGTCATGCCCTCACCAGAAGTTTCTCATGATTCTAGTTAGGTTTGCTAGTGTTTTCTTGGGAAGCAGAGAAGTTGTCATATAAAAAGGTGGGATAAGACCAAGCTTAGTTTTAATCAGCATAGTTCTACCTGCATGGGACATGTGAATTCTCTTCCATCCAGCCGTCTTTGTCACGAACTTGTCATCGAGAAAATCATAAGAAGAATTTATATGAGCTGGTTTTAACAGATAATTCCCCAAGTATTTGCCAGTACATTCCATCTGCTTAACTCCAAACATACTAGCTATTTCATCTTTTCTATGACTTTGGACATCCTTACTGAAGTAGACCGCTGATTTTTGCATGTTTGCTAACTGACCTGACCACGCAGCGTAAATGTGAAGAATCTGGAGTAGAGTGTTAATTGTCTTATTGTCCAGAGTACCGAATAATAGCAGGTCATCTGCGAACATTAAATGTGAAACCAATGGAGCATTGTTGCTGATTCTATACCCATTATATAAGGCAGTTTCCTCCATTTTCCTCATTAACCACGATGGCCCTTGAGAACATAATATCAATAGATATGGTGATAAAGGGCACCTTTGACGCAGCCCTCTCTCACTCACAAAAAATCCCTCTGCTTGCCCATTTACTACAATTGAGAAGCTAGCAGTGCTGATACATTTCATGATTAACTCGTGAGTGTGCCCAATTATACCAAAAACTCTAAGGCAATAACTTAAAAACCTCCAACTAACCCTGTCATAAGCTTTGCTTATATCAATTTCCATAGCAAAAGCACCTAGGACAGAATTCGAGTTTGACATCGAATGAATAATTTTCTTAGCAGTCACAATGTTGTCTATTATTGATCTACCAGGTATGAAAGCCGATTGGATTTTGTCCACCAGCTTATCTAAGTTCCCTTTAATCCTTTGAGCTAGTATTTTGGTAATAACCTTATAAATGATATTAGTTAAAGCTAAAGGTCTATAATCAGCTGGAGTTGTAGGGTGTTTGACCTTAGGAATGAGCACTATGTTTGTATGATTTAGACCTAGAGGCAGAGTGGCTGAAATAAAAGCAATGTTGGATGGTCTGGATTACCTCATCGCTTACAGTTTCCTAACACCTTTTGTAAAACAATCCTTGCATGCCATCCGGTCCTGGCTCTTTCAAGCTTTTCATCCTCTTCAGAGTGTTCCAGATCTCCTCCGCCGAAGGTGTCATCGATATATTGTTGTTGCTTGTGTTGTCGATCTGCGTCTCAGTCTAGAGGTGGATAGCATAGTTTTCCTCATTAGGATCCTTTTTTAACAAACTGGAGAAATGATTAACCCGATAGTGAGTGATATCATTTTCTTCCGTAACCCATCTGCCATTTGGGAGTTTCAGCGCATCAATTTGATTCTTCTTTTTCCTTTGAAGCACAGACAGGTGGAAGGCTTTTGTATGTTTATCCACATTTGGAATCCACTTCACTTTACTCCGCTGCTCATAATATCTCAATCTTTCGATCTCCTCATATAACTGCTTTTCTTCTCCTCTGGTATCTCTTAGGTGCGATTCCATCTGAACTTTTAATAATCTCTCTCTGTGGTCCTCAATAGCTCTGAATATGTTTCCAAAGGTCTTTTTACTCCACACATTCAGCTTTTCACCTACTTCCTTCAGTTTTCCTATAATATCTTGCTGACTAGACACCCAAGAATCATAAACCACATCTTTAAAGGCTGGATGCTCTATCCAATAATATTTAAATTTGTTATCATGTTTCATTCTCCTCTTATTTGTCATGTTAGTATTCACCAAAATGGGTGCATGATCACTGCTAATGCGCGGAAGGTGAAGAACTCCATTGTCTGGGAACATAAAGAACCAATCAGTACTGCTATGACATGGATGCAAGTGTCGCACAATGATTGTGTGTTATAGTGTTGCAAGCCAAGTTAGTACTCCGTCGTAATGGCACAATGTGAAGCCATAATAGCGCAACGCAAGCCATAATAACGGTATACGATATAGACTGTCAAGCACTAAGATAGTGGAACCCTGCAGGGCTAGTGAAGCGCAAAGGTGGCGCTATACTGTAAAGACATTTGGCTAAGTAATGAAGATTATTGGCCGACACAATGAAGCTTCATTGAAGGATCGGCAAGACGAGGCCAAAGTTGACAGATGCAACATGCGATGTTGGCATTGATGCATATCCATGGAATTGAGTTGGCCAAACTCAAGGATGATACAAGAGTGAAGAATAGGCCAGAAGTTGGTCTATGGCATTAGTTCAAGGCTTTCCAAAGCTTGAATAATGCAAACAAGCTAGTAATGCAAGAGTGGCATTACTATTGTCAAACATATTGGCTAAGTAAAGCATATGGCTCCAGATAACCTGATTGAGCTAAGGAGTTGGAATTGATGATTAAAGCACAAGGATTTTCCATGCATTATCTTAGAGCAATAAGCATACAAGGCCAAGATGGCTGAGCATTGGATCAAGGCAGGATTCAGTAAAGCACAACAGTAGTGCAATATGGCTCAAGTAGCGGTTAGGAGTTGGTTACGAGCTTTACAAGCATGCCAAATGTGTGAGACAAGGGAGAAATGTTATAGAATAAGTTTATAACCATTTGTGAGTGTTCATAACCACAAAGAACAGGTGTGGCACCTGTTGGCGTGACAACTCAAAAGGTGGCAGTTGAAGCTGGCGGTTATGGAAACTACTTGGACACTTGGCTGTCCAAGGCTTGTGCAGCGGTTGCACAGAAGTTTTGGCCTGATCATTAGCTTGTATAAATAGCTTAGGAATCAGTAATGTTGGTGTTGTTTGTTTGAGAGAAGAACCACTAATGTAGAGAGTGTTTTAGGCATTCACCAAGAGGGTGAATGGCCTGTTTTGGTCCATGTGATGGACGAGTTTTGTAATCTTCCTTTAGTGCAATAAAATGGGTTTGTTGCAGTATACTTTGTGTTCATTATGTTGATGATTTGTGTGAGTTGATCAATTGGTTTGATGCATGGCAGAACCTCTTATGCTTATGGGGGCATGAAGAGTTAGAGAGAAAGAAGGAAAGACTTCCATTGTGCAAAGCCTTATGAGTGAAGGCAGATGCGTACTTTGATGCAAGTATGCAAGGCTGAATGATTTTGGGTGAAGTTGATTCACTGAACCACAATCATTGCCGGTCATGTCCCATGAAAATTTTAGGCGATTAAATGGGCATGTGACAGTTGGTATCAGAGCTGTGTTAGGGGACGCAATTGCTGATTTTCTCTCTCTTTTACTCAAGTTGGTGTCATTTGTTTTTTAAATTCAGTGAACAATTGTTTGAGTTTCACTAGTATGGAGACTAGAAGAACTTGGTCTTGTGTGGAAAGATCAATTGGAATGAACTTGAAGCTTGAAGTAGCAACATGATAGTAAAGTTCATTGCAAAGGTGCCTGAATTCCATCCCAAAGTGTTAGGAGAACGTGCAAGAGTCATTGAAAACCGGGTTTTCAAGTGATGTCGTGACAAAACTAAGGACTATGCTGACTTCTATGGTGCAAGTCAGGTGTTAAAGTCCATTTTTCTCACAAGTATACGAAGATTATGCATTTGGAATGCATTATTTCATAGTGTTATCAGTAGCGAGTACATTACAAGAGGTAATGGGAATTTTGCGAAAATTCCTGAACTCAAAGTTTTTGATGGCCTTTGCAGTGGCAAAGAAGACGAATAACATGTCTATGCGATAGATTGAAGGTGTTTTCATCATAGCCAGTTGGTGGAAGATTTAAGTAAACTCTCTCGAGTGCATGTACCTTAGTGGTAATGCAAAGTCTGGTTGCGAACCAGCATGTTTGTGGCACTGTGATGCCATGAAGAAAGAATTGGATGGCCAATTCTTATCTAGCATATTGAAAGGCTGAAGAAATAAGCGCAAGTTAGGGGAAAACCGATACACCACGGTCTTGCATTTGCAAATTATTCTTCGTTGATGCTAGATGCACACAAGGAGTGTGCTTGCACCTGGTTTATTGGTGGGATCAATTTGCTTGGACAAGGGTGTCCAAAGACCTGCATTTGATCATAACCACAAGCGGATGTTTTTGTCGTCTACAAATCAGTATTGCTACTAAAGTTAATTTTGGAGAAGGGGAAAGACAAGAGTAACCAGATGTGCATGGGCAGTAAAAATGAGTTCCAAGTTTGAAGAAGAATGCGGCATTCTTGCTTCATGGAACGTAGGAAGTGGTGCCTCATTTGCAAGGATCATGGCCTTGTTTGCAACTGTCCAAAGTGTTTATCCGCGGAAGTCATTGGGTGATATGACTTTGCTGAGCTCTATGGTGATGCTCAAAATTACCAAGTTAAGTCCGTTCCAGTTGTGCAAAGGTACACAAGTTTGCATTAAAATTCGAGTGCTAATTGGCATAGCAGGTATGCAACAGTAGCATGCGCCAAATGGGATTTGGGCATGACCAGAATGCATAATGCGTGAAGAAATGCAAGTTAGGCGAATTGTTAACGCATGGAGAAGAAGGACAAAGTAGTGGTGATGCATAAAGATGGCATGTGGTCATTATTGAAGAAATATTCATGAAAGCTAAAGAAAAAATGATAGCATCAGTCTAAAAGAAGTATTTAACTAATTGTTAATTATAGTGTGCTTCGTTATGGGAGTGGCATACGAACGTTGATAGTTGGAATAGTGCATGTGGAAAAGTGAATTGTTATATTGGGGACAAGAGTAGGTGCTGTCTCGCTTCCTTTGTTTCTTAGAAGCGAAGTTGAAGTCAGTATTGCAAGGCTTGTTAGGTCTTACAAGTTGCAATCAGTTGGCGCGAGTATTTTCTCAAGTTTGAGTATACTTTCAGTTTGGGTCGAGTGGACCTTGGTGTTGGAATGAAGTCTCTCTATGTAAGGTAGTAGTGAATGAGGGTATTTGAAGTGAAAGATCTTGCCTTTTTCGTTCAAAGTAAAGCTAGTTCGCGTGGAAGATGCTACATAGCATATTAAGCCAAAATATGCAATAGAAGACGCTGAAAGTGAAAGAAGCAAATAGGAGTTGGTGGCGTAGTCGAGTTTTCTATTGAGAGTTATGTGGAAGTGCGAAGGCATTTGGCAGCAAATGCATGGTATGAGTTAAGAGTAACTCATTGTTAGGAAGAACATGATGTTGTTTTTCCTCCACGTTAAAGCGTAGCAGTTTGAAATAGCAAGTGATGCTTAAAGTGCTGGTTTCAAAGGCGCGTGAAGAGGATGCATGGTCTAAAAAGACGGTGTGATGTCACGGGTATCCTAAGTCATGACTATACCAGAGTCATGCATTTCAATCATGATGTTGCGACATGCAAACAAAGAACATGAAGGTGCAAGTTCTTTGGCATACAAATGATGCAAGTCCAAGAAGGTGAAGTTTGCAACATGATTTGGAGGCCAAATCTAGTGAAAGTCCTAAAGTTTGCAAAGTGCAGCAAAGGTTATAGATTGTGGCGCATACCAAGAGTGGTACGGAGTCATAGGGTGCATGCCTTAAGGCATGGCATGATTTGGCGTAGGCGCATATGATTGAAGAATTGAGGCCAAGTCTTGTATAAGTCCTGTTATGTTGCGTGGTGCAACTAAAGTCGGAAAATGGAGGCATAAGACAATGGCAATGATCAGTGTGATCAGTTGGGAAGAATCATTACTTGTGTACACTTAGGCACAAATGATTCATTCGAAGTTCAAGCACAATTCAGGGAATTGGCAAGAAGAATTTCCAAGTTGCATTTGGGTATTGATATGCGATTGTAATTGAAGTTTGAGCGTAGGCCAACGTGAAAACAATATTGCAAGTCAGTAGGATCAATGGAAAGGCAGTAAGCTAAGTGATGGCATTTGGTACTAGGCATAAAAGCTTTGGAAAGGTTGAAGGCAAAGTAAAGTTTGCTGATTTCTGAGAAGGGCTCAGAAGCGTACAAAGCCAGAGAACAAGTATAAAGTTTATACTTGGTTGAGTTTAATGAGGGCGTTGAACGGATTAGTTGGGAGAGGTCTTGGCTGCAAGTGTCGCATAATGATTGTGCATTACAATGTTGCAGCCCAAGTCAGTTTTCCGCCGTAATGGCACAATGCGAAGCCATAATAGCGCAACGCAAGCCATAATATCGGTATACGGTATAGACTGTCAAGTACTAAGATAGTGGAACCCTGCAGGGCCAGTGAAGCGCAAAGGTGGCGCTACACTGTAAAGACATTGTTTCCAAACCGGTACTCAAGCTTAAAAAGTTCTGTGAACTCCATAACTCTAGTTTGGTGGAAAGTTTACAAACTGGTACGCAAACCTAAAAAGTTCTGTGAACTCTGAAACTTCGGTTTTGGTTTAAAGTTTACAAAACGGTTCGCGTATAATGACTGAACCGACTCACGAACTACTATGTATTGGTACTCGTACATCTACTAATCATGTCGATTATATTTTCAAGTGTGTTTAATTTAGCATTTGATTAATTCTCTAAAACACTAGACTTAATTGATCACATGTTTGTGACTCAAAGTTAATGTCTTGTGTATTCATGATAATGAATACTAAGCTTTTGAGTTCAAACCAGCTAGTTCCGGCTAACCATGTTGAACATAATCTTTGTACACGGTTCGGTTACGGTTCTACCTAACCAGAGTGTATATCTTATTTATGTGAATCAGATTCAAAGATTCATCTAACAGTGGATATTGTTTGCTTGGTTCCAACGCTATCTTAGCTTAAACCTAAAGCAACATATTCTTTGAATGTCTATAGAAGGGGAACTTCAAGCAACTGGGATTTTTGAATCCCGATACTAGTCTTTGGTGTATCCTAGTTGTATCTAGAGTAGTCCTCTTCCTAAACTTTTTAGGGTTTAGCGACTACAAAGTTTTCATAGGGATTTGTGAAGCCAAATCCAATTATCTTTCCTTGATAACTTGTGTATCTTGTATCTTGATTGATTGTTGATCTTACTCACTTGATAAAGACAGATAGAAATCACAAAGTTCTCTTCGTCTCAAACTTTGTGATTCCACAGGTTTTATACTTGTGAGGTGAATAATAATCTAGGCTGCACTCCAGGTTGCATAAATCCGGATTTTGATTTTAGCTAGACTTTGTCTGTTGCTATCGATTTCCACACCTTTAATCATACTATTTGATATTGAGTTTCTCTCTTTCTACAAACTCCAAAGAGTCACAACAGGAAGTATGTGCTCTAAGCTTGTGTCTACACGTTAGTTGAATAAGAGCCACTCAAAGCAAAAAGAAAAAAAGATCACATCTAGAGTCATAGTGAAAAACCACTTAAGTTTTGAATATAAGTGCATCCATGCTTCCTTAGCAAAGGAACAATACATGACAATGTGATCATACCATTTCGATTTCTATGCAAAAAAGGACAATTTTGAGGTACATCTATCCTCCTTCTTCTCAATACTCTGGTTGGTGATCTTGCCTGAGCATGAGTCTACAAAAAAAAAAAAAAAAAAAAAAAAAAAAAAAAAACTTTTAGGAGGGACCATCAACTTCCAAGACAACTGAAAAATGGTTGATTCAAATAACATTACCGATAATCCTACTCCTCCAAATTCATTGTGACAATATTAAGTCCATGCTCGACCAAATTAATTCATTTTAAAATGTCATTCACTCTTCTAGGAAAATCCAGATTCCAAGTATTTTCTCCAACATCTTCAATGAAGCAGTCTGAAACAAGAATGCTTGTACTTGTTATAATGGCACAAAAATAGGAAACGTTAATTTTAAATAGAGTTGAACAACCAATAATCTTGAAAAAACTTCACCCTGGTACCTTTAATAATCTTGAACGTGATATGTCTCTTGAATATATATAACTGCATTTTATATCTTGTTTTCTTATGGACTAGCCATAAGACTGAAAATGTTATTGTTAGCGCATTTCTCGGTCGAACTCACAAGTGTTGCTATCTCAAGCTTGTTATCAAATTTAGTTGTATCTTGATTTCTATTCTACATTTAGTCAGGTCTCGGATTAGGATAGAAGCGTGTAGTTGAGATTCGGATATCACTACATTCTACCGTTTGAAGGCGAAGATCAACATGAGCTTTGGAGAACTTCAACATCAAAAGGTAAGTGAAGACTGAATCACATATATCTCAAGTTTTCACCTTTCTATCTTTGAGAAATTGTCGCATGACTAAATTAGACAGTACATGCATAATAGAAATTTCGAGTCAAGTTTATCTTGAATATCTTCTCAAAATATGACTTAAGCTTAAGAACATTTGTTCATACTTGATGAATCTGGTTTAGAAAAATGTATTGTTTGTAATTCATGATTCAAGATTTAATCATTTGAAAATAGCATGGAACACTGATATGTGTCATTGATGTTATTCGGGAATATTTCATAGAGATATAAAACTATTGTTAATTTGGATACAAGAATGTATGCATACCATTTCACATACCAGGAGAACTGTTATAATACCAGAGCCACAGTACATGTAGCCAGTACACGTACCGGCGTAGCTATAGTTCGGCAGCAACTTTTTGGTATGCATACCCGGTATTCATACCATAAAAAGTCTGTTGATCGTGAACCAGGAAAGGTACGCGTACCTAGTATGCAAACCGGAAAAGATCTGTTGGTTTCAAAACCAAATTATGTACGCATACCCAGTATGTATACCATAAAAGATCTGTGAGTTCCTAAACTCGTTTTTGTCTTAAGGGTATCCATACCCGATTGTAGTATGGTAAAAACTGATTCTGCTGAAAATGGTAAATTGTGTGTGTCGATGAGAAACAAACCTAAACCCTAAACAAATGTACTGTACATGAGTACTTTAGATTCGAGAGATTAATCTGTACAATTCTGGCCTAAACCAAGAAATGACCATTCCGATCTTGCTTCGGTCACAAAATGAAGGAGAAGGGATGGTCTTAGGGAGGGAAGCAGAGAGGTGTTGATATTTGAGTGATAGACTCTTTGAGAAGTGAAGGTGTATGAACGTGTATCATAAAGTAAAGCCTGCTTGAAGGTTATAAGTAGTGTGTTCTCTATGTGTTCTGGATACTTACGTATTGACGATGGTGATTACCTCCATTTAGGATTAGATTAGAAAACCTATTTATATGTAATCATGCATGTGCACCATGATCTCATAGGAAGCGGAAGTTGTGAAGGAGTGAGAAGGTGGAGATGGTGTGAAAGTGATGAAACTGTGTCCTTATCGTGGAGGAAGACTGGATGGTTGCATACCCACTACTCCTTCGCTCGTTAATTGTCCTCCTTTCCTTAAACTTTCTCATAATGGGTGCATTGAACACCGCATTGCCGTAGACCGCCAGACCAATACCCTGATGAACATCCCCCATTTGTGACATGTTTGATGTCTCAAATATTTTGGTAGAAATTAACACTTATTCGTAACTTGCATAGCTAGTTCAATTGAATGACTAAGGCGCACCTGCAAGGTGAAGTCGACATGTTATGAGAGCAAGTCGAGTCACAACCAGTGATGTGAAGTGTGGTAGTTGCTGAGTGGGCCCATCATCATCACATGTGAGAGGTGGTAATGAAAAGTAAAAGAATGAATACGTAATTATTCCAACAACTAACATGTGTTGTTATCCTTGTGTGTAAGACGTACATGTATATAAATATTTCGACCAATCATACGCAAGATAGGAAGTAGGTGGTCGTAAGTGACAAGTCAAGCACTGCTTTCCATGATATCAACGAGAGGTGATGGGTGTTCATGAAAGAGTTGAGAAAAATATATATGAGTATGAAAGTAGTCATGCATATGTAGAAAGACATATGGTCTCATAATCACATTAAACTACCTCTCGAATGAAAGAGTGAATGGAAATTCATGTTAATATATGAAGAAATTCGTGAAAATTCGTAGTGAAAATTCAGATGAGGGACCCTTCATTGAAACTGTTGTAGAATTCTTATACGAACTCGGATTTTGATGATCCAACCCCTCCATTCTTATCAGGAAAGAATTTCCTATCTTTATGCGAGGGAATATTTGGGTTTTCGGCTCGTTTAGAAGCTGAAAATAGCCATATAGTAAAAATTGAGGAAGAATTCAGAAGGAATTCTGTCAGTTTTCAGCCATGACCTAGCTCGCCTTTTAAGTTGTATCTTTTAGCTCGTTAATCCGATTGATATGAATTTTTAGTATGTTATACTAGATATTTATGCGAAACTTTTGGCATATAGATCATACTAAAATTATTTACCAGTTGTTCCCAGCTGTTCGTCCAATCTTTGGAGACCTTTTGGATATCGTCCGACCAAGTTGAAGAGATATGATTGGTCAAAGCCAAAAACGGGCCTCCGATGAACATAACGATACTTCATTGGTTTCTCAAACTTGAATCTGAGACTATCAATTTGGCTGGACAAGTTGGATGGTCGTGATTGATTTAAGACTGCCATGGGAATTATGACCCTTTTCAGGCCGCTCGACTAGCCTATTTTGGCTAGCAATTGTGGAATCTGTCTGTAGGCTATGAGCGACGTGATTGGTTGAGATAATAGGTGGGCAGACGGTTGTCATAATGGCGCCTTGTTTGCCGAGCTTGCTTGATCTAGGGTTAGGTATTGGAGCTTGCCAAGTCGTATGGTTGAGATTAGTTTGCAACTGACTTGGACAACCCAAATATATTTTCTTAAGAAATTAAGCACGTCGGCCGGCCAACTTCCATCATTAATTAAAAATGTATCCTGCGACTTTGGAGCGATTTGATTGGCCAGTGGGAAATAGGGGCCGACAGGAAGCAATATGGGGTATGGTCAGTCATTCATGAGAGGATCCATCTAGGACCCATATTGCTGCCTTTATTTGTCGCAATTTCCCTTTATTTCTTATTTTCCAACTTTTGGTAGGATTCTGCTCATACTAGTTCCATGATGGATCAATTTCCTAGTTTTCCTAGGTTTAGTCTCGACCAATAGGGATCGAGATATTGTGCAGGCTCCAGTTTAGAGTAAAAACCTAATTTTTGTAAATTGATAAAATTAGGTTATAAAAATTGAATTTTGTGAGATAATCAGCATTTGAACAACTCTCTAAAAACACTATCTAGACATTTTTGATCATATGTGTGATTCAAGAAAAGTCTTAAAGTGTTATATGAAAATGATTAAGTTTATCGTTCAATTGGCTAGTTTCAGCTAACCTTCATGAACATGTCATTGTACACGGTTCGATTATAGTTCATCCTAACCATAGTGTATATTCTACTATGTTAATCACAAGTCAAGTTTTTCATCTAACAGTGATTATTGATTACTTAGTTCCAAAGCTATCTTAGCTTAAACCTAAAGCAACCTTGATCTTGAAAGTATATATAAGAAGATTCTCTAACAACTGGGATCTTTGAATCCCTGATACTATTATTGTGTGCCCCAGTTGTAAACTAGAGTCGCCCTCTCCTTCAAACTCTTCTAAGGGTTTAGCGACTAAAAAGACTTCACCTAGGGATTCGTAAATCCAGGTCCAACTATATTTATCTTGACAATTAGAGTATCATGATCTTGTTTTGATTGAGCTTGCTCCATCAAACAAGATATATAGAAATCACAAAGTTTCTTCGTATCAAACTTTATGATTCCACAAGTCTCGACTTGTGAGGTGAATAATAATCTAGGTTGCTCTTCGGGAGTCATATGACCGGATTTTGAGGTTTGCTAGATTTTGTATATTGTAATCAATTTTCTACCTCACCTTGATCTTTGATCAGAACGAAAATCACATATAGGCTTATATGTGGGAGAAAGATTCGTTTAAAGTCTTTAATTGAGTTGAAGCAACTTTTAGGCTGTAAAGGATGTCAGCTAAGGGAATCAATTGCACGGAGTCCTACTGGGATTCAAGAGGCGTAAGGAGCGTGACTGTAACTGAATTGTTGTGACGGTTTAATTCGGTCTCAACTACATTCCAGTCTGAAGTTCTAATAGTAGGCTAGTGTCTTAACGGCTTAATACAGTTTGGTGTTCAAGTCTGGACTAGGTCCTGGGGTTTTTCTGCATTTGCGGTTTCCTCGATAACAAGATTTTTGGTGTCTGTGTTATTTGTTTTCCGCATTATATTGTTTATCTTTATAATTGAAATATCACTGGTTTTACGTAAACCAATCAAAGTAGATATATTCATCCTTGTTTGTTGGATACGACTTAATTGATTCTCGGATATTGATCTTTGAAATCGTCCAAGTACTCTCACACATAATCAGGTTCACGGACTTGCTTATGTAAACATTCTGATTGTGATAGAAAGAGATATAATCTCTTCATATACTACCTTGATTGAGATTCATTAAGTTGAACTCTTGGAATTGTATTCGAGTTGGTGGTGTATTTTGGTACCCCATGTTTTCAGATATTTTGGTAACCAAATCACCAAATCAATTCCATACTTTTCCACTACAACTAGGGGTGCACATGGACCCGTCCAAACCACTTGACCCGACCTAAAAATGACCGAACCAATCTAAACCTGAAGTACTCTATGGCTCTGGATGGTAAATGTTGTCCAAACCTGAGCTATCTACGGTATTGCTCGGTTTTATACAGGTACCTGCCGACCTCACCAAAAACCGACCGATTTAAGAGATCAATGGCAAATAAAACCCTTGTACCCACATATAAATATTTCTCTTAGATACTCCCATCCAGACATCAGTGACCAACCCTCTCCTCCATTTTCCTCTCGAGCAAAACTAGGGCGACTCAATTATCGTCCATTATTGTCTCATCTTCAACCTTCTCCAGTCTTCTCTATTAACTACGTACAACAATCACCTACATCACCACCATCATCTCCAAGTATTGTTGATTTTTGTCGATAATCAAATGGAGTCTGCAAGTAATGGAAAATTTTGTTCATTGATATTTATAATTAGGGTTTGGTTTCGATTTGTTGATTTATTCTTATTAATTAAGGCACAACTGTTAACGGGGTTTAGTTTGGTACTCTTATTAATGGGTTTAGTTTGCTTTGGATTTTTTTTTTTTATTGTTTTTAGTAATTGAGATGTTCTTATTAGTTGGTTGTAGTTTGATTTCAATTATTTTGTTTGATTTGATTATATCTTATCTCTTATAGGTGGATTCTTATTTCCCTGTTTTCTTTAATTTCTTTGAAGGATGAGCAACATCAATTGAAAAGTGTTTTTTTCTTTTCGGAAAAGAGGCAAGCCTCAAATGATATATTGATAACACCGATTTAGGAAATCGAAAACCTTACGAAAATTATCAAGATCATACAAAATATCCATTCAATTTGTAGTATCTCCACCAATTCTTGCCCATCGAATCTATTCATTCGGACCTAAAAAAAGTTTCAAAGGACCTTCTTCTCTCTCGCAATGGAGAGGACCAAACATCTAGGGCCAAACTGGTTTTGAAACCAAAACCAATATGTGTCAGAGAACAAGTCAATGATTGGAACAAATCCAACCCAATGTTCATCAGAGCATGCATATAACATGAACTTGAGTTTTTAAAGTTTAGATTACCTAATACAATCAAGGTAGCCATGACCCAACTAACAGTAACAGTAGCCAAATAGTAACCAAAGTGTCTCACATAGTAACCAAAGTGTCTCAAGTAACGGTGGTAATCTGAATCGGTCTTCAAGTGTCTGTAACGGAATAAATCGGGCTGACTCGGCTTTGGAGATGTGGTAATAGTTGTAACAACGGATGAGCTTGATGAAGATATTGAACGAGTAGATGTTGTCTTTGTTTTCCTTACTAATCCTAAAAAAAGTAAATCTAATCCTAAAATAAGAAAAATTAACCAATTAATATTACAAACGAAAACTACAACAACATATAATGAAATCCTCTCAACACCACAAGCATAGAAAATAGCAGATTTGCACCGATTTGGTGGATTTGAAACTAGTGCTAAAGCTGTTGTTGAAACTTTTTTAGGCTCAATGATTAGAACGACTGAAGTTGTTGATATATTTTGATTGATTCTCTGCCACAAAACACCAATCATACCTGCGCTAACAGTCTTTTTTTCATATGTATGATCCCAGTCTTCTTTAGCATGTATAAAAGAAGTTCGCCGGAAAACTCTTTTGAACTTTTCTGCCCACCGGAAATAAGGTTTATCATTACCCAAAGGGTATACAATAAGCAGACCACCACCAACAACCCCAACAGTAAAAATTAAAAGGAGGATCTCAAGATTCAAAAACAAATACGGTAAATCTAGCATTAAATCCATGAAGCTAGTACTAAAATCATACATCTGTAAACCTAAATCATGTAAAAATAAAGATAGCAGTGGAAATCTAATCATATGTAGATCGTTAAAACAACCAAAAGCTTGATGATTATATGACCCTAATTCATTAAATAATAAAACCCAATCACCACCAAAATCAAAGAAAGATGCAGAACTACATAGATTTGGTGGAGTTTATTTGGGTTTTCGTTGGTTTTTTTTCTAGGAGAAAGGGAGGAGAGAGGAAGGATGGATAACAATTGAAAAGTGTTGATTCAATAGGTATGGCATATGAGATAATGTTATTGATCGGTAAACTGGGAACCGATCTAAACCGATCCGATCATGAATCGGGCGGTTTACAACCGATCCGACATAAAACTTCAGTACTAATTGGGGCAAATAAAAAAATTAACCGATATGTACGGTTCTCTGGTCGGTAGTGTTGAACACCGATCCGAACCGACTGTTGTGCGCCCTTAACTACAACATTCTTGTTGAGCACATTATCTTCAGTTGAAAATCTTCATAACCATTTTATCATTAGAGGTTGGTTGATTTTTCTTAAGAATTGGACACCCAGACCACCAAATTTTTCTTCGTGTATAAGACTTCCCATTTCACCAGATGCAACTTTTTTCTTCCTTTGTTGTCATTCTAAAAAAGTCCTTCATTAACTTCTCATGTTTCAAAGCTGGCAAAAACGATAGACATTTCAAATAAAGATGCCGGCGAACTGGAAATCACACTACTAGTAAAGGTAATTTTACCTGCTCTACTGAAAAATGGCTTCTCCAAACCTACTGACTTAAATCAAACTTATCAGTTACCTTATGCCAATTTTTAGAACCTTTAAACTTATCACCCAAAAGAAAATCCAAATAGGAAGTAGATAAACAACCAATATAACAATCCAATAAGTTAGAAAATTATTTTCGGATCCGCCACCAACAACATCTCCACATGTTCTTCTTGTTCCTCCCTCACCAACACCACCAGCGCCTCTATTTTTTTTTCTCCTTCCATATCATGTTCAAAGCTTCCACCAACATTATCTCCGCCACCACCAAACCATTTATGATATTCAGATACGCCACCAGTAACACTTATGCCTCATCCTCCTCCCCCCACCACCACCACCACCTTTCTTTACTCTCATACCACCACCAAACCTATCATGTACTAATTCTCTACCAACATCACCTGCGTCTTGTTTTAATTTCCCATTACAATACAAAAAGGTTAAATTAACAAGAAAAAGACGATATATCATCATTATCGAAACTAACATTTGTGTAGGTGAGGTTTCAATTCAATTTTTATGTTGAAACCAACAAAATTTAGTTTCAACATATTTTGACAAAATTATACGATGTTGAAACCAATTTTTGTTGGTGGAAACAGTAAGTTCATGTTTAAATCAAATTTGGTTTCAACTAAATTTTGCCTATTTAATACGGTCTGATTTGGGAGTTGAAGCATTTGGTTTCATGGTTGAAACTAATATTGTGTTGGTGAAATGACAATTTTACGTTAAAAACAGTTTTAGTTTCAACATATTTTAACAAAATTAAAACGACGTTCAAACCAATATTTTGTTGGTGGAAACAGTAAATTTATGTTGAAACCAAGCCTGGTTCTACCGTGGAACCCAATATTGTTGGTGATATGGTACTTTTTTTGTGGTGTATCTGGTTTGTGGTAGTGTTGGTTGGTAGTAATGGTATTTTTGGTTGGTGATGATGGGGTAGTGGTGGATACGGGACGTATTTGGCGCCGGGTCATTGTTTCTAAGATTTGACTAAATCTTGGATATTTATTATTTAGTATTTTTAATTTTTATGATAATTAGCTTGTTTTTATTAAGTTTATATGTTTACGAAGATTCTAGACTTTGGTTTATGTTCGCTGGCTATATATAGCCTTTGCACTGTTAACTTTCTCTTCAGCTTGGTTTAGCTCAGATTAATGAAAACTCTTAAGTTGTTTGGTTTTATACCGTTGTTTTTTTAATTAACTCTTGGGTTAGAGTCTTTGCTCCTGGATTGGAGTATTTTATCATCAACTTAGGAGTGGGATCTCATTCTCTTTATCGCTTCCGCTTGTGCCATATCAAATTGGTAGTGGCGGTAATGCTTGGGTGACGGTGATAGTGCTTGCTGATGGTGCTAGTTATTGGTGATGGTGCCGATTGGTGGTGGCGATGCTTGTTCGATGTGGTGTTAGTTGTTGGCTGTAATGATGGTAGTGGTGTTGCTGCTGCTGAATCAGCACTGGTCGATAGTGGTGTTATTGGATGGGGTGGTCTAGTTGATGGTGTTGCTTAATTGGTGCTTGCGGTGTTGTTGGTGAGAAGAGAATAAAGATTGGGAGTGCGGTTGTTTTTTGTTTTTGTTGGGTTGATTTAAACTAGAAGGTTTTTTTATTTTTATTTTTATTAAATCATTAAATTTTATTACCAAATAATAACTAGTTCATTACAAAATTAAAACTTAAAAGCACAAAATTTTAACAAAATCTAAAATATTTGTTCGTTGGCCATTCCAGTCTTGAGAGGAAGGGTGGACGCATAAGATATCTGCTGCTTTGACCAAGACTCAGCATACATCCTTTTTTAGCTAGAGTGTCCGCCGAGAAATTAATTTCTCTAAAACCATGTCTGAACTTGAGAGAAATGATCATAGTTTTTAACCTGTACCAACGAGCTAGAACAATCCAAGGGAGATTTCCTGAGTGAAAATCTCTAATTGTAGATTGAACCAACCATTCTCTACTGCCCACTCTAGTGATTTGATAATTGCAAGAACTTCAGCAATAAAGTTTGTAGCAATGCCTAGTCCACCAGCTTCAGCACATACAACTTCCCCTGATTCAGTTCTACATATAAAACCATAACCAGAAATACCTGGATTACCACGAGAAGCTCCATCACAGCAGATAAGAAGACATCCAGGAACTGGTAAAAGAAAAAAACATTCCACCACCTTCAGTTGTTTCACAGGTCTGCAACTGAGTCCAAAAATTCTTAGAATCATCAAATTATATATATATCATTCCACATGCTACCTTTCATCCTGATACTGCATTCAGAGGTGAAATGCAAGACTTTTCTTTTCACTTGATCAACTGAAGGAGTTACCCCATCATAAGCAGCTTTATTTCTTGCAAACCAGATTTCCACCATTAATGTAAAAGCTGACATTCTCCATAATTGCTTTATAATTGGACTTCTGCCTTCTCCAAAAGAAAAAATGTTTGCAAATGATATAAGATTCAGGAAAGAAAAAATTCCTCCCAACCACTTCCACAATATTTGTCCAAAATTACAATACCAAAGTATATGTTCCACACTGTCATGTTCTTGCTTACATAAGAAACATCTGGAGGCCAAACTGAAACCCTTCTTGTTTATATTTTTATCTGTAGCACATATGCCTCTTTTTAACTTCCACACATTACATGAAATATCTAGTAGAATCCATGGAGCCCAAATTTTCTTAAAAAAAGAATGAGGTTGCTTTTTAAATCTAACTTTATTATATGCATCAGCTACTTTAAACTTTCCTTGCTGGTTTCCACACCAAATCCTTCTGTCTTCACTCTGAGAAATAACTGGTAACTGAGCCAAAGAAATAAATGGTTGAAGTTCATCTGGCACATTCCATTGACCATCTAGAATTAGAGAATTCACCTTCCATTGTGAGCTATTAGTAACAATAGGAATAGTAGAGTCCACTTGATCAATTAAAGGACTTTCCCCAATCCACTGATCAAACCAAATAGATATTTGATTCCCATCACCAACTATTCATCTAATGTCTTCTTCAGTTTCTTGTTTTACCCATTTAATACCAGGCAGAATAGAGGATTGTTTATAATGATTTATCCATCTGCCCTGAGCATTCATAAATTTAGCTCTAAAAAATTGATCCCACTCTCCATTCTCATTCAAGATTTTCCAAACCAGTTTCATTAGCATTGCTTTATTGATTGCCTCCAGACTACGAATTCCCAAACCTCCTTCTTCCTTTGGAATACAAACTTCCTCCCATTTCAAAGTAATACATTTCCTTGACTCTGGATCCCCAAGAAAAGCAACAAAATCCGTAGAAAGTTTCGAATAATCTTTTCACATTCAAGTATCACACTTTTGGGCCATTTATAAATTGCCATGTTGTATACAGGTATACTACTTAGCACATGTTTAATTAGAGTAATTCTTTATTTAAAGGAAAGAAGAGTACCAATCCAAGAAGCAAGTCTGTTCTGCAACATTTCAATAAATGGTTGAACATGCACTCTTTTTACTCTTCCAGGCATTAGCATAATTCCAAGATATTTATCAGGAAAAGTTGCCAATTACATATGAAGTGTTTCAGCTATACTTTTTTTTCTAGTTGCCACCACACCATCCACAAAACACTTGCTCTTTTCTCTACTTACCACTTGGCCAGAAGATTTTTGATAATCCATTAGTAATTTCATCAAATTGAGCAAGTTCTTCCTTGTTCCATTACAGAAGATGAATATATCATCTGCAAAAAGTAGATGAGAAGGTTGAATTCCACCTATGTTAACCATAGCTTGTATGTAACCCATATTAACCAACTTCCGAAATATTTTTAAAAACCCACATCTTTTTAATATTTTGAAAAACCATTTTTCCAAAGAAAGCTTTCTACTAAGTACATCCTCTCGCAATCACAAACAATTTATAACTCTTTTTACCTTAAAACCTTGGAGAGAGGGAATCTCCTTGCTTCAAACCTCTTCTAGTATCAAAAAAGCCCACAGGACCACCATTTAATAAAATTGATATTTTGGATCCGTTGTTGTCGAAAAGAAGCAAACTACAAGAAGGAAGCTTTCAACTTTAAAATCCGATTCTGTAACCAACTGGAGAAACCAAATCTTCTTAGTACCTCTAAAATAAATTCCCAACTCAATGTATCATATGCTTGTGTAATATCAAGTTTCAACCCAATATTTCCACCCCTCCTTTTAATTTTCATCTCATTAACTAATTCAGAAGCAAACACAATATTTTCATGAATACATCTGTCCTTAATGAATGCCACTTGTTGAGGAGACACCAGTTTGGGCAGCAGTGCACTAAATCTTGAAGTTATTATTTTGGTGAATACTTTGAAACATAAATTACTAAGACCTATAGGTCTAAAGTGTGCAGCCTTTTTTGCTCCTTGAATTTTAGGAATGAGTACTAAGAAATTTGAATTCATACCTTTAGGGATGAATTGTTTTCTCCAACAAAAATGAATAGCATTTATAAGGTCTTCTCCAATAATACTTCATGTTTCTATGTAGAAACATCTAGAAAATCTATCTGGGCCTGGAGCTCCTCTTTTATCACTATCCGTTAATCTCTCGAAAATCCATCTGGGCCTGAAGGTTAGTTATGACAAATTATGTAATTTATGTTATGAAATATTTATATAGTGGATTTACACCACACTTACACTCCTCTTTTATCACTATCCGTTAATCTCCTTTTTACATACCTCTTCACTTACTCCATTACTTAAATGTATAAAAAAAAAAAAAAACAAAAAAACAAAATACTTCCACCATTACTTTGTAACCACCACCATTAGTAGTAATGGGTGCGTGCCTTTAACTCCATTGTAAATGTTCTAGTTTATGCCCCAGTAAATTGAGAGCATTTCCGTTGTAATTATGATATCTAATAAGAATTCTTCTTCTTATTTCTCTCTATTTTTTATGTTTCCTTATGGTTTATAAAACGTTATCAGCACGCTTTGATCGGTGAGTAGAACTTTTCTGATCGATTCATTATAGTGTTCCTTTGTTTTTGGGGGAAAAAAATAAAAAGCTAAAAATAAATTTGAGGAAGTCAAAATTCCCCTTCAGGTTGTAATTGTACAGGTTGTTTGAGGAAGTCGAAATTTCCCTTCAGGTTGTATTGAGATGTGATTTTGAGTTGTAATCGTACAAGTTGTTTTAGGTTGTGATTTTGAGTTGTAATTAATGTTGAGTTGTTTAGGTTATGATTTTCAGTTGAAATTGAAGTTATAACATAAACTGTTGTTGTTGATTTTGATTTATATTTTGAAGTTTTACAGAGTGATATTATTATAGAGGTTGTGGTGGTTGTAAAGGGTGTAGTAGCAGGGGAATAAGAATAAACTCCATTAATGGAGATTTAAAGTTACAACATCAGAAAGACATAGAAGTTAGAATTTACCTTTTGGTATCTGAGGCCATGTAAGATCTGAGATAAATTCAAATAAAGAAAGAAGTTACATGAAAAGCTTTTTATATAGCATAGACTATTAAGACAGTCAAGAATGAGAAAGAGAGACTCGGTATGTTTATTACAAGGACACCAACATGTGATGCTAGAAATAATCCAGCTGTAAGCTAGCTGTCATGACTCAGCTCATGATTAACGTGTATAGGACTAGGATAAGTTGATGATAATATGTCCGACACACAATCACATGCTCAAATAGTTATGGATAATACCAGAGGGTTCAAACTCCAGATTCTCGGACTTTGAATCACTGGATCTCAGAACTCACCATATCAACCACGACCAACTCATCCAGTTCAATCACAAGTCATTCTCAATGAGCCAGAAATGGCAAGAAAAAAAAAAATTCAGTAATCTCAAGGGAGTTATCCATTTTACTTCAGTTAATCTCTCAAAAGAGAAGAAAAATAAAAAATATACATGCATGTGGATTGGACTAACTTGTGTGAAAGAGAAGATTAACCATACATATGAATTTTGGAGAGTTGTGATTATATAAAATTGGGTATATTGCACGGATCCAATAAGAAGATCATTTTAAAGCACGCGAATGCGGTCTGTTTGTAAAAGGCTGATTATAGCTAAACCAACAATTTGCATAACATGCAGTCCACGTGGTGCGCATCTACTCAGTTCAGGTGGATTTTTAATTGTGGAATTTTAATACATGAAAAATTATATGTGTAAAACGTGCCGGCCCAACACAACCCAGTCCACGTGATTAACGTCCTACGTATCGTGTTAAGTTGGGCCAGGGATTAATACGTGTCGTGCTTTGCCGTGCTAGACGGCATGCTACGATGTGCCTGAAAAATAAAGATGAAGTGCCATGTTGTGTTGTGCTTGACACGCTTTTTGTATGTTTCTAAAAGAAAATATTTTCTAAATATTTATGTATTATATGTGATGTTATAAAAATAAGTCGACATAACGAAATGTCTCAAATCGGAAAGAATAATATTTTTTTGTGAAATATACACGAAACGTGATGTATGCCATATGGTGTAGTGTTTTATGCATGTTATGACTTGTTTTTTAAACATGTTGTGTGAAAAGACGAGGGTACCCAAATATACCTCAATCTAAAACTTTTCCACCTATAAGTCCTTTCTCCGAAAGTGATTGTCTATGGACTGAGTCGAGACAATACAACTAATCGGTTCACACTTCGTGTGATCGTCTATGGATGCGAGATCGATAAAATAATACAACAAGATAACTTCTGTGATTGACTATGGATACAAGATCGAGGCAATACAACAATGAAGTATGTTTACTTGATAATAGGTTCGGACTTAACCAAACACAATAGGATTGCTATCAAGTAAATAAGAATTAACGTTTGTATATTTTACTTCTAATTATAATAAAAACAATTATAATTGCGGAAATAGAAAAGTAAAAGACAAAACAAGATTTTGTTAACGATTAAACCGCAAATACAGAAAAACCCCGGGACCTTGTCCAGAATTGAATACTCTCAGGATTAAGCCGCTATACAAAATCTAAACCAAATTCGTATAGTTGATGTAGTTGAAGGAAATCCCACAATACACCCCTCAATAGAATTTACTTAACTAATCCATTTGAAGATGAATAACTATCAATTTTATTGATAATTTTCTTGAAATGTTTACAAAGGAAGATAGAACAGAGCTAAAGAAATTACAATCACTCGAGATTTTCTCTCTCTAATGACTTGCTTAACAATTCAAAAAGAACTCTCCTTCAACAGACCTACTCAACCCTTTATATAGGGTATTACATAGTGGATGACAGACTAAGGCGTCCTTTATTTTCAAAGAATAACTCGTGAAGTATCGCAAGTGTATAAGTGTTCATCTTCGCGACACTCCTAAATCTCGCCAAATCTTCACACTTTTCTCATGTTCTCAAGTTAGCCGTCATCCATTGCGTCATTTATATTATTTCCTCAAGCTGACACCTTCGCAATGCTGTCGTTTATTGATCTCGCAAAGTATTGATATCGCGATATTCTGATCCTACATCTTGCCTCTTCTCATGTCTTCTCTGCGAAGGATAGAATGTCATGAGAATGTCATGAGAATTAATATTTTGAAATGCCGCAACAACTTATCTTTATCTCTGTTTAATCCCGTACTTTTACACTAACTTATTACGTATGTTTCTTCTTCCATTCCTTTCTTGACACGTTTCTTTCAACCGTTTATTCTTGACCATTCATGTCCCATCTCGCATTAAATGCATTTGTTTTCTCGAGAATCCTTCTCTCTATATATAGTTTTCTCACCCTTCTCTTCTTCTCTTTTATTTTCCTCTCGCAACTTTCCTTCAACTTGTCTTCTTCCGCAATTTGCGCTTCCACATCAAATCTTCCCTTTTTCTTTCTCTCGATCTTCAATTCTCTATTCATTCCCATACTCTAATAATGGCTTCACTTGGTCGTACATATAAACCCCTTTTCAATGAAGTTCAAAAGAATTTGCAGGAGAAGGGTTTCACTTTATCAACCATTCCCCGATCAAGAATCTTCGTCTATTCTCTCTGCGCAAAATCGTTTTCGATCATCAGTGTGATGATCAAAAATCATAGTCTCGCTAGGTCAACTCCTCGCAGGCCTTCCCATTCCTCTATACAATCCCGAGATACCATTATTCTATGAAATTCTTGCTCATGAGAAATTCTCGCGAGCTATTTATCAATTGAGCTCGCATCCGTCTCGATGCTTGAATTCGCCAACCGTGGCGCTGTAAAGGATCTCTATATTCTGATGATGTCAAGGATCCTAGATTCACAAACTTAGAAATAGTCGCTGAGAAGTATACTGTGGAAAACTTTTTTGAAAATTATAAAGTAATAAATATGAGAAATGATAAGTCTCGTTGGGGTGCTCGGTTGAAAAGAAAAGATAATATTCCCGATGACAAGCTACTTATGCAAGATATTGATTGGCACTCGGGCAAGAATAGTACTCCTCGTCATTCCAAAGATGAGAAATGGTGGGTTGTTCCTTTATTTTTGAATGGACCCTATATCGCAGTTCACACGTACTCCCCTGCGGATCTCGCAGACTATCATCCTTGGGAATTTAAGTGGCCCGAGAAGGCAAAAGAGGTATATTTCCTATTTCAGGTTTTGCTTTTGCGATATTCCCGATGACAAGCATTTACTGAATTTGCAAAGTTTACAGGTTGACAAACTGAGGAAGAGTTATGAAAGAAACCCAAAGGCGAGTACCCTGGCGATACTTCGATCGATCACGAATGAAGTAAGAAATATTTTCTTTTGTTATTCTTTAACAATATTGTTGCCTCTGTTTCTTATCTTCATTCGTGTGCGAAGGTTATTGAAGAAACAGGACATCCCCGAAGCCGCGAAGGTTAAGGGCAAGAATAAAATCACTCTTCGCAAGGACAAGTCTTCTCGCTCCATTTTCTAAAAACGGAAAACCCATCCCTCTTCTCATTCTAGTTCTCAAACCAAATAAAGCTTGACGAGGATGAAAATGAGGTTGGTACTTCCTCTGCGAGGGAGAATCACTCGACTACTTCTGCTATGGCGCAATTGTCTAGTGTTTTCTCCGATTCCATGCAAGGATTGGGAGATGATCATTTATCTGGCAACTTGCGAGGCTCTCGATAAAATTTGCGATGCCCCGCCGTTAGAGGATAATGAATCTTTTCGCGAGTTTCCCGAACATTGACTTCCAGTCACTTAAATGCTCTCAATGCTTTGGTATGTTCATATTCCTTTGCTTCTCTCGTAATTTCGATTATAAGCTTTATCTTAATAATTTCTTTATTTTCCTTTATAGTCTGGGAGAGCTTCCTTTGTTGTTGCCTCGGATCTCGAGAAAAGACGCGACAACCTTGAAAAGAAAAATCTCCAACTCAAAGAGAAGATCCAAGAACTAGAAATCGAAGTTGCGATGTCTCGCAAGAAAGATGAAAGAATTCAACAGTTGGAAGTTGAGTCTCGCTTCACGTAAGACTAAAATGTCTACTCTTCAAAGTGCAAATCAACAACTTTATGGTATAAAACTTTTACTCTTCAAGTCGTCTTTATTTTGTCATCTGCTTTTCTTTGCCCGATTTATTATTTTCGCAGACATATATAATCTCTCTGAAGAAGCCATTCTTCTCCATTCATTTCCCGAGCCTATGGACAATGATGTTCTTCTCACTCATCTCAACGAATCTTTAAGCAGTTCGTCAAACAAAATTGATTCCCTTCCGTTAAATGAACTTCAAGCCAAATATCGTCTCTTAGAGATTGAGCATAGATCTAGTTTAGGTTTAGCCAACCGATTTAAACAAATGTATCTTGATTCCCATAAGAAAACCAAAACTTTAAGGAAGAAAATTAGTGATCTCATAGATGACAAAGACCGTATTGCTAATAAAGGTGCACAGCATTAGAAAATTTTCAAAATCTCTTCTCGAAGTACAAATTGAACGAGACGAATCTCTTCGTCGGAATGCCATACTTAATGAGCGAAAGATCAAATTCGTTCGCTTCTTGTTATAAATAATGATGATTAATTCGCTTGGGCTGCGAAGGTTCCGATAATGCCAGGGAATAACTTAGGTGTTGATGTTAGCCTTCATGCCGAGCATACTTTGCCTTGGTTAAAGACATGATATCCGACAGAGAAGGTTGTTTATTATACTTTACCGCTCCTTATCTCTCGTAGTATTGTTATTGTGTTGTTAATTCATTGTCATATGTTTTGCAGAATCCGAGAAGAGATTTCAAACAAGGATTGAAGAACTTGAGTCTGAAAAGGGGAACTCGCAGAAGGCCTTTCTCTTCGCAATAACAAGTATTCTAAGTTGAAGAAACAGCTGCAAGCTACAGTGGCGAATTTCAACAATAATGTTGTTCGTTTTCGCAATCAAACTATTGAAACGGTTTGCAATGATCACCGCATTCCTCTTAGTTCATATCCTTGTCTTCGCGATGATATTCCTGAAGATATGCCTTTCTCGGATGTCTCGATAGTGAAGCTAGCGAAGAAGAAGAATCTGCGAAAAGAATGATGGAATTGAAGAGTCGACCAAGAAGAAGAATCCTCAAAGAAATAACTTCTTTTTCTTCTTTCGCTTCTTGTAATATCTCGTATATATACTCTTTTTAATCTTCTTGGATTGCTAAATATGAATTCAATCTTTGTTTTCTTTACTTGCGCATATTAATCAAGCAATTCTTCTTTATAATTCAATCGACCAAAGATTATGAATATATAAATCCATCATGTGGAAATGAATAACAAGATTTTATCCTATTCATTCCCATACTTGCCTCTGTTATTCATTTTCAAATGAGAGATTTGATCAATTATCTTTGAGTAATGAAATCTCTGACTTTGGCTTTTATTATTTGTAACTTTATGATGGAATATAATCGTTTTCGCAAGCTTATTTGCTTCCTCAATTTTACGTATGTCTATATCTTTATTTATGTTGAAGTTCATCATTGCGACAAGATCGCAGGATGTCTTCACAAATGAAGAAATCTATTGATCTTGCCTTATCATTCTTGTGTGGTCTTATTTTGCCTTCCTAATTAAAGGTCTTATTTCGCCACCCCTCGTTGCGACAAAATCGCAGGACGTCTTTACATTTTCATGTAATGACCCATTGACCTTGTCTTATCATTTGTTAAGTATTTTTGCCTCTCAGATATTTTATTTGCGACAATATGACAGGCTTAAATACTCTTGCGAATGTAAAATCCCATGACATTGTCGTCTTCGCGACGAAATCGCAGGACGTCTTTGCATTTTCATGCAAAAACCCATTGATCTCGCCTTATCCTTGCGTTAGTATTATTGCCTCTACAGGATCATCGCACAAATATGACAAGCCTAAATTTCCTTGCGAAAATAAAGCCTCATGACATTTGCGTCTTTTGACACTTATCGGCTCCCTAATGGAGGGTGCCGCCTTATCTTCTCCCCTGGTTGCCCCTTCAAGGAGGCGTACATCGGCCATACAAGACTAGCTCCTCCCATCCGGTCTTAACAACAACCGCTTGTTTTCGCAGACCTCTTATCCCTTATACCTATATGGCTTATGGTTATGAGACTGCACCCTAAGTGGAGTTTTCTTGGCCGAGTGCTTGATATACCAAGACTTGCCAAGAATGGCCGAGACACTTCAAATGCCCTGGCACTCTTGGCTCAACCGTGTACCCCGGCGCCTTGAGCATACACTCGACTCCTTGGAAGAGACCCTCGGGCATCCAACCAGGGTATAACCTTATATATATAGTTGGAAATCCAAGGTATCTCTCCTGATAGGCTTTCATGGGCCCCAAATCTCCATGACTCAGGTTCCGGGAGCGGTGTAACCTTTCACCGAGCCATGTCAAGAGATACCCCCTTATATGACGCACTTTAGGTCTTACATTTGCCTCTTGCGAAATATCATTCGCGAACTAGGGTGTACGCCATAAAGGTTCGTCCCATTTCACTCACTCTTTCATTTTTGTTAGTTCATTCAATCATTCATTTAGTTTGCGAAGCTATCGCACAATCTTACATTGTTTAATCATTTTTGTTTTTCAATTCTTCAATCAAATTGTCATACATTCTTGATGGCGAGATCCTCGCATATTTCTTCTTCAATTATTGTTTCTTCCTCTTAATGATTCATTTTCATCATAATTTCAACTGTTTTCATGCACTTGTTTCGCAATGTATCTTCTCCTCTTACATCAATGGCATCCACCATTAATCTTTCTCTTCTTTGTTCATCTTTTGCATGTTGCTTCCAACCCTTTCTTTTCACACTCTCTCTTTCGCAGCTCTCCCACGTCGATCTCATAGCATTTTTGTCCTTCCGTCCAATCTCCTTTTATAATTCTCGACACCACTAGGATGAGGAAATTTTATGCATTGATGATAAGTCGACGCTTACGCCTAATTTCGTGCAACCATGGTCTTCCGATCAATGCATTATAAGGGGACTCCACATCGACTACACAGAACAAAATCCCAGTTGATAATCCTTGCAAGGGTATTCTCATATGAACTTCCCCTTTAGGCTTATTCGATGTTCCATTGAAACCATATATCTTATACGTCGAAGGTATCAATTCTTCATCCTTTCCCCCCATAGTCTTGTAAGTATGGTAGAAAAGAATATTTACTGAGCTCCCGTATCAATTAAGATCCTATTGATCGCCCAAAGAATTCTCTCCGCTTCGTCGTCTTCGCCATCTACACGGTTTTGGATTAATTTCCAATTTTACAACCAATGGGTTATCATGCGTCTCTCGCCTTCGAGAATCTCTTCATGGTGAAAGTAATAATCAGATTTGCCATTCTTTTAATCACGATGTCTTCGCAATGTTCATCACTTCTTTATTATTAGCATCCCTCGCGAAAACCCTACCGAGAACATTATCATGAAAATCTTCAATTGTTCGGTAAGAATGTACAATGGAGTTGCAAAACAAATTTTTAGCTTTCGATCCAACTTCTATTATGAATATTTCTTTCCCTTTGCTGAATTTGTTCTCAGGCATTTCAAAGGTGGTGGTAATGGCCGAACCTTCTCTTCACTTTTTAGAAAATGACTCGGCTTTTCCTTGGTCAATCATTCCGAGGATGATTCTTTTATGTTTCGCATTCATTTGTTAAGTGTCCATGAAAGCGGTGGTAAGAACAGAACTCGTGACTTCTATCACTTGGTGGTGGCTCATTCCCATGTTCCATGGCGCAGTATGTTTTCCATCAAGAGTATAGCTTCCCATATTTTTTCAACGCTAGTATTTAATGGTGGCATTTTGATTTCTTCCCATACTACTCGTGACGTCACGCCCTCCATGATAATTCGCCTTTGACTTCCATAAGTTTCTTGCGGATGATCAAGTCTTTGAATTTTGTTATTGCCGCCACGGTTGTAGTAGTTCCTTTCTCTCTCAAATTCTTCTTGATCGCGGCTTCCCATGGCTACTATCTTTGGCTGTCCATCATCTACTATCTTTTCTTGTTGACCATGCGAAGTGCTCGCCACCGTGTTTATCGTTTGGGTAATAAACTTGCATTCGCAGCTGCTTTGAATTTGTATTCGCAACGGGTATGATTCCATCTCGTTTTGCCTTTCCTCTAAAGCAATATATTCCTCCTGAAGTTCTCGCAACTCAGTCATTGTAATTGTATTCTTAACTCTAAAGATTTGAATATATAACAAATTGGTCGCGAACATAGCGTTTATGAATGATAAAATGAGATATCTTTCATCCACTCGTCCATCCATCTCGCTACACATCGTCTTCCATCTCACAGTTAAGTGTCTTAAACTTTCGCCAACTCTTTGTTTCATCCCAAATACATCTTCAATTCCTGGTCGCGAGGAGTTGTTACTTATATATGCCCCTAAGAATATAGCTTGTAAATGGTTGAATAACGTGATTGTGTTTCTTGGTAAACCCTCAAACCATTTCAAGGCTTCTCCTGTTAAACTTGATGCAAAATATTTGCATAATATGGCATCATGATTTTCCCATTGCAATATACATCTTACATACGCTTTGATATGTTGTATTGCACAAGTTGTTCCATCAAAAATGCTGGTTAATGCGGGTAAATTGCACTTTGGAGGTATTCCTCCCAACCGCACCTCTAGTGTAAAGGGGGTTTTCGCAGCCTTCTTCGATGGCCTCATCCAATTGTCTTCTTCCTCCTCCTCTTCTATTATTCAACATTCCTCTCATCTCTCGCCAACTCTCTTAAGATTTGTTCATTTACATCGTGGTTCGAATTTATTGGTCTTTTTAGTTCCGCCTCTCTCCTTCAAGCGTTCATGTCTATCTTGATTTTCTTGTTCAAGATTTTCTTCTCTTTCTTTCTCTCGCGACTTTCTCCCCATCTCGTTCTCGAATTCGCACACCATTGTATCCATCATTTTCTCTTCTTGGTTGTCTATCAGCTCTCCTTTGTATTCTTTCATACTCTTCATTGATATTTCCATTGTTGCGATTTTGCTCGCGCCTTCTTTCTCGATTGTCATGATTGTTCTCGCCGAATTGCTTCCTCCAATTCCCGTTCTTCCATTTCTACTCTTAATCTTTCCTTTCGCGAGCTAGACGCGCTTGTTCAATATAATGCTTTTCGATGTCATCTTCAATCTCCTTTTGTTTCCTCTCGTGTTTCTCTCCCATGCAGTATTCTTCTTCCTTCTTCCCGATTTTCTTCACCAATTGGACTATTCTCATTGTCTATTTCCTTGATTTCCATTATTTTGGTCATTCTGTAAAATCTCAGGACGTGGAATACACACCACTTCCCTTCTTTCGCAGCATCCTTCACCGAGATTTGGCTCTCTTCCTAGATTCTCTTCATTAACATTTTCTACAGGTAATATTCTCCTCATATCATCTCTAACCGATCCTGATCTTGATCTGGTATTACTTCTCGACCTCCTATTCTGCAACCTTATATTTTCCATTCTTAACTCATGGTTTTTCCTTGTTAAATTTGCGCGTTCTTCCGCTTCTAATCGCCTTTCTTCATGTATTGTTTGTCTCAACGTTTCTAGTGCTGCGATTTCTTCATTTCTATGAGCTGTTTCTCCCATTTCTTCTCGATTTCTCTCCTCTTGTCCATTATTTATCAATTGTTGCACTTCTTCTCTTTCTTCCATAGAATCTGATCTCCATGTATGCACGCTCACCCTATCATAATCTATTACTCTATTCGGTGCTGGTTGAATTGGTGGTTGAATTTGACCTTATTCTCTATCTCTTGCGTTTATCCTTGATGGTTCACCTACTTCATTTCTCCTTTCTCCAGCTAATCTCCCACTTCTCCTTACAATTGTTGGTTTTTTTGATGCATTCCTTCTTCTAGCCATTTCTCAATTTTAGTAAATTGTTGAAAGTTATTCGAAATTTCTTTCTTGTTACTCCTGATTCTTTCAATTCACAAGGTTGATCTTCTACTCAATCCCTGTTTCTAGCGCATATGTAGTTCGTGAAATCCCACAATACACCCTCAATAGAATTTACTTAACTAATCCATTTGAAGATGAATAACTATCAATTTTATTGATAATTTTCTTGAAATGTTTACAAAGGAAGATAGAACAGAGCTAAAGAAATTACAATCACTCTAGATTTTCTCTCTCCTAATGAATTGCTTAACAATTCAAAAAGAACTCTCCTTCAACAGACCTACTCAACCCTTTATATAGGGTATTACATAGTGGATGACAAATAAGTCGCCCTTTATTTTCGGGAATAACTCGCGAAGTATCGCAAGTGTATAAGTGTTCGTCTTCGCGACACTCCTAAATCTCGCCAAATCTTCACATTTTTCTCATGTTCTGGTTGCCGTCATCCATTGCGTCATTTATATTATTTCCCTGCGACACCTTCGCAATGCTGTCGTTTATTGATCTCGCAAAGTATTGATGTCGCGATATTCTGATCCTACAGTTGAGACCAATCAACTAAACCTATAGTTCACCTAGTTTCATCTGTATCCCTGCGCCTCCAACTTGTAATAAGTCACGCACTTGGAACAATTCCTTTGGTTCGTATTCCAAACAGTAAAGGAACAACAAATCTGTTAGGGTAACAACTCTTTTCAAATAATGTGATATGAGTTTGAAAAAAGGATCTTCCGTTTATCCCAATAAACTCCTTTGTCAGGTTCTTAGATCTATCTTTTCAACAACTACCAAAGTAATTGTAAAAGACTATGCAATCAATACTTTGAATCACAAAGAATTGTATTGATGCCGATCTACTCAACTAATCAATCAAATGTATCACAAAGATAAACGAATTATAGTTGGATCCCCAGCCGATCAAGTTTTGTGCACACCAAAGTTTATGAACTCAAATCAGAAATCTTCTTTGTCTTCAAATCTTCTTACATCTTCAATAAACACATGCACACAATCAACTTGAATCTCTTGTGATCAATCACACACAAAACCTAGTCTGTTAACAATGGATTATCACAAGACGTCTTTAGATCTAAAAACATTCTAAAGATCCTCGTCGAAACTTCGATCTAGTTTGAGTGAAACTTATATCAGAAGAGAAGATTCTCAAGCATAAACAAACTATGTGCAATCAAAGTTCAACAACCGTTAGTCAATCAAATTAATCGAAAACTAATAATAAACTGCAATTATCTAGTTTCCCACTAACGGTACTCGTAGAGCTTCCCAATCCCAAAGAAGTCTTTAAAACGAGCGGTCGTAAGAAATTTCTCCTAATTAGGGTACTTTCCTCTCCGAATAGACGGCTCCACCGGTAACAATACAACTAGGTAGTTTTGTTGGCTGTAAGGATTAGTTTGCTCGAAATGCAAACTTCAGTAATTATAGACCAAGGAAGTTAGGACACCAAGGAATTCCCAAAACCTAAAATATTCTCAAGATATGCAATATATTTCCAAATTCGGTTTTCATAATTCCTGGAAATGCTTTGTCCAAATATTGACCGAAATCTCAGTAAAAAATCTCCAATTAGTAAATGCACATTACCAATTTTTATTTTCTAAAGATATGCATTTTAATTGATAGAAATTAAAAGCATATAAAACTAAAAACCTTAATTAAAAGATTGTCAACTTATTTCGATCCTGGATTCTCCTTTAGCTATTAAGGAATATCTTTGAACAATAAAAGATAAGAGTTACTGCACATGTTCAAAGTATGTCGACATCTTTAGTTTGTATATCCTTTTTCATATTTACAATCTTGGAACCGATTTTCCACATCTGACTTTCAAGAACTATGTGATTGATTATCCTATCAAATCACCATTAATGAGTTTCACGGTTCTACCAAAATAAGTTTCGGTTCTACCTCCATGTGGGTACTAGGATCGGTCACACTATCTTTCCAAAATTTGGTTGACTAGGTACTAGGATCGGTTACCACATATTTATGGTATTTAACTTGTATTCGGTTGCACAAGTCATAGGATCGGTTACCAATAATTAAGACTTGTTGTACCTCTTACAAGGATCGATTCCCCTTGCTTGTGATCGGTTGCACCTCTTACTAGGATCGGTTCCCCAATGTCTACAGTTGGTCATACCAATTAAAACATATCGATCATACCATCTCATGTGATTACTTAAGATCTGTTTTACTAATAAAAATCATACCAATACCAAAGTCAGGCCTTGTGAATAGTTTTACCAAGATACATAAACAAGTTATGAGAGGTTATACTAAACACACATATTGGTAATCCAAAGATTTGCAATGAATAACAATACCAATAAGCCTAGCGATTTTCCTTTCGATTTACAAAATAAGTTTATGAATTGTACTTCCTTTAAACGAATGTAAATTATAGTTTCCTAGGACGAAATCTTCACCCATACCCATACATAATCACAATAGCATTCATACGATTATGTCGATGTATTATATATGAAGTTCAAAAGATAGACGTTATACTTCGTATTGTAATTCCTTAATACTATGTCTAACTAGAGTATAATCATTCACAACTTCAGCTTATGTTCTCAATATGCACGACTTGAAAGATACGTTAGGAATAAAACAGTTCAAGTCAAATATTACTAACCACAAGAGGAAGGATGATGTCGTCGTTGTAGCTCTTTACTTCTTCACATTCTTCAAGTCTTCACGTAGTACTTGTAAGTCTCATATCCTAATAACTTTCTAGTAAACCTATACGAAGTTGACTCTAGTAAATAATCAAGCGACTCTTTAAATGAGTTTTGGTTCACTAAAATATGACAACCAAACTTGACATACCAACGCTTGGTGGGTTCAACCGAGCTATGCTCTAACAATCTCCACCTTTGTCAATTTTAGTGACAAAACTCGTACATCATATGGATAAACAAATTACAAGAATTTATTACACATACGCTTGATTCCCAATTTCAACAACACAATAACCTGTATACATTCAATCTATAAATGCCGTTGTTGACATTATAATAACAAAGCTAATACTCTCCCTAAAGGTAAGATAGGTAGATTTTCAATCCGCACGTCTTTGTTATTCCCTTTGTAGTCCATGTAACTACAAGTATCAAAATGATATGCTACTTACCCTTAGTCTATTGATAGGTGTCTAAAACACCTAATTTTATATCCAGTATTTATGCTTTGTTTGCTATTATCCTTGTGAATTTCATCTCTTATGTTTCATTATGAGTTTATCAGGTACTTTGGAGTCATTAGGAGCAAAAGAAGAAAAATGCATTGATTTGGAGCAAAAATGGGAAAAGCGCCATTTCATGCGCAATTGCTATTGGGAGCAGAGCCGGACCAAGCACAACCATTGCAGCTTAGTCTAGAGAAGCGATAGGGGGGACATATTTGGTGGTCCTTATCTAATCTGTGGGTGCCTTAAGTCATCCTAAATACCCCTTATCTACTCCATCTTGGTGGCTATATCCACTCCCATTCCTACAGAAACCTAAAAATCCAATTCATTTCCTAATTATTGGTTTGTCTCTCTTTCATTTCACCTGAAATTAAGAGAGGAGAGGCGGCACCATTAAGATGCAGAGAAATTGCGAGAAAGGGAGGAATCGAGGTGTTGTGAAGCTGATGCTATTTGAATCTAGAGTGAGAGCTTCGAATTGAGACAGGGAGCTTGAGAAGATGGAAGAAATGGCAGGGAAATTGGTCGATTCTGGTGATGTATTGTCTGAACAAGGAAGAAGCATGGTTCGAGTTGCAGAAGGAAAGTGATGAACACGATGAAGGAAATTAAGGAATCAGTGAAGGAGAATTCGATTCAGTGAGCTGGGTTCTAATCGATTTCAGTAAAGGTAAATCTGAGATTGGTTTTTGTTTCTGCAACTAGGGTTTTTGTTGATACTAAAGATTGAAGAATTGAATTTGAGGTTAAGCCCTGGGATCTGGTTTGATAGAAAATGGGTTTGTGTTGGTGGTTGTCTGTGACATGGAGAAGATGAACTACATGATGTTGGTGGTGGTACTAGATTCATGTTAGTTGTAGACAATGGAGTTGGTGATGGTAGTTGGCAATGCAGGGAAGCAGAGATGATGGGTTAGAACAACACAACAAGATGATTTCTGCCAATATCAGCTATGCACACAGGGTGTCTGGGCAAATGGATAAATGATGGTGCAATGCTGTTTGGTTAGGGCTTTGAGAAGCTGCATGTATGAGCAGGTCTGAATTGCAGATGGAGTTTGTATGCAGGTGAAGGTGCTGGATGGCCTGATGGCAGTGAAGCTGGTGCTGTGATAAGGATAAAAGCTATGGCTTAGCCATTTCATTGTGTAGGAGTTGAGTTAGTGGTGCAGGGAAGACTTGAGCAGTATAGATGTATGTATAAACCTGCATAATCAATGAGTTTGCAATGGTGGTGGAGTTGTTGTATGCAGTGAGAAGATGATATTGGATATGGGATGGATTCAGGTACAAATTACAAGTGCAAGCTGCAAAGCAATTGAGTTTTGAAGCTGTAAAATGGAATGTGTTTATGAAGTACTGATGCAGTTGAATATAAAGTTGGGTTTGAGAAGTGTAGTGAATGTTGTAACTCAATATTGCAGGTTGATTTGGGTTTGAAAAAATGGATTGTGTGGGTTGTATATGTGTGGAATTGCGGGGGTAACTGAGCTAGAGTCTTAGTCTTGAGGTGTTGCTGTTAGTTTCAAATATTTAGAGTACGCATTTGCGGCAGGTTGAGAGTATATGCTGTGCAACTGGTGGTGTTGTGCTTGTTGGTGCTGCAAATGGAAACTAAGAAGCTACAGATAGCTGCAGTTAAGGCAAGGCTCAAATGGTGCTGATATGCATGGTCTGTGTGTGTAAATAGAATTTCATTGCAGGGAATAGGCATGAGTTGTAGAATGGCTGGAGCTGCAGGTTAAGGAGTTGATTGCAGTTGTGGTTTGCTCTTGAACTAAAATGGTGCTTTGGTCATGGAGGACTTGCATGAGCAGAATGGTGTTGATGTTGTTGAGCTCATGCACTGGTGGTTTGAAGTGATTGCAGGTGTTGAGTTTGTTGGCCTCTACAACAGACTGAGGTTGCAGTTCAGATGGTAGTGATGTTGTCTGAGTGATGAATGGGAAGAAGATTGATGTGTGCTGCTGGTGAAATGGTTGCATCTTCGGTGGTTATTGCTTCGGGATTCGAGTTATAGGGTATGACGAAGAACTGATGTCACCGAGAGGAGATTGAAGTTAAAGCAAACAAAGAATGGGTTGTCTAGAATCTGAAATGAGCATGTATTTGATTGGAGCCGTCGTGAGAAGATGATGGTGTTTACTGTGAAGCGATACTGCGGCGCAAGACTTGAAGCACAATGATAGTGCAACAGAGGATATGGCCTGTGCAATGGCCTGGCCTGACCAACTTGACCGAGTCAGATAGCTGAATCGGTATTGACTCGCCTTGACTCAGTGAGTTTGACTGGACTGACTCGGTATGACCAGGGTGACCGGGTGGACTTTGCCGGTCACCTGAGATATTTTTCTGGTGCCGGATTCCTGCCAATTTTCGGCCATAATACCAGTTTTCCGGCGACTACTTTTGGGACATATTTTCACATGGGTATTCTTCACATATGGGCTTGGTGGACATTTTGTTATTGGACTTTGGGATTTGAAGACCTAGTTTTGGAAGATGAAAAGCTACAAAAGGAAAAAGTTTTCTACAACTTTGGATATCACGTATTATTCTTGGAACTTGGAGAGAGCCGCTTTTGTTTACGCTACTAGGGTTTGCTTTTGTTCATCTTCTTCCATTCAATTAATATTTTTATGATGAACTCCATACCTATGAGTAGCTAAACAACTATTATTGGTTATGGGATAAAGTTGATTTCTCAACATGTTATTTGAATCTATGAATTAGTTTTGTCTCAATAATTTATTGTTTGTGATTCACAATTAATAGTGTTATATGATTTGAATACTTGTTAGGTTGAGTCCGGAATCAATCCGATTTGCATTCATCTCTAGAGCTATATTAGGGTTTTCAATACGAAAAAGTTGTTTATCCCTGATTCTAAGTAGCATAATTGTGGGTAGTACTGCTTGTAGTGATATATCCTACTAGTCACAAGTGAATCATAACTTTTGTTAAAACGTATTAGTGCTTTTACACGTTCGTTTGCATTGATTAGTCTTATTCCATATAACTTAGTGCTTTGAGGGAGTTAAACTTAATTGTGCTTTTACACTTTAGGTTGCTTTCTAGGAAGAATTCACATATACATCTTTTAATGTGGTTATGATGAAATCAGGGAATTAGCGGGATATTCTTGCGATCAAGGTATCCTAGGACTTTTAATAGATGAGAGATTAATATACCAATTCTAGTCATTTATGAAAATACATGTTTGTGAATGATACTATCCCGTGACCAATATCTTCTCCTTATTGATTATTCAAATTATTTTATTGCTTTCAATTCCTTTTATTGCTTAGATAAAACAAAAATCCCCCCTTGGTTACTAAGAAACTGAAATTCTATAACAACAAAAGCCCTCTTTGTGGGAACGAACTCTTTCTTACCACGTACTTCATTTATATTTAGTAAAGTGAGAAAGTGAAATTATTTTTGCTTTCGGTGACAACCGACCAAATCGCCCATGTGAGGCATACGGCTTGTTATTAAGCTTTTAGTTTCTTTTTATAATTTGCTTTTATCTTTGCTTTTGTTTCTTGTCTTGTTTCTCACTTGTTTGTGAGAATTGTTTTCAGTACCTAATTTTCTATCCAAGGCGGGATAGCTACTCGAAGAGGCACAATTCAAGACACAAATGTCAAGAGTTAGAAGTGGAAGAAGAGTTACAAATAGAAGGAGAACAAGAGGTTTCATTCATAGACGAACCACAAGTTGAAGAATAAGAAGCAATGGGTGATGCAACTCGTACACTCAAGGACTTGGCTTCTCATAGGCTTGATGCACAACAATGGTGTATCCAAACTAACTCAACCTTTGACATCAAGCCGGGGTTGCTTTGAGAGTTACCAAAGTTCCATGGCATGGTGAATGAAGACCCAAACAAGCATTTTATGGACTTCCATACCATTGTCAAGGCCATGCCTTGGTGCAATGTTGAAAGTTTTTCACAAAATTGGTTGTACAAAGGTACTACATGGAACGGGTTGAAGAAAATTTTCTTAAGAGGTATTTTCCCGCAAAGGCTACCAAATTCTCAAGAAATTTGTGGGATGAAGCAAAATGTGGGAGAATCTTTGTATGAGTGTTGTGAACGATACAAAAGATTGGTGGCAAGTACCACCAATTTAGTGACGCTTGATTATCAATACTTTTATGAAGGACTCCAATCAAGTGATAAGAATCTTTGATGCTGCATGTGGCGCACCAAGACGGTGGCACAAGCTAGAGAGTTGATTGAAAACATGGCAGCGAACTCACAATAACTCTTGAGTCGTGGTTAGGATGTGCTTCTAAGAAGAGTGAATGAAGTGAGCGAGGTTGAGAACTTCGTCAACAAATGGGTAACATGACATGATTTGCAGATAAAGTTCTCCTCGATGTTATGAAGATGAGCAAAAATCAACAAAGAAACTACAATACGTATAATCCGGGATGGAGAGATCACCCCAATTTTAGTATGCTAACAAGCAAGGTGTAATAACAACCTACTTTCAACCGTTGGATTTCAACAACAACAACAATTTCAGGCACAACAATTGCAAAATCAAGGTTCCAATATCGATGCAAAGCTTCAAACTTTTATGCCATTTCCACCATGTTTAAAGAAAGTCAATAGTTTAGCAAATCAAAATATAAACAAACTAAAGGCACAAAATAAAGAAACTCCTTCTCAACCTATTAACCCAAAAAGGGTGTCACCTTGAGTGGTACCAACCCGAAGTTCTTTCGGCAAGGTGGAAACACCAAAGGAACCCGTTTTGGAAAAGGATTCTCCCCAAACTTCGAGGTACTTATTCCTAACTCTAAAACTACTTGTTTCTACTTATGTTCCTCCTTTACCTTTCCCTCAGATTTGCAAGTTCTAAGAAGGCGGAAAAAAAGGAGATCTTAGATGTTCTAAAGAAGATCCATGTGAACATGCCACTCATTGATGCTATTAAGTTCCAAAGTATGCAAAGGTGTTGAAGGACTTGTGTACCAATAATCAAAGATAATGAAGTGCTAAGTAGAATTAATCTTACAACACAAACTCCCACTTAAGTGCAAAGATTTTTTTGACATTCCCACAAATTGGTAGCACAACATTTAACAAAGTTATGTTGGATTTAGGTGCATCCGTTAATGTTATGCCCGCATCAATGTATAATTCAAAAAAAGTAATAACCGATCGCTTCTAATATTTACCCAATGGGTATTGTCGAGATGTTCTTGTGCGGGTTAATCAACTTGTATTTCCACCGATTAGTGTGTTTAGAGATGAATGAAGGGTCACCGACTCGTCTCTTCCATTGCTACTTGGGCGTCCTTCATGAAAAAACGGCGAAAACCATTATTGTGGACAAGGGAACGCTGACTATGGAGTTTGACAACCGACCATCTATACTTTATTCTTTGCCGATATCAAGGGTATAAGCCCCGCTGCTTTTGTATGCAAAAATCCGTTTGGAGGACGATGCAAAGCCTACAAGGGAAGCTCAACGTCGTTTGAACCTACCATGATGGAGATGTAACGTCCCAACTTTAGGAAAGATCATTTTCCATTGCCTTTTAGCACCAATGTCCTTTCCTTAGTTTTCAAGATAGCATCACCACTTTGCAACTTATTGCAAAAAGATGTGGTTTTTAACTTTGATGAAAAGTGTATGGAGGCATTCAATCGAAAGAACTTTTGATTTCAGCCCCTATCACCAAATCACTTGTTTACTCCATATATTTCTCCCCTTTTAGTCACAAAATGACAAAAGTTGTTGTCTTTTTTCAAATAAAAGACAAAGTTTGATATTGAAATCAAGAAGTATCTTACAAATCCCATTGCGTGAAAGACTTTCTCAATTGCAAAACCTATAAGAGTTAAACAAATCCCAAAGAACTTGTCTCGAGGTTCCACACACCATTTTAGATAACCAATATCAAAGCGAAACTACAATGTAATTTTGTTTTGATATGTTACCAAGGAAACAATTTCCCTTGTTGAAGAAGTACAATTTTCCCTAATAGTTTAGCAAATCAAAAATCGACTAAGCACCTTAGTTCCTTTGCTAAACCGATTGCACAAATACAATCGCTTGTTCGATAAGACCAAAATAAAGAACATAATTAACTCTATTTTTCTCATCAGGTTCTAATTATTCAAATAATAACTTAGACCTTTCACTTTTAAACAAGACAAGTACTAGGTTAGTTAACTAGCATTTCTTGTTAAGGCATTCGATTAGACTTGAATAATCGAAACCTCCACTTTGACAAGTCTAACTAAGATCTCTTGAGAATTAACTTAGTTTCTCTTATCCAGTATCCATCGAATTGGACTAAAAAAGAGGAGCATCAAAAATTCGACGTTCCAAGGTTTACAAAACCTCTTTGTTAATCCATAAAAAATTCATATAAACCAAATAAATCAACTTGCATAATTATTTACCTCAACCGGAAGCAATTGAAACAACATAGACATTAAAGTACCGCAATTGCACCGAAATTTCGTAAGCCTAAACAATTGATACCAAACAATAAAGCAAGAAAATAATAGTTTTTCTTAACCGGAAACAAGTGAATCACACACACATCCATACATAAATAATGGAATAAAACATCAATTGTACTGAATTTTTGTTAAGCAAAAGCAATAAATATATGCAATAAAATCAGGCTTTTCTTAAATAGGAAAACGATTAACTAACAAAGTCGTTACCTAAAATTCCGCATCCTCTTCTCCCCAGAAATATATGTCATTAAGCGCAATTTAAAGATAAAACTCTCCCCCATTATGTTGTCATCCTCTTGCAAGACAAAAGAACAACAACAAAAACCAACCTTTACTAGAGAAAGGTTGAAAACCGGTTCTAACTAATGCAGTGCAAAAGTTGAAACCCCGAAACACATATGCTTTTATGCTAAACCAAACGATTCAACATATTGTGACTTTTTCACACATGAGTTTCAATCAGAACCCCTTATGATCCTTTGATAAAGCCTACCAACATGGGCTAGAACTTAATCCTGCTAAACAAAAAATCACCCAAACCATAAGGGTTCACACCATATGAGATCGAATATTAAGGTTAAGAAAAGCGAAATCAAACATCCCATAAACATACATAGCAATAAGAAAAAGCATTCAAGCACAGGCTATGTAAACGAAAAACTATCACAAGAAAAAGTATAAACTTATAATTTTATTCAAATAAGATAGTTTTATTCATAATAGACCTTATACAATTATTGAAAGAAATCAAAAACTGATGTCTATTTTTCTGGATTAAGTATTACAACAAATAACTTAATCTCTAGTGGTGCTCATGTTGTTCACTGAGGTTTCTTCAGTGTTCAAACCTTTGAAGCATGTCTCAAGAGACTTGTCTGCAACCACTTTCTGTTTTTCGAGATCTTCAATTTGAAGCTTCAAGTTTCCAAGTTAACTTTTTATCTCATTTATTTTAACTTTTAGTTCATCTCGATCTTGAACCAAAGTAAAAAGGTTTCCTATGAGTTATTCAAACCCATGCATAACTTCACACATACCATCTGTGGGAAACCACTTGGTAAGATCTGAATTATTGAAACCAAAAAGACATGACTCTTCTTGAGATCGATCGGAGTTAGAACCAGATACGATACTTGAGACAATCTTCCTAGTTCTTCGTTTTGATACAAAACCTTGATAGTTTCTCACTTTTCGTGCTTCCCTTTTATTACTCCTTGTAACACTGTGAGTTATAGGAGCCATACTTAACAAAAAGTTTTACTAAGGGAAGACAATATACCTAAGAGAAGATTTTTCTTATTTTGATAAGAATATATTTAGTTCAGAAAAATAGGGTTTCCGACACTACACAATATTTTTCGAACTTCTCTTTTTATTGAAAGGGGAATATTCTTTAAATATCTCTTATTACTGAAAATAGAAGATACCCTGAACTTGTGCCCTTGATTTTTATGTGCTTTTCCCATCCAAATTAAGAGCACGAAAGAGGATGAGAGTGCACAATTTTGATACAACTAAGTTGTATCTGAGTAAGCTTTTTATAGCTTACATCGAGTATCAGAAACATAGTTCATGTTTCTCTTTGGGAATTTCTGCCAAAAAAATTTTCTCCCAAGAAGGTAATCCTTCCTTGATCTAAAAGTATGATCATGTGGAGAAGCTGTACTGACATGAGAACTGTACTGACATGAGAATTTTCAGAGATGAATAAATCTCTTAATTCTATTAATGAGATTTTCATATGATTTTCCCATTCTAAGGATTTCCTTATGATGCACATCAACATGATTATCTGAAACTATTATCGGAAATTCCTGATTTTTTCCTTTGGCAGAGATTCTCTCTTTCCCTTTCTTCTGGAATCGTTCTTCATCAAAAAAAGAATTGTTTCGATATGGGTGAGGAGGAACTTTCTTCCAGAAGCGATTATCAACTCTTACCTCTGATACTTTTGAGTTACCTTATCGGGTAGTGGTATATTCTGTCTTTCTACTGAGGAATGGTCTTTCAGTTTTTTAAGACAAGAAACTTCTTTCAATATTTTTGCCACCGTATTTTGAAGAAGTATAAGTTTCATGTCAAGTGACTGAAAGTTGTATTCCTTAAGATCACGTTCACGAAATCAGTTTAAAGTTTCCTTTGGACAAGATTTTGTCTGATCATCAGTAGATGTAGAAGATAGTTTCTCATCCTCTTCTGACTTGGTGTAGTTAGGCAAACTACCTTCATTTTGATCTGTTTCAGATGTGACTAAACCGGTTTTATCACTTTTAGTCTGTAAAAGTCAAGTAAGGACTTTTAGTTTCCTCATTATCAGAAGAAATCACAACAGTATCATTAGTCAGAGTCATAGGACGTGTCTCTTTATCTTGAGTAAGAGATTTACCAAGAGTGTCTAATTTGACAGTGAGATTCATATTCTCTTTGGCTAGAATATTCAGTTGAATGTCTTTATCTCTGATCTGATGTTTAAGAAGATTTGACTCTATCTTTAATATCAACATCTTTGTAGACATAGATTTTATAGGCTTTAGGAGTTTCACCAACTCTTTATCAACGTCTTCTTTTCGATCAAAGAAAGACACAGATGTTTTCGTAACTCCTGGATCATGAGTTAACGAAGTAGTAACATCTTCAACATTTGAGTATTCATACTCTTGCATAACGTTAACTGAATCAGATATAGATTTAATTTCTTATAGGTTGGATCGCACCAAACACATATTGTTAGATCTTTTCGTGTTTGCCTCCTCTGATACCAATTGAAAAGACGAGGGTACCCAAATATACCTCAATCTAAAACTTTTCCACCTATAAGTCCTTTATCCGAAAGTGATTGTCTATGGACTGAGTAGAGACAATACAACTAATCGGTTCACACTTCGTGTGATCGTCTATGGATACGAGATCGAGATAATACGACAACAAGATAACTTGTGTGATTGACTATGGATACAAGATCAAGACAATACAACAACGAAGTATGTTTACTTGATAATAGGTTCGGACTTAACCAAACACAATAGGATTGCTATCAAGTAAATAGGAATTAACGTTTGTGTATTTTACTTCTAATTATAATTGCGGAAATAGAAAAGTAAAAGACACAACAAGATTTTGTTAACGAAGAAACCGCAAATGTAGAAAAACCCCGGGACCTTGTCCAGAATTGAATACTCTTGGGATTAAGCTGCTATACAAAATCTAAACCAACTTCGTATAGTTGAGACCAAGTAACTAAACCTATAGTTCACCTAGTTCCTTCCGTATCCCCGCGCCTCCAACTTGTAATAAGTCACGCACTTGGAACAATTCCTTTGGTTCGTATTCCAAACATTAAAGGAACAACAAATCTGTTTGGTAACAACTCTTTTCAAACAACGTGATATGATTTTAACAAAAGGCTCTTCCGTTTATCCCAATAAACTCCTTTGTCAGGTTCTTAGATCTATCTTTTCAACAACTACCAAAGTAATTGTAAAAGACTATGCAATCAATACTTTGAATCACAAAGAATTGTATTGATGCCGATCTACTCAACTAATCAATCAAATGTATCACAAAGATAAACCGATTATAGTTGGATCCCCAACCGATCAAGTTTTGTGCACACCAAAGATTATGAACTCAAATCAGAAATCTTCTTTGTCTTCAAATCTTCTTAGATATTCAATAAAAATCTGCACACAATCAACTTGAATCTCTTATGATCAATCACACACATAACCTAGTCTGTTAACAATGGATTATCACAAGACGTCTTTAGATCTACAAACATTCTAAAGATCCCGTCGAAACTTCGATCTAGTTTGAGTGAATCTTATATCAGAAGAGAAGATTCTCAAGCATAAACAAATTAAGTGCAATCAAAGTTCAACAACCGTTAGTCAATCAAATCAATCGAAAACTAATAATAAACTGCAATTATCTAGTTTCCCACCAACGGTACTCATAGAGCTTCCCAATCCCAAAGAAGTCTTTAAAACGAGCGGTCGTAAGAGATTTCGCCTAATTAGGGTACTTTCCTCTCCGAATAGACGGATCCACCAGTAACAACACAACTAGGTAGTGTTGCTGGCTCTGAGGATTAGTTTGCTCGAAATGAAAACTTTAATATTTATAGACCAAGGAAGTTTGGACACCAAGAAATTTCCAAAACCGAAAATATTCTCAAGGTATGCAATATATTTCCAAATTCGGTTTTCATAATTCCTGTAAATGCTATATATGTCCAAATATTGACCGAAATCTTAGTAGAAAATCTCCAATTAGTAAATGCACATTACCAATTTTTATTTTCTAAAGATATGCATTTTAATTGCTGGAAATTAAAAGCATATAAAACTAAAAACCTTAATTAAAATATTCTCAATTTATTTTGATCCGGGATTATCCTTTAGATATTAAGGAATATCTTTGAACAATAAAAGATAAGAGTTACTGCACATGTTCAAAGTATGTCGACATCTTTACTTTGTAAATTCGTTTTCATATTTACAATCTTGGAACCGATTTGCCAACAAGTTTAGAATTTGGTTCATCTGACTTCCAAGAACTATGTTATTGATTATCTTATCAAATCATCATTCATGGGTTTCCCGGTTCTACCAAAACAAGTATCGGTTCTACCTCCATGTGGGTACTAGGATCGGTCACACTAGCTTTCCAAAATTTGGTTGACTAGGTACTAGGATCGGTTACCACATATTTATGGTATTTAACTTGTATTCGGTTGCACAAGTCATAGGATCGGTTACCAATTGTTTTACCTCTTACAAGGATCGATTCCCCTTGCTTGTGATCGTTTGCACCTCTTACTAGGATCGGTTCCCCAATGTCTAGATTTGGTCATACCAATTACAACATATCGGTCATACCATCTCATGTGATTACTTAAGATCGGTTTCACTAATAAAAGTCATATCAATACAAAAGTCAGGCCTTTTGAATAGTTTTACCAAGATACATAAACAAGTTATGAGCGGTTATACTAAACACACATATTGGTAATCCAAAGATTTGCAATGAATAACAATACAAATAAGCCTAGCGATTTCCCTTTCGATTCACAAAACAAGTTTATGAATTGTACTTACTTTAAACGAATGTAAAACATTGTTTCCTAGGACGAAATCTTCACCCATACCCATACATAATCACAATAGCATTCATACGATTATGTCGATGTCTTATATACGAAGTTCAAAAGATAGACGTTATACTTCGTATTGTAATTCCTTAATACTATGTCTAACTAGAGTATAATCATTCACAGCTTCGCAGTTCTGTTTTTAATATGCACGACTTGAAAGATACATTAGGAATGAAACAGTTCAAGTCAAATTACTAACCTCAAGAGAAAGGATAATGTCTTCATTGTATCTCTTTACTTCTTCACATTCTTCAAGTCTTCACGTAATACTTGTAAGTCTCATATCCTAATAACTTTCTAGTAAACCTATACGAAGTTGACTCTAGTAAATAATCAAGCGACTCTTTAAATGAGTTTTGGTTCACTAAAATATGACAACCAAAAACATGACATACCAACGCTTGGTGGGTTCAACCGAGCTATGCTCTAACAATGTTGTGTTGTACTGTGCCACGTAATTATATGTGCCACGTGCTTATTCTTGTCGTGTACTGTGCCAAATAGTCTGGCCCAGCATAACCCACGAAACTACCACAATATGCTATGATGGGTTAAGCCATGAGCTGAGCTGACATGGGCTCTAATTTTAGCGTATTGTGCTAGGATGTGCTCTTGCTGACACGCCCCAGTTTACACAATAGTTTGGAGGACCTTATGCTACGAGTTTGTAACTTTTTTTTTTTTTTTAGAAAAATGATTTCAGCTCCTCATTTCCAGTCGAAGCTGATCAGAGATACATCTGGGATGGTGGTCAGACCATTCTTTTGTTAGCTTCTTAGTACGAGATGTTTTCGAAAGAATGTCTGCCACTTTATTTTGTTCCTCTGGAACATCGTAACATTTCCAACTTCTAAAATTTGTAACTCTATCGATCATCTTTGTGGAAAACAACTGTATATTGGACCTTACAATAAACTTCATGACACTGGTTCTATTGCAAGAGCGCGCAGAGCAAATGTAATATGTAGAGCAAGGGTCGCCCAAAATCCCCACTAGTTCACTACCATATAGTTTTGTAAGCCCAGAAAAAAGAAAAAAAATGAGAATCTCGCACCCTTATTAAAAGCCCAAGTGAATCAGGTTGTTTCTAAGTTTCTTATTTGCATACAATACAACAAACACAAAAGAAGAAAAAATGTTCCCATGAAAGTTTGATAATTGATAAACTTTAATTTGATGCAATGAACTGATGTCTCCTATGTAACAGTTGGAAAAGGTAGGCGTAATGCTCAACAAGAAACATATTTACATGACTATCAAGTTGGTTTATTTCACAAAGTTGTCGATATGGAAATTGCTGCAGTCAACGAAGTGAATACATCGTGACGTGAGCTACGAAGTGAATACATCATAAAGTACCCCCGTTTTTTTATATCCATAAAATTAATGCCCCCGTTTTTTTCAAACTTTCTAAAATACCCTTACCGTTTACTTTCACCCCTTGGGCCCGCATAATGAAGTCAATGGTCGTTTACCTAGTCAAAAACTGGGTCAAATTACCATAAACCCCCCATACTAAACCTAAATCGAGTAAGAGCATGTAAATCTTATATTCCCCTCTTCCGTCACTTCTCTCCAACAGACGCATTCTTCTTATCTTCTTTATCTCCTTTTCTTTAATGAAATCAATACTCCTACTACTGCTATGTTTAATTAGGGTTTTGGAACTAAACGGAGACAATTTCGATAGAGATTCGGGTTGTAGTTGAAGGGAAAAAGAATCATATTTTGGTATATATATTTTTGGGGTTGAACTGTTTTTTAGGGTTTCATAAAATAAATAGTTGGGGAAGAAGATGAATCTCAAAAACAGCGTTAGTTGCTGCAAGTGATGTGGCTGGCGTGAATGAACAGAGTTGCGGTGAAGGTGTGATGTTGCCATTGATTTCGTGATGGAAGAGAAGAAGATTGCTGTAGTATTATAATTGAATGGATTATGAGCAATGGGTTGTGGTGAGAATCATTCCACAACAACACTAATAGGAAGAAGAAAAGTGGTTTGTTAACGGCAATGATTATGATTTTTGATGAATGTTGGTTTGAAATTCTCTCAATTTGAAAGAATGGGTTCATATTTATCCATCTTTTGCATGTTTGTTTAAACTTGAGCCTTGAATTCATCATCAATGTCAAATGTGGGGATTTTTTTTATTGATTAGGGTTCTTGAAGATTTGGGGGTTTTCTAGTATTATGAACTTCTTTTGCTAATTTATGAAATTAGCAGTTGTATTTTTCTTATGATTTTGATAATTGTTCAATTCAAATTAATGTAATTTCAAATTCAGTTTCAAATTAATGATGGTGAGAGTTGGTAATGTTGTTCTAATGAAGGTTTGTGGTGCAGAACAAGGTTGCATCTGCTGTGCTTACAGGGTTCATGGAGGTGGAGATTCAAATGAAGAAGGTTTTGTTGGTGAATTGAAGTTAAAACAAAGAAGACCTTGTGCTGGTGATTGAGAAGCTGAGAAGAAATTGAAATCGGGGTTGTCCTCCGTTGAATTGGTAGAGGTGGAAATAGTGATTATCATGGGTCTGTAACGGACTTGAGTCTGAGTGGTGGAAGTATTGAATTGCTGTAATGGTTAGATGTATGCTTAGGTCACAGGTGGTGGATTTGTGTTGATGTTGTGCAAGGAACTGAAATTATTGGCAGGAATGGGCCATTGATGGTTGCTTGCCACTGAGATTTCAAGAATCGATGCAGTGGATTGATTTTGGTGCTACTGCCATGGTCACAGTGATGGCACTGCAGTTGTAGGTGCAGGCTGGGAATGTAGAGAAGAAATGGGAGCTAAGAAGATGTTGGATGAGCTGATGTTGGTGGTAATGGTTGTATGCATTTGAAGTGATAAATGGGAAATGGTTGTGTTGGTTGGCTGCAGTGGTGAAGCTGAGTAATGGAGTTGCAAAGTAAATGGAAGTTTATGTTGTTGCAGAACTGTAGAAGGCATGGTGGTATTGAGCTGCAACAGATAGAAACATTAAGCTGGTAGTGTTGTGTGTTTGGCTTAGAAATGGGTTGTGCAGTGAGCAAATGTCGTGGCGATGGTATTACAGGCAATTGTAATTGCAGGTGTGTGGCAGAAAGCTGCAGTTCAAGTTGTTGTTGGTATTGTGAATGAGTAAGATTGCAGGTGGTCAGCACTGGGAGATAGTTTGAGCTGCTAGAAGAGACTGGTGTTGTTTTGGTTGATGGGTGTTGGTTTGCTGGCTAGAATTGCAGGAGCTGCTATTGAGCTGAACTACAAGTAGATGTTTAATCTGTTGGTGTTGTATGGATGTATGGGTCTAATATGTATATTGCAGAAAAGGAACTGAACTGAAATGGGTATGAGCAGTTGGTAGGAAACATGATGTTGTTGTTGGCTATACTTCATGTGGATTGTGAAGAAGATGGTCAATGAAGCTCAAGCAGAAGATGTGGATTCTGTATTTTGCACAGCACAAATAAGAAAAGTTGACTCGACTCGACTCGGCGTTTCAAGTCTGCCATTCAAAAAAATCCAACTCTACTCAGGAGAAGGGCTTTTTAGACATTTTGACAATGCCACCTAAGCGTTAACAGCTGCTAACTGTCGTTTACCGTTTTTTGAATAAAACGGTCAAGGCAAGGGTACTTTAACAAATTTTTAAAAAACGGGGGCTTTTTTTTAGTGTAATGTTAAAAGTAGGGGTACTTTATCAAAAAGCCCAATTTTCTTTTTACTAGCATTTTTATTATGGGATGTATCTATTTCTTGCATCCTCTCTTAAAATCCTGGCTCCAACCTGCTATTACTGATTTCAATATTTGGGACACCGGGATGAAACAAAATATATTAGGAATCGCACAATAACTTCATCTTTGACAATGGTAGTCGAGATGTCTAGTCAAAGACTCACATTATCAGTGTGTAGGAGTTCTCTTCTCAGGAGTTCTTTTCCGCTCATTGCTATTTAATAATCATTTTAAAATATCAGAATTCTTTAATGCTATTTAAATATAGTTTAGTTGGTTGCAAGGACAATGACAAGAACAATGATGTAATTGGGCACCAAGCCCTGCTTCTAAATTATAAACAAACAAAACCAATTTTTATTGGGTCTTAGGAATCAAATTTGATGCAAATAATGTAGTTCATATTTAAAACTGTATATGTTTCGACTTTCGATTCAACTGAGAGAGAGAGAGATGGGTCTTAATGGAGGAAGTGAAAATCAAGAACTTGGTGACGTAGCGGAAGCGTATGATTTTGGATCAAAGATCCGGTTAAAGGTAGAAACTAGTGTGAGATCAATAGATTCACAAAAGTGATGATAAAAATAAAGATAATAAAAATAAAAGATAAGTTTGATATTAATCAAATAATAATATTGGTTGTAGAATTGTATGTCCCTACCATGCCTATGCCTTCTTATATAGGCTTCAAGGATTCTAAATATAATTAGGACTAGAAAAGGAAATCAAACCAAACTAGGAAACACACTAGAACTAGGAAAGGAAATCCTAAATAAAGAAATATGATAGAAGTTCTAAGAACAACTATAATAGGAAATAGAGAACTTGTAGAGATGTCCTACATCAGGCCCCCTTTCTTGAAAAGAACTCGACCACGAGTTCACTGTAGGGAGATAAACACTCTTGCCAGGTCATATGGTCGGAAACGACGTCGGAGACAATCACCAATCGGATACCTCGAGCCCGTTGTAGAAGGACAAACTCTTTTCCCAGGGTCATACGGTCTAAAACGACGACGAAAATCATTAGCTATTAAATACTTCTCACCGTCAAAACTTCCGTCTTTCGTGTGAATAATTGAAATTTTGAAGCAAACTTTGCCGAAACGTCTATCCTTCCTCCTCTTAATACCTTCCTTATAATGAGGGTCCAAGAGTTCATAAGGTCCCCATTTTCTTGTTCGTACGTGAGTTGGCAATGTAGGATTTTCTTTTATGTCCAATACTTCATTCAGATATTCCGACCAACTCAAACTCGGAGTTAAAAATTCAAAATCTCTTTTGGTATATAGTGCTTCTTTGTATAGTTGTCGACAGCTTCCATCTTTGATAAGCACGTGAAAGAATGCTCAATGTGCTTTGAGAATGATTAGGTTGGTGTCCTTATGGCAGATAACATATTTAAAATCAAGTGAAAATGGCGAGAAGTGCACCGTCCAAAATTCAACCTGTCCCATCATCATATTCCCATCCATTCATCCTAGTATCGCAACTCCATTCATACAAACAAACCGATTGTGATAATAATCCGATCCTTCGAGATAGTGGAGGCTCCCGTATGAGTTGTAGCTAAGTGATTCGCTGCTTCTTGAATAATGAGACGAGGAGTCCGAGTCTCAATTTTCAAAGCATCAACTACCTTAACTCCGAAAACTTGAGTCGTATGTTGTAAGAGCAATCTAATTGCCTGTGAAGAAAATGTTTTGTCATCATTCACGATCTCAATAAAACTCCAGGATGCAGTATTCACTTGACACAAAACTTGTTCCCTGTGCACATTTGGTATACCAATATTGCCAAACTTTCCATATAATATCTCGTTATCCGGACTATAGAAACCAACTTAGGCGACAAGACAACAGAGTACTAATGGTGTTAGATAAGGATACCTCATTCCAGAATCTTCCGTAGTAGATAAACCAAGAATTTTAGAATTCCCGCAAAACTTCGATTTAGCTTGCGAAAACCAACACGAATAAACCAAGGAGGTTTCCGTGGAATCTCGAAATCTTGGATGCGTACACCGAGATAAATAGATTTCCTAGCACAAGTTTTAAGCACCTCTCTAACGATAGGAATTTTCCTTCGTACCGGACCATAATAATTTACTGTCGAACTACCTCTTATTTTCTTATTTTCAATAAGCAACTCAAGCTTCAGGAGAACCTTTCTCCTCAAGGCCATGGTCGGCATAATCTTGCACGATGGCACAATGAAAGTGGAGTAGTTTCTTCGGGTACATATAAGGACAAACAATGTGCCGAAAACCCGTGGATGATCCAGTTCAAGTGTTGGTAGATCCCAACTCAAACTGTGACCGACCAAAATAGTACTATGCGACAATAGCCCTTGTGTAGATTCTCCCACAAACAAACCAAATATTGCACTACAGTCCTCGAACCCTCCAATGACGTCGAAAGTTATTTCGTCATCAACCGGGAAATCACATCGCCTAGAAGTTTCTCAAACTCGTTTCGAGTGAGCCCATCTTTGAGTGAGTTATTCGAACCGTTGGATTCCCAAGCAATGAGAGTCTCAACATCACAAAAGATGACTGTTGTTTTAAATCCAAAACCCGAGCTTCATCCCGTAGTAGCCGTCTCGTAACAATCCCTTCCCGTATGGTCTAATAAACTCGAGCAATACCGTTTCCGGGTTCTCTACATACAATGACCCTAACTACCATCATAAACTCAAGGTTTATAAAGTAATTTTCATCAGCTCTTCCTTGAATCTTTGCATCTCGAAATCAATATTTTCGAGATGTGTGTCTGTAGTTAACAACGTCCTTATACCTTCTTCCTTCCGAGATAAGACTTTTTCCATGACTCGGTACAAATTGTGGATGGAGTAGACTGAGTAGTATCTCCTTTTGTTCTTCTCCTTGTTAGTGTTTTACACAACACAAACCCGATCCAAGGAGGCGTTTGTGGAATCTCACACTCTTGGTTGGAAGCACAATGCATGCTTGGAGAAGCTTTTTCACGTTGTAAATAACCATCCGGTTTAAAGAGTTCAAACACGACCCTGATTTTGAATCAGCGAACGAGTGCAAGTATCCATCTCGCGAGGGTTTTACTTGTACAAGCTTGTTCATAGAATCAAAAATATTGAACCCTTGCGCACACGTATAGTTAAAACTTCCCGAGAAGCACGAATAAGCTTAACATGCTTCTTCGTAACACCATAATCCCTTGTTGGAGGAGCACGATTAGTGGAGTTGTTATCATCTCGATGTTTGAAACCCTTTCTTAGCTTTTTTCTCAAAGACCTCTATACCGGGCAGACAACTCCTTCGTATCGATCATTATCTTTTCTCCCGTGCAATTCCAAGCCCTCAACCAAGAGGGTGTTCCCGCAGATTTCTCGACATATAGTAACAAAGTTGATCTCTTGAAGTAAGTGTGCCCGACTCTTCCACACCCATGGCAACCTCGCGTAATCGCCTTGGAGTTAGACTTTGATTTGGAATCAATTCAAGTGATTCATAAGGAGGAACATGCCCGCCATCTCTTGAAGTACTCATCTTCAAGTCTAGTAAGTACTCAAGAGCGCCCATTCCAAAAAACAATGTACTTTGACTCCTTCAGACTTGAATTGTTTAGGCCATAAAGCTGGAAAATTCGAAAACTTCACATAACAACTGATGTTATGAAACTTTGGCATAACAAAATCAATGGGAGTATTTGAAACATCAAAAATCTGAAAACACTGAGGTGGATTCTTGACGATGTTATCGAGTATTTCATGAGTATGCACATTCTTAGGAACAGGGGTAGCTATGTCTAAACAAAGAAAAAGTGGATTGTGGATGATTAATCTCATCAACAAAAGAGAACTCTCTTGGCCACCCTTATTTTCTTCTTCTTCTTCTGCTAAGGTAGGCGTTTGTGAAGTTGGTGATGCTATAACGTCTTCAACATATGGATGATTAACAATCTTTTCTAATATCTCATCTAATCCTTTCCATAAATTTGACCTTTCTGTTTCAATCCTACGTTGTAATGGTGTTCGGTCATGTAATCCCATTAAACGATGCAACTGCTGCCTTGACGAAACTCAAAACTATGCATACTTTCGTTATAAACAGCACCTAAACTCGAAATCCAGGGTTTGCCCAATAACACATGAAAATTTTCTCTACAAGTTAGCTCACAATAAGCAAAACTGCGATACTTACCTTTGTTGAAGCTAAATTCAATAAGACCGCCAAATAAATCCCATTCACCGCAATTCCTTTTCTCGAAGTATTTTGTCAAGCTCCAATAGATATATAGTTTTTCGGACTCGATGGATCAAGAATAAAGTCAGTGATCATTCCATCTACTATGAAAGTAGTACGAAATTCCTTTTCCATAACTAAGAACTTGAAAATTAAGGCACTCAATAGAGGCTCTTAACTGTGGATAGAAACAAAGCCAAGAAACTCAAAAATAGAGAATCTCAACCGTGGCTCTGATGCCACTTGACGTAGCGGAAGCGTATGATTTTGGATCAAAGATCCGGTTAAAGGTAGAAACTAGTGTGAGATCAATAGATTCACAAAAGTGATGATAAAAATAAAGATAATAAAAATAAAAGATAAGTTTGATATTAATCAAATAATAATATTGGTTGTAGAATTGTATGTCCCTACCATGCCTATGCCTTCTTATATAGGCTTCAAGGATTCTAAATATAATTAGGACTAGAAAAGGAAATCAAACCAAACTAGGAAACACACTAGAACTAGGAAAGGAAATCCTAAATAAAGAAATATGATAGGAAGTTCTAAGAACAACTATAATAGGAAATAGAGTAGGATGTCCTACATCACTTGGTCAGTATGAATCTTTACTGGATCAGGGTGATTATGAAGATGGACTAGGAAGTCCGATTAGTAGTAGCATAAGTGTAGTTGAAGGTGTGGTGGATTACAAATTGGACAGTAATAATAGAAGTCCAAATAAGGTTGGTATTGGTGGATGGAGATCGGCATGGTTCATAATTGTAGCCGAGATATTAGAAACCATGGCTTACTATGGAATTGCTTCAAACTTGATCACTTATCTAACTGGTCCACTCCATCAATCAACAGCTATAGCTGCTTTCAACATCAATGTTTGGTCTGGTGTTGTTTGGATGCTTCCTCTGCTTACCGCCTTCATCGCTGACTCTTATCTTGGCCGATATCGTACCATCTTGTTCTCTTCTCTTATCTACCTTCTGGTAACCTCTCTCTCTCTCTCCCTAATGATCATATGCTAGGACCCTGAACTTAGGCGGCAGTTTTTTGTTCCTGTAGTTTTGTGTGTAATTGTGAAGTTTTCCTGACAATACATTAACTTTTGCGATATGCTCAGGGATTTGGATTGTTAACTCTATCAGTTGTGCTTCCTGCACCTGTAAAAAATCCGACAGATTGCCTTAATGACATAGGAGATAACGTGTCCTGTGTTTCTAATTCTTTCCAAGTCATCCTCTTTTTCATTTCTTTGTACCTCATAGCAATTGGTAAGGCTGGATTTAAGCCATGTGCACAAGCATTTGGAGCTGACCAGTTTGATGTACGTAAACAAGATGAATACACATCCAAAAGCTCGTTTTTCAATTGGTGGCTTTTCGGGATATGTATTGGCAGTACTCTTTCTCGTTTGATCTTCATATACATTCAAGAAAACTTGAGTTGGACTCTGGGTTTCGGTTTTCCTGCCGTTTCTATGGCCGTAGCACTCGTTGTTTTCTTGCTTGGAACCAGAACTTATAGTTTTAGTGTTAAAGTGGTTAAAGAAAACCCATTACTAAGAATAGTTGAAGTATATGTAGTTGCTGTAAAGAATTGGAGAACTGCCTCATCCTCAATTGCTCCTCCAGAGGAGGACTGGATCACAGTGCCTAGTCATGGTGACCGTGTTCGAGCTCATCAGTTCAGGTAACTAAACACATCTTGTCCAAAATTTCATTTGCATTTTCTACATATTTGTGAAACTTGGTACATGACATGCTCTTGAAACTTGCATAGGTTCTTGGACAAAGTGTTGATGAATAATATAGGCATCGATCAACTGGAAGACGCCAAAGGGGTACTACGTTTATTACCAATATGGATTACACTTCTGATGTATGGAGTTGTGTCTTCTCAAACCCTGACATTCTTCACTAAGCAAGGGCACACCATGGAGAGATCAGTGGGACTAAGCATCCAGATACCAGCTGCATCACTTTTGATCCTTCTATCCTTATCTGTCGTACTTTTTATTCCCATTTACGATTGGTTTTGTGTTCCTTTAGCACGATCTTTCACTGGCAAACCTGACGGAATAACGATGCTTCAAAGAATGGGTTGCGGCTTGTTTCTATCTATGATATCCATGCTGGTAGCTGCTGTAGTCGAGAAAGCAAGACTTCAAACTGCTCTTGATTTCGGATTAATTGACAGTCCTAAAGAAACAATTCCTATGAGCGTCTGGTGGTTGGCTCCTCAGTACATACTGGTCGGTCTTTCCGAGGTTTTCACCATAGTTGGTATACAAGAATTCTTTTATGATCAAGTACCGGATGATATGAAGAGTATGGGTAGTTCCCTTAGCCTTTGCATATATGGTGTTGCGGAATTTTTCAGTGGGTTTCTCATCTTTGCTATTGAGAAGGCAACTAAAGTTAGCGGTCATTCTAGTTGGTTTTCTGACAACCTTAATCGTGCACATCTTGATTATTTCTACTGGCTTCTTGCTGGACTTAGTGCACTAAACTTAGTTGCTTACATCTATTTTTCAAAATCTTATGTATATAAGAAATAATTGAACTTCCACCGAGAGGATCAATAACTGCCTGTACATGTATTTTTATGTTGTAATTGGGAAATGGACATGTCTCATAATATGTATATGGGCTTTTGAGTATGGGCCTCCATTAAAAATCAGATGGTTAATATCATGTGACAGTCAATCGTCGTTCCTACAATATCATCTCTCTTACTTAATTTTCTCTCTCTTTAGAGAAATGATGTTGTCTTCAGCAATCATGTCTTCTACTTCATCTACCACTGTTTTACTTCATTGCTCAAACTCCTCAACTACTACCTCTACTTCAAAACTGAGTTCCTTGACTCCATTTTCAATTACCAGAAGAGTAAGAACTACTTCATCACTGAATCAGACATTCTTCAGAAACAACAAACTTTTATATGCTAATGGGGGGAATCGAAACCTTAATAGTACCAAAAGAAGAAGACCCATTTCTCCAATTGTCATGGAGTGGCAAGATTGCACGTAAAATTTCTTAAATTCATTCATATTTGACTTGTTACCAAGTTTTGCCAATTTTGACTTTTATTTTGACTGTTTGACTTTGCATAACTGTTGATGCAGGGTTAAGATGGATATTGATGTTCCTGTCTCAACTGCGTATAATTGTTACTTGGATCGTGAAGCTATTCCCCGTTGGATGCCTTTCATATCAACTGTTAAGGTTTGTACCGGTATGGGGCTTTGAGTATGTTTCTTACAAGCTTAGGAGTAGAAAATGTGAGTCGTATGTACAATGTATAGCTTAGAAATGAACTTAGACGTATGGCCTGAGGCCCTGAGCTATGAACATTTACACTGTGTAGAAGCTTCAATAGTAGTTATTCACTGATACATGCAAAGTATAAAAGTTATGATCCTTCGGGTCACAAAATATAGTTCGGCCAATGGAATTACTCTTCTTAGCTTTGTTGTATGCATATATAAGCAAGTCTACTAAAATCTGATGTTCATTGATAGTTAACAGGTATTGGAAGATAAGCCTGATTTATCAAGGTGGTCACTGAAGTATAGGGCATTCGGTCAAGATATAGAGTTTTCTTGGCTTGCTCGCAATATGCAGGTCAGAATTCATTCAACTTGAGGCTATCGTTTATTGGAATGTTGAAACGCTTAGGATATTTTTTGGCTAATGGTACATGATTTTCCTTGCAGCCGATACCCAACCAAAAAATCCACTGGCGCTCGTTAGAAGGTCTACCTAACAAGTATGTGAATGATTGCTAGCAACAGTAGAGTGATAAGTGTCACTCTGTCAGATTTTTATTTCAAGTTTATCAATCTTCCGCTGTTTGAAAGTTAGTTTGTAGGTCAAAAGGATTTTTTGGCACACCCACAGGTTGCTTACAAGGATTACCTTTACATTCTAATTAAGCAGTAAACGTAGCTTTAAAACCATGCTGATACCCTAACACAACTCTATATATCTATGTCCAAGCTTAAAGAGCCAATGCATGATGCTTCATCATGTTTCCTGACTCATTTTTCTGTTAGTATTTGATAAGTTGTTCTCTTTTTCATATTACAGAGGAGTCGTGCGATTTTTTCCAAAAAGTCCTACGTCGTGCACCGTAGAAGTGAGAATACTTTTCCTTTTTATTCCTGTTTTTCCCCTTATCAATATGACTATATGAGCATTGTTATTGTTGGTGTGAGATAAACTGCAGTTACTCTTATTTCGTGCCTAGTGGGACTAAAAGACTGATTAAAAGGTCTAAAGTCTAAGCTCGTAATAGCACGCGACGCTCCATGGTATTCTATCAAGAGATGGGTTCATAGATCTGGGTCTGATAAGAAAGGATGATCTCATTCCTTTTTGGTTTTCACTGGTTAAGGCAGGAAAAGTACCTGTTGAAACTGTCTTGTGCTGCCATTTGTTGTTTTCTTTTTTCTGCTTTCATCTTTTGGTGATGGGAGCACATTACAGTCTTCCTTGTATAATGCCGTTGCTCTTTTTCTTTCCAGCTGACAGTTTCTTACGAGATTCCTCAAATTCTTACTCCAGTATCATCAGTAAGTTTGATAAACCTCACCTGCGGGCTACCCTTGTTTGAATTGGGAGCATTAGCTCCAATTTCATTCTCCATTTCATATTCTGATTCTTGTTGCTGTGCCTTTTCTTCAGGCACTAAAGCCCCTTCTTGAAAATTTGCTTGTACGTGGTTTGGAGAGGTTCACAAAGGTTGCAAAAACATACACATAATATTTTCTCGTAAGTCGTTCCAAGTAACATTGCTGAAGCTCGATATTATTTATTGAAATCTTTATTACTTGGTTTCAATCTCTTTCTTTTGTAAATGATAACAATGATGATATACATTGCAGATTTCAAACAAGGCAAAGCTTTTCTTTTTTTGTAAATGTATTGTCTTTGCTTGTTTACGAGCCAACATATATCAATCCATTACATGTTTACTGATTCCTGACGATACCTTACCCTTCTCTATTAATGTATTCACCTTTCCTAATCATAAATCATTAGGATATCAAGTACACAAAACGTTTAGGCTGAGAAAATTTAGCTCCAATTTCATAGTGTCATTTTGTTGCTGTATTTTAGGTCACATACTTACTAATCAAGCAGTAGTGATATCCTACAATATTGACACCTGACAAGTCATTTTGTATTGTGTGCTAGCAGATGAAATCATCTCATGGCGTATAAACCAGTAAAACAGATAGAGAAACATAACAATGGAAAATTTATTCATTATCAGTACTCTAAATAGCTATTATAACATCATGCCTCATGCATGTAATTAAGCTGAACCAACTGCAGCCTTATGAAGATCAGATTTATTTATACTAAGTTATTAACGCCGTACCTAAACCCCTGCAAAATGAACTAATAGATGCGTTACATATGCTTAAGCAGAAGCCCTAACCTGAGACCTAGATCCTGGGCTAAGTATCATCATCTCTTCTTGTCTGTTATACTTCAATCTATTTGCTTCTTCCCTTGAGATCTGATAAGCATTCATCAAGACATCTACCGGCATTGCTCTTAATACAGAAGTCTTGCCGACCAATGGACTTGTCATAGCATTGTCGTTAGTCTTGAATGATACCCATTCAAATCCTTCATTTCCAGCCTGTTTAACCACGGCGAAATTCTGAGGAACAACCAACATCTGTCCTTGGTTGAGTTGTCCGTTGAAGACTTGGCGACCTTGGTTACCTACAATCTGACACCTACAGCTTCCTCTGGTGACGTAGATCACGCTGTGGGCATTCAAGTTCCAGTGTGGCGCAAGTAGAGCATTCTGCATATAGAGCATCATGCATGTATGAGACAAAATTCTTCACACTGGATTGCAGAAATTCAATCGTTAATGAAACCTGACGTTGTTACCTGGTAAAGAACTCCTCTCTCAGCGCTCATTTGGAGGTAGTTAAGGATGGGTAACTTCTGACTGTTGAGAGTAGTGATTCTTCCAGCTTTTTCTGAGTAAACATCAGCTCTAGTTGGATTCGCTATATTCTGCTTGAGCCTCATACTGCAAATAGTTTCCTCTAACCCGTTTGTGGTCCTGTAACGCTGTTCTTGTTGCTCTTCTTCTTCTCCTTTTTGTGGCCTGATAGCTTGAAGCCCGCCTTCAACGAAAACGATGTTACCTCTCTGGTCATCTTGTCCTTGTAGTCTCCTTGCTGTCTCAGTGCTCACTCCAAAAGCCTCAGCCAAGGTTTCGACGTTGAAGCCATTGAAGATGTTGTTTTCTGGGATATCTTGCTGGCCTCGTAATTGTTGACGCTGTTGTTGTGTTATGAGCTAATTTGTGTTTGCTGACTTCCAGCCAATTGAAATCTCTATACAGCATATAAATATACGATTAGCATATATGATATATAATTCATGCATAGACAAGAGGATTGATCATTTCATATACCCTGAGGTTGCGATCGAGCTGGTTAGTGTTACTGCTTGTGTCATGAAGGGAGACAGCAATAAGTGGGGTCTCTCCCTCGTTGTACAACCAATTAGTTACTCCAGCAGGCAAAGCCAAAATGTCTCCCTGTTGGATGCTACGGATCTTTTGATGTTGATCTCTAGCTCCCTGTTGCTGGCCTCTTCCTCTTAGTTGCACAGATTGTCGAATTGAGTGGAAAGTTTCAGGACAGCCAGGAATAAGAGCTCCAGACATACCCCTACCTGCATTAGTACATCCAATGCTGAGGGTGTTACTAATGCTGCTAGTAGAAATTGAAATGTGGAATTAGAAGTAATATTAGGGAACAGATCTAGACCTTGAACAATGTAGACAAGTCTAGGTGCATTAACAAAAAATGGCAAGAGAAGTCCTCTAGGCTGAATAATATATCTAGCAGGAGCGACGCCAGCACAGTCGAATTGTTCGTTATTCTGGTCCCAAAACTCTGTAACACCAGCTTCGGACTCAACGTGGCGGTTAGGTTCTTGTGCATTGATGTTCTCAATTCGACACTGGCTTTGGCCTTGGTAACGGCGTGACTGTTGTTGCTGCTGCTGGGTTTGCCATCCTCCTCCTTGCTGTTCTATCTGACCTAAACAACCATTCAACACAAAAAGAAAGCAAAAACCAAGACAAACTAAAGATGAAGACTTCATCTTGAACTAGCTAAGCTTAGTTTGTTGTAGGGGTTTCAATAGTGAATGAGATGAATTATTAGGAATGAGTTTTGCTGGTATTTATAGGATAGAGAAGGGTTTAAGGGTTTGACACATTTCATTTGGTTGGTAGAATATTCTTCTATTTCCATGCCATGTTGCAGATATGCATAGCTCTTCAGCAATCATGGCTGACAGTGTATAGGGGGTAAAAAGAAAGAGCTCAGAAATGCTTGTAAGAAGCTGGAAAAAAAAAAGTAATGGCTGAAATAAAAAAAGGTAATGGGGTGAGAGAGGCTCGAACTCTCGACCTCAGGATTACTCTAGATAGCTATGAGACCTACGCGCTAGCCAACTGCGCCACCACCCCATTGGTGTCAATTTTAACCTATCTTGTTTGATTAAAATGTCATACGGTAGGATGAGCTTTTTTATACCGTATCAGTATCAGAAGAAATGGTCTTCCAGTTTAGGTTTAAAACTTTAAATCCCAGACCTGGCATGTCAAAGGGGTAGGAATCGTAGGATCCGTTGGCATGTCAAACGGCTCCTACCCCTTTAAATGAAAATAAAGAAATTGGTTGCTCGTTTTCTTTGTTGCATTTGCAGCAAACACACGACTTTGAAACAAAGTTGTTTATTTTATCAAATGAAAATATTAAATTCTTTCTTACAGACTGTCGACACAAAAAGAAAAAAAGCCATCGAGATTCCACAAATGACAAACCAATTTGAAATCAATAATAAAATACCAATTTTATTTTTGACAAGATCAATGGGGGCATCAGCATATCATTACAAATACTATTACTAATTTAAAATTCTCAATTAACTACTACTCCTAAGATGACTAACCTGTGGCTGGCTGCCCTAAAATCTCCTGAATAACTCACTACTCACTTACCTAATTCAACAGTATTTACATTTAGATGAACTGGCAATGATAAATACTGCTACAACAAAATAAATGAGCTAATGAATCCTATCACTATAATTTAGTGTCTCCTTAGGTTGAATTCAATGGAATCTATGTTCCCTTCCTACAAAAATGTTGGTTGCTTTTTCTCTAGAACTCCAATAACAGCTGAAGCAGCCAAAAACAGCAATAATATATTTCTCCATCTCAGTTGTAACAACACCCTCCTAATACATTCAATTCTTGCTGTCGTTTGCATCCATGTGGCACCCTAAGGTAAACAAGGCCTCAGTAGAAAAACACCATCTACCCTTTCGCTGTCTTGGTGGAGATGGAAACATTTCCCTGCTATCCAAAAAGCAAATCACAATCACGGTGAGGTTATCCCCTGTGTTGAGTCTAAGTGCCTCCTTAATAAGGTTCCTGGCGCACTGCTGTGGACTATCATGCCTTCTAAGACAGCGACGTACAAAACTGACTGCTTGTTGGCTGGTCATTACATCCCACAGACCATCACATCCAATTATGAGAAACTCATCGTCCTTTGTGAGGATGGCCTGGCGGAACTCTGGCTCTGCTATGAGAGGTGAGGGGGAGCCCCTGGGGAACTTCATGTCCCAATCCCCAAGAGCCCGGGTTACTGATAGTACTCCATTCAGATACCCATCGTCAACATACCCACCAAGCTGCTCTATCCGTCTTCGCTCTGGTGGATGGATGGGCTTGTGGTCTTGAGACATGTCGATGGCTATCCCTTTACGGCTCAGAACAGCACGACAATCACCAGCATTTGCCACAAGTAAACGTCTGTAACAACCATTCAATTGAAAATACATAAGTAAGCCACTGAGAAAATAACAGAAGACACAAAATTGAAAAGAATTCAAATCTATAGATTATCTTATTCTTCCTAAATCATCCAAACACTAGCCTAGAAACATGTAACTGAAAATAGCAAACGAACCTTCCAAGGACCAGGGCTGTAATAGCTGTTGTTCCTGATGAACTGCTCACATTGCAGTCGTCAGCCAAAGCATCATCTGCCAAAAGAAATGCTCTCCGGAACGAATTCACTACCTCTTCTACTAAATTATCGTCATCATCACTCACATATGTCTGTGGAATATCAGCATTTTCAAAAAAGAATCTAAGTGCATTTTCTTTCATATATACTGCTGCCTCTGCACCTCCGTGGCCATCAAACACCTGAATCAAGTAATCAAATACGTAAGATATAGTTCGTATTCGTGCCAGATAAATATGTAATTTTCCTGAAACTGTCTACTCTAGAATGGGTGGCAATCAGGTCTATATTCCTGGATTCTACGAGACTTCTTATAAATGGTGTTCTTTCTAACTAGTAACTTTAGAGTTTATAAGGATTAAGGACTTACCCCGTAAAATGCACTCGGCGTCGGAAACTTGAAGACTGAATCAAAGTGTGATGATAGGTCATCAATCATTATATGCTCATCTTCCATAAATCTCCGCAGCCCAATATCAGAAAAACTACCAGAATGGATGGTTGGCATAAATTGAACAACAGACGATCCCAAGGAACCATCTAAATTGAGATCAGAGGTCTTACGGGCCTGATCAAAGTTATAAAATTATAGTTAGACTTGATCAAAGTAAACAAAACTAATCTAAGTCAACAGATTGTGGTATTCAAAATTTATTGAACACGTCAAAAGAAAGCAACACGAAAAAAAAAATCCTTAAGTTCATTAATTCATAACCTACAACAACCCAAACAAAAATAATTAATTTATGGTCATAGAAGTTCAAACGAGCGTTAACCAAAGTTCTTAAGTTATCTAAGATGATGCCTTTAACTATGTATATGAGATCATAATTGGCTAAACGCCTGAACTTTACGGAATTGCAGAAGTAGAACTAAAAAACCTTAAGAGTTTCGAACTTGAACAGGACCATAATCCAATCAATACATGCAAATCCTAATTCAAAGTCCATACCCACATAAAGTAGATTGATTTTTTTTTTCTATATTAGTGTATACAATTAAAGGCATCTCCTGGTATCTAAATCAATATTATACGCGCAACAAACTAAAACTACGAAGCCTGATGAGTTCTTCATCTACCATAAATCATCTAAAATCAAGTCAATCATCAACAACGCACTAAAAATGAGATCTAGGTCCTTGGTTTAAAAACCCAGATTCGAGATCTAACCATAAATTTCAGGAAACCAAAAATTAATTTACAATTCTGATAAAAATTTCACCTTTTTCCTTAAAACAAAAGAAATAAGATAAAACAGATCAAACCCAGAACAAAAACAACCAAAAACCCTAATCAAATTCATCAAAAACAAGTAAAAAAAAACAAAATTGAGATACATACCACTTCGGGACGTGAATTTTCGGTTGGAATCGAAACGGAAGCTCGAATTTGCTGATACACGGAGGACGACGAAGAAGGGGTGGAAATTTCAACGATTTCTTCAACAATTTCTTCAACGATTTCTTCAATTTTCTGATTATGATTATTAGGTTTAGAATTAGAATTAGAAGAAATACATCGATACTGAACATCCAATACTTGGATGCTTTGATGATGACAAACAATATCTCCTTCAGCTACCATTGATTGATTGATCAGAATTTCAGAGAATTTTTAAGAGAATTGGGGATTTTTAAGAATTGAGGATTTTTCTGTGAAATTTGGAAATTTTGTAAATTAGGGTTTCAGGCTGTGAGTAATGATAAATAATAATATATGGAAATAATATTGGGGTTCTAAATTTGGCTCGAACCGGGTTTTATACTAATACTAGTTTTGCAACAACTCGGAAACCGGCGGCACCGGTATTATTCCATTTTAGTAAAGGGAATTGGAACGGACACGTGTTTATTTCTGATTGGATAACGGAAGAGAGATTTTTTTAATATTTTGTGGTGTTTTTTTCCTTTACGTAATAGTGTAGTCCCGTACGCGGAGGTTATGACATGTGTATTTGTTGATTTAGCTCGTGATGATTTTTTATTGGAAGTTGACTATGGCTAGATGTTCCACTAGGGGTTGTCCTATATGACCAAAATACCCCTCTTTAGACGGTCGATTCGGTTGACTTTTGAGAAGTTGAGGGGTAATTTTGGGGAATATGTCTTTTCCTTTTCTTACGGCAACCGGGAAATGAAATTTTGAGTGTATTTGAAAAAATCGTTTTTATAAGGATAATAGTTTTCCTTTTACAAAAGGGTTTCCTTTTGGGAGACTCCATTGGAAATATGGTACGTGTAGCTTAATTAAGAAGCTATCAAAAGTACAAGAAATTCTAGTTTCTTAAGCTTGGGGTTTCTTCAAGGTTGGTGTAAAAAAAACTTAGTTAAATTTTTCAAAGATACCATGGTGCAAATTTGCAGATTGCAAAATTAAATTTGGCTTCTTGGTTTTGATATGTTACTGATTCTGGTTTTCAGGTTTGCTGGAAAAAATGAGGAATCTTTAATCTCGAATTTGTGACGTCACCGTGGTTATGATGTCTGTAATATGTCTACAATCATTTTTGACTGAGAGTTTTATCGTGGGATGAATAAAACCTTTTTTGTTCACTACTAGTCTAGGAGAGTATGAGTTACGTAATGAAAACAGACAATATACAAGTATCAAGTAAAAATTGAAAAAAAAAATTGGTAAAAATGAAATCTTTACCGGCAAGAGATGAAATACTATGAAATTATGGTTCGAAAGTCTTAAAGTATTCTAGAAGAAAGTGATCATGTCTCAAAAAGAAAAGAAGAAAGCAATGAAACTCTTTATTTTCAGAGCCTAAAAGCCAACTTTTAAATGGTCAGTAAAAGTTGTTGCACTGGCAAGTTTCAAACAAAAACCAACAGCTTCATCGTTTTACTACAGTAACATCTCCTTTAGTTTGGTTTTGTTGGAGACTCTACTTGGCGGTTAAGGTCTACCTTTGATGACCAGGTCAAATGTTGAAAAAAAAAATCCATATATGGCACCTTCTATAGTTTTGTATCCTTGGAAATAAAATAAGACCCAATGATTTCCAAGTCAAAAGGGTCATATTTGTTCGGGTGTTGCAATCATCCACAATGTGAAGAACTCCATGTTAATGGCAACATGAATCACAAGTTTTGCTTCAAAAAATAAATAAAAAAACACAAGTTGCAACAACCAATCAAAATGCGACGAAACCCACCCTATTTTATGACCAAGTTTTAGTTTCCGCGTTCTCTTATTATTAATGGAAGTCTAATTAGATTTCTTGATTATTATAGGCAGGATGATGCTTTTGGAGACGTCATTAGTTATTTTGATTAAACCTTTTGGCTAATCCAATCGTATTTGATTAGTTTATGTATAAGCATGTTTCCAAAAGTTGATTAAAGTTTCATCCAACTATGGACTTCATAACCTTCTTTTCTTTCTATGGAAGATTAGTCATAACCTAATTCCTCTTTTAATAAAAGGTGAAACCTAACACAAATTTTACCTACTATTTAAGTATGTGTCTACACGAGGGCAACCCATGTATAATTAATCAAACAAAATGGTAATCTTATCCATTTCGATCCATTTTAGTACAAAATGATTGGGAAATTGAAGAGATGGTACTTTCACTCATGCAACGAATCATTTTATCTTTTGTTTTTCTTTTTATTTCTACCCCAAATGATTTTTTTTTTTTTTTTTTTTTTTTTTTTTTGCTTTCGGAAAAAAAACAAGATAACTTGTAAGCTAGCACAAGTTGCAACAAGATATCCGGTAAACACCATCGAATTATGATGGTGTTTGCATTCTCCAATTTTAGACAATTTTTTCCGGCGGGATAACTTGTAAGGCTAGCACAAGATGTTAACAGTTAACACTCAAATGTGCTGGTGGATGTACTGTCTAAAATTAATGAATAAAATGTTGATGGCGTTGGGTTCAAGTTCAAGCAGCGCTGACGCTGCCCAAGAGCAAAAATTCTACCAAGAATCTTGTAATTAATAAGGTTTTCCGAGTGCTATTTCTCAAATACGTCCCTCAGCAGAGCACCACACATATGTGTGGCTATAACATGCCAAAGGGCCAACACGGCTTTGGTATCAATTCAACTCATCAAGTGACTCTTGGTTGTTCATCAATTGGGCAGTGGTTCTAAACGAACCGTGAAAACAGACCACACCAAAACCGTATTCAAATTTTGTCTCATAGTTTTTTTTTTTGTGGTCCCGATGGACCCCGCAGAGGACAGCAGAGGCAGGGTTTGTGAGAGCTTTTATTGAACGATTTTTTTTCACTATTTTTTTCTCGGTCTGTACATATTTTTCCGTTAATTGGGTACCTTTCAATTCATTAGCGTTACCTACGTCACATGTCATTTTTTCTCAACACTATTGGGTTGTTCGAAATTCACCTGGCCAATTTGAGGCCTACCAAAAAAAAAAAAAAATCACATTTTAAATTTGGGATACGGGATGTCTAAATTGAATAAAAGTACCAAGTTACCCTTTACTTAATCCTAACTTTAATTACTGTAAATAGAGAATTCTTTTTATTTTCATCATTTTTTTCTAAAAAAAAAAAATTAAACAACAAAAACTTTTCATTTCTATCAAACTTAATCCTAACTGTGGATAGAAAATTCTTCCTATTTTCATCATTTTTCTAAAAGCAAAAAAGACTAAACAACAAAAGCTTTTCATTTCTATCAAACTTTTCGAAATTCTAACAACTCTAATCTCTATTATTCTTTTTTATTTTTTTTTATTTTTTTTTTGATATCAGTCTCCCACAAAATGATATACTAGGATCACCCCCCATTTTCACAAAATCATTGAGGATACTCCCTGCTGTCAGCATTTATCGTCCATCCTTGTTAAAATTTCATATGCGCCCACCGGTCGTGGCTATATTCTTCGTCTTCATGAAGAACATGCAGTAAAATCGGTGCAAAATATATGTCTACATCCACCAATTCTATATCCAAAATCGGTGTATAAGGTACTTTAATATCGACGGATTCCGTCGATTAGTTTTTTGGATTTTTGTGCTATGACAATGGGTTCATATACATGTTTCTTATCTACTGATTTTTTTTTCTTTTTAGTCTTTTGAGTTTCCTCTGTTAGAATCGATATACATCCATATACAGTAAAACGTCTTCGGAAGAATACTCCATATTGGAATAAACTCCATATAAGAATAAGAATTTTCGGTCCCGACTTGGGATAATTATATTTAAGAATAAACTCCATATTCACAGTATCCAAATCATAGATCACAACCCATAATAGTTCCTTGACTTTTCTATAATAGTTTCACAGTATCCAAATCATAGATCACAACCCAGAAATTTCGTCCAATCACATCCAATAACCAACAGAGAAGCTAAATCACTGAAATTTTCTTCCAATCTAAGAATTTCACGATGAATCATCTCTTCTCTTTGCTTGAATTCCTTATGAAGAAGATAAAGAATTCGGTGATGCTGCTGTTACAGGGTTCACTGATGATGTTGATCGACTATTCCCTAAATGTTTTCTCACAATTCGTAACCCATTTGGTAAATTTCCCATCCCATGTTTTCTCTTTGTAGATAATGATGTTTCATTAGTTTCAATCTTCAATGGAGATGATGCAACTACAAACGAATTACTCGATTGATCTTGACGGAGAAAATGAACCACCGTTGTTGTTGTATCTTTATTTAGAGGTTTAATAATTTTAATATATTTCTGAACACCATCTTTAGACATCAATTTCTTCTCTTCATTTTCTTCGATTTCTTGTTGAGAGGAGGCGATGATTTTGTTGTTATTTGAAGGAGCACAAGAAGATGAATAACCTCTAGTGAAGAATGAAATCATTAAGAAAAGTTCATAAACTATGAATTTCACAGTAACAAACTTTTTGATAGATCTTTTAAAGCAAATTTGATAACAATAAATCAACAAAATGCTGTTATAGTTCTTACTGCTGGTATTTTCGCTATTACTGAATTGCTAACCATCGATCAAGATTGCTAGCACTTATATTGGGTCTTGTTTGTTGACCATTCAAGATGAATAAACGGACAATGTTATCCGTTTTTCGAATATGGTTGATGACTATCCGGTTTTTATGATGAGAACGGCTAACCATTATCCGTCTCTGGATTTCTCAGGGAGTAACCGCTAGAGCTAGGCTCTTCCCGGGCTGATGTGTAAACGCATTTGGGAAGAGCTTGGGAATATCCATAAGATCCGGTCTTACAGGGGCTCCAAGAAAAGATTTTTGAGGGCTACCATGGATTCAAATATCCTACAAGGACCTAATTAATTAGAGAAATACTATAATACCCTTAAATATTTAAAACCTAGACCTAATTCATTAGAGACATCTGTTTTCATTCCTCTCCTTTAACTCTCCCATCTTCTTCTTCCCAATCACCTTCATCGCCTCCTTAATCCATCATATGCAACACCAAATGATCAATCCGATCAAGATAAAAAAAGAAAAAAATCAAAGAATTGAAACACCACTTAATCCACCCGAAATGACTTCAATAAGGTAAAAATCGAAAACCCCATCTTATTTCATTGGTTTTAATGCATGAATAGGTAGAATCGGCCGAATTAGGTTTTTGAAAAAATGTTTCAGAACTATCTACGGTTTGGAGTTCTTATTTTTCAAACCATAGGCGTTGTTTATGGTTTGGAAAATTCATATTTCCAAACCGCACGTTTAACTGACTTTGCATTCGGTTTGATTATCTTAAGTGAAAAAAATATTGGAATTTAAATTCCCCAACGTAGGTACATAATTCCAAACCGTAGGCATTGTTTACGGTTTGAAAAACTCATAATTTCAAACCGTAAGCTTAACTGAATTTGCATATGGTTTGGAAATTCATACTTCCAAACTGTAGGTTAAACTGATTTTGCATAAGGTGTTCTTTCCCAACCGTAAGTCATCTACGGTTTGGAGTTCTTAACTTCCAAACCGCATACTCTTGGTTCAAAAATTCTACGGTTTGAAATATTCATACTTCTATACCGTAATTTTCCCCTACAGTTTGGTTGATTAAATAATCCCAACCGTAGATTGACTTACGGTTGGTTCGATTGAAATTTCCTCACCGTAAATAGCTTACGGTTCGAATTTGGGGGTTTTTTAAAGCAAAAATAAGTGATGAGTTTTCTTTGTTTTTTCTTTTTATGATTGTCATCTTCATCGCGATGGAGAAGAAGAAGAGAGGAAGAAGAATAATACGTTTTTTTTCTTCTTATAATCATCATCTCCATCATGATTCATGAATGAAAAGAGAATGAGAAAATAATAGTTCTTTTTATATATATATGGTCATCATGTTCATCGTGATTTATGAATGAAAAGAGAAGGAGAAAATAATAGATTTCATTTTATAATTCATGAAGGGTATTTTAACCATCACAAAAAATAGTTGGATATGAGGTTTTGTTGATTACTATTTCATATAACCCTATTTCGTCATCATGTGAACCTCAAAATTCTTTTCTTGAAGCCCCTATAATAGGTGTAACAGACTGGTAAATTTTTCCTTCTAACGGTTGGATTTCAATCAGTCCAGCAAGGCCAAACCCCAATCGCGCCACTTGGATAAAAAATAAAAAAAAAACGTAAAAAGCAATTTTCATAAATAGTTCATCAGCAGTACTGGAGCATACAAAATAATTTAAGTGTACAGTTTGAAACTCGAGGCTAGATAGCATTTCCAACCAAAAAGAGTTGAGCACAGTTATCTAAAACGGTAAGATTAAAATTTTATATACAAAGAAGAAAGGCCAAGCTAAGTACTTCGATTCTTTACAAATGAGTGGACATCCCTCGTGTCTACCGAAGTTTCTCCCAAGTAACATTAATTCCAAAAAGAATACAGTCCAAACACAAATAAAATCTAGGACACTATTGCCATGTAGAGAAACGTTAAGGACAAGTTAAAACATTTGGATTATAAATAAATTAGAAAACAACATACTACGTGTAGATTTGGAAAATCCTACTACTACATCCAAAAAATCATAAACACACGCATATTGACGTAAACAAGCAAGAGATGCACAAGAACACAAGATATACGTGGTTCGGCATGATTACCTACGTCCACGGGGGTAAAGAGATGATCTTATTACTTGATTCAAAGTTACAAAGGGTGTATCTCACTAGCAAGCTCTCTCTTCTCACTGTAAAGCTCTTGGTGTTCTCTCCTCTCTCACTTATTACTTGGTTCACAGTTACAAGATGTATGTTTCACTCAATACTCTAGGTGTGCTCTCACTCCTCTCTTTTTTTACTTGCCCCCCTCTAGCTCTCTACACGATCTCTATTTATAGTTACAAATGGTGATACATAGGTATTACAGTGTTGGGCCTGATGTAGCTTCCTTGATGTTCTTCTCGGGCGACTAGCTGATGCTTTACCCGATCTTTTCTTTTGCTCAAGTCAAGGCATCTAGCCGAGTGGTATCATCACCCGATATCGCTTGTTAGGTGGAGATGATCGACGTCGCCCCTTAGATTCCTGGCCTAGTCCCACCTAGTCCGAGTTTTCCTTATCTCTTCACCAACTATGCCAGTGTATTAATTGCCCTCGAACCCGATGAGCCTCACATCAGAACTTTTCTCCTCCTTTATGTCGACATCTAGTGCTATCTCCCTTCCTCTTTTCTCGTGCCCAGATCTGATGAGATGATTCAGTGCTTCTAGTACTTACTCTTCTTGGTGCGCCCTTGATCAGGATGGCTCCACCTGTCCCTGTGGATTATTTACACCTACATTTATGCCCCTTCTTCCACTCGTGTGAGCGACACGAGGGGAAGAAACCGCCTCGTCTTCCCACGTCCTCAGTCATGCCGGGCTTCGCGCCATGTTGTTCCCCATCTTCTTTGGTTACTGCAACCGGTTTACCTTCCTCGTCGGTTACCACAGGTGAGGTTTATAAGCTCGACCCTTAAACCCTTTTTTCTTTTTATACTTTCCTTTGCCATTTTCGCTTTCTCTTCTCTCTCCGTTCTCATCTGCCTTCTCTTCATTGTTATTAGTTATCTTCTCCGCAGGTTTCCTTCCTTTTTTCTTCATTGTCTTGTGTCTTCCTTGTTTCCGTTGCCGCTGCAACTTCCGATTCCGGTCGTATTTTCACTCCTCCTGCCGTTTCCTCTACTAGCTTTCATGGCGTCCTCAACTCCTTCCATGACAGAGAAAAGGTGCGTGAGCTATGTGTTTTCTGATGAAGACGGCGTGTCGCTTGATTCCTTGTTTGTTATAGAGAGCCCTTCTAAGCATGATTATCGTGCTCTGGATTCTATCTTTTCTGATAATCCTTCTTCGTTTTCATGTAGGGCTAACAAGAGAACTGCCAAAGACTTGTCGGATGAGCAATTCGTTCAACAGTTGAAAGATGAGTTCGACCTTCATGGCTATGACGTCAGGCTCCTGTCGGGCCAAAGAGGCGTTTTAAAAAAAGATTATGTTCTAAAGTTTCCTCATTCGGCCGAGGCGACCATTGTCACCAGGGGTCAGCTAGAGCTCGGGCTGCGTTTTCCTTTATACGATCCTAGCCGCTCATTTTGGTACGAGGCCCTTTCTAAGATCCGTCTGTCCCATGCCTTGGCTCAATGGAATGGCAACACCTTTCGTATCTTGTCCGAATGGGAGAGGCGCAGTCTAGGCGAGTGTACTCCTATTGCTTGGTCTACTTACGATCCTTCCCAGGCGAGCGACTATACTCCTACCAGTTTTGCCGATAACTATCGAAGCGGGACGGCTACCAATGGTAATCTTTCCGGTTTCGCTGCTAGCCCTCACCGCCATAAGACTCTTCCTGAGGGCGTCAAGAGCTTTTGTTGGACGAAGATACCGAAGGGAAGAGTTCCAACAGACATGCCCGTCATACTAGCGACGCGGCATGGAACCGAGTTCCTTTGGCTATTTCTGGTCGTCTTCTGAGTGGCAAATTTCCTCCTCCGGACGAGTCTTATCCTTTCTGGGTGGTTAATATTGATCGGGTGAGTGTATTTCCCAGTTTCTTTTGGCTTAACTGATCGGTTCGGGCGACTCGTAGGGTGATGTTTTAATTTTTGTGTTTTACAGCCTAAGTCCTAGGGCATTCCTTCTGAGTCTCTCATTCCTCGGAAAAGGTACAGAGTTGCAGGAGCCGATGAGGAGACAAGGAAGGTAACAAATATAATGTTTTATTATTGACATACATGTACGTGCCCCTATTTGTTGCCTTGCATGGTTCTGACATCGGCTCATGCGCAGAAGCTGAAAGTTGACAAGGCTGGTGGTGCTTCGGCGAGGGATGGTGAGGATCCCGATGATCGGTTTCCTTTATCACATTTCATGAGGAACTCGCCTTAGAAATCTTCTGATATTTCGTCTACCCTTGTAGGTGGGAAGCCCAAAGGGAAGGGCAAGGAGACCAAGGGCGATATATCTGCCCCGGAAAAAACTGTGCCCCAGCAGCTAGATGGTAAAAGGATTGTTCTTGCCGATGGCGTTGTGTATCTTGAGTCTGATGGTGATGATGATGATGATCTTTTCGATGAGGAGGATGATGTCGATGGCGATGAAGAAGAGCCGAAGCAAGCGGAGAAGTCTGGTGGTGATGGAAACCATGTGGTTATTCGTGATGAAGAGAACGTCGCTGTTGGGGGCGAGTTGTTGGAGCCTCTTTCTCCTGTGGTTCCTAATTCGGCAGCAATACTTCTTTTACTGTTTCGGGCCCTATGTGCAACTCTCTTGGGGCCCTCATTTCTCCTGAATTTGCCTCTCTTTGTGATGAAGAGAAGATCAAGGTTGTCTCATTGTATGATGCTGGTTTGAAAAGCACTTTTGATCTGCTGGTGATTTGTGTTGTTCAGGTTATGCCCTCGTGCCATGGGGTAAGTGCTAACGATGTTGGTGTGTGTAGGATATCAATCGCTCGTTGTTGAACGTTGTCATTCAGCGCAAGGAGGTCGTCGAGAGAGAGGGTCTTCGTCTCTTGTTACAGCAGGAACGTGAACGATCCCGGGGGTTGGAGAAGCAATTGGCCGAGACACAAGGTATTTATTTAACTTTCGACTGTTTATGATTGATTCTGTAGTGCCAATATCCTGAGTTTAATACTACCTGCCTAGCCGAATTTTCTAGTGCGGAGGCCGACGCTGCCACGAGGTGTCGTTTGTTGAAAAGGGAAATGAACATAGAACGAGATCACGTTTCGAATTTACAACAAAGGATAGTTAATAAGGACGATAAGATCGATCGCTTAGAGACCGAGATTGAAGATCTTCAATCCAAACTGCATCGCTACGAGACTTTTGAGTATGTCCCCGAGGAGATTGGCAATCTTAGGGCGAGCTTAGCTCAGTTCCAAGGTATTGCCGCCGATAAAACACTGTTGGCCGATAACTTAGAGAGTCAATGTGGTCGGCTAAGGCTTCAGGTTCGAGACTTGCACGCAGATCGCCTTCGGATCTTGGGGGAGAAGAATGCTACCGAGAAGTGTATCCAAGAATCCCTTGAGAAGCTCAGAAAGTCCAAGGAAGTTTCTGAGGAGTTGGAGTGGGTTCGCGCTCAATTATCAGGTTTGCAGATAGCCCATTCCCGGCAGAGGGCCGAATGGAGTGATCATAAGAAATACTGCCCCTCTAATGAGTTTAACGAACAACGATATCTAGAACTTTCTTCAAAGATGTCTTCTCTCGAGTGTAGCTTGTCTGAGTCTGAAGAGACCATTAGAGTAGTTGCCCCTTTATTGGAAGGTGGTGTGCCTTGTATTGTGTTTTCCTTGTCGTTGTATTAGCGCTGTTATTATGTAACTGACCGCTCTTGTTGTTTTGGCAGCCGAGCAGAGGAAGGTGGCATCGTTGGAAGAGGAGAATGCCCGATTGAAGGGGAGGGAGTCTCAATTACTCGAGCGGGTAGCCACTGCCGAAGCGGCGTCGATGCAGCTGACGCAGGATCTCACCGCCGAAAAGGCGAAGTTTAATGATGAGCTCGTTGCGAAGGTCAAAGCCGGTGTAAAAGCGGTGCTTGATAAGAAGCGATCCGATGCTGCTTCTAAGAGGGCGATTCCGGGGCCGGTTCCTTCTAAAGAGTAAGCTTATCTTTTGTAGCGCTGCGTCGCTAACTTACCCTTTGCCATGGGTTTCCGTTCGAACACCTTTAATTTCTCGTACACTATTATGGGGTGCTGCGTCGCCAGTTTGATTGTTTTTCCTGATATCCGACACTATTATGCATGTTACCGTTCTTACTTATGTTACGCCAACGATGTGTAGTTTATTTTTGCGACTAAGTTATGTATGCCTGCATAAACATGAGTAGATTGGTTAATCATAAATGTCGTTTCTGTCGAACACACTCAACAGGAAGGGTCATCGGGCCCAATGCCATGTCCCGATTGAGGTATCTCATCACCGTCTTTCGAGATCTAGTGGCAGGGTAGTTGGTCTTTCCTAATTTCTAGGGGATCGATATCCCAAGAAGTTATCGATTAACTTTCTCGGGCAAGTGATTTCGGCCACTTGCAAGGGGAGCAATGTTGACTGCTCGACTGTCGAGTACTCATGCCCCGACAATCGGCCACTGGTTTCCAACCGCTAGGGCCCTAGGACTACCTCGGCACTTGCACACTGTCATCGCCCCGAGTTCGAATAGTCTGTCTTAGTGTAAATCGCCCCGGCACTTGCACAATGCCATCGCCCCGGGTTCGAAACGACCATTCGAGTGTAAGCCGCCCCGACACTTGCACAATGCCATCGCCTCGGGTTCGAAACGGCCATTTAGACGCACTTGTCATATTTCCAACCCCACGTGGCCTTTCACGGAAATAAATGACAATATATCATACCTGCTTTCATGGGTGATATAGTTTTAGTCGCGTAGCATTCCACAGTCGTGGCTCAGGTGTTCCGTCCGGTTTTAGTATCTTGTATGCCCCTTCACCGACCTTCTCAACAATGGTGTAGGGTCCTCCCCATCGTGCTGCTAATTTTCCGCCTTTTTTATCACGTTCATAACTGGGTAGATCATTTAGTACCAACTTCCCTGGTTGAAATTCTCTTGGTCGAACCCTTTTGTTGTACTCTCGCTGGATTCTTCGTTGGTAATTTTCCATTTTTTGCAGGGCCATCTCTCTTGTTTCTTCTAGATCGTCGAGTTTAGCCAGGATAAGATCTGTTGAGATGTTTCGTCTCCATGCTTCGGTTCTCGTTGTAGGTATCATTGCATCTGTGGGAAGAATGGCTTCGGTCCCATATGTTAACATGAAAGGCGATAATCCGGTTGCCTCTCTGCGAGTTGTCTTATATGCCCACAAAACTTTATAAAGTTCTTCGCACCATTCTCCATATTCCCCGTCAAGCTTCTTCTTTAGGTTATCGGCGATGGTCTTGTTTGTGATCTCGGCTTGTCCATTGCTCTGAGGGTACAGGGGTGTAGACTTGCTCTTTCGAATATTGTAGGTGTTGAATAGAAAGTCGATATTCTTGCCTTGTAGTTGTTTCCCATTGTCAGAGACGATTGCTGCCGGTACTCCAAAACGACATATGATGTGTTCCCAGATGAATCAGAAAACGTCTTTATCCCGTATGTGTTTCAATGGAGCGGCCTCTACCCATTTAGTGAAATAGTCGGTAGCTACAATTAGATACTTCCTCTGCCCCGATCCGACATGCAATGGTCCCACGATATTGATCCCCCATTTAGCGAAAGGCCAGGGGCTGATAACGGAGTTTAATGTTACCGCAGGTGCATGTATCTTCTTTCCAAATTTTTGGCATTCGTCGCAGATGAGGGCCATATGCTTCGCGTCCTCGTTCATGTAAGGCCAGAAATATCCCATGGTTTTAGCTCGTGCTGCTAGGCTACGGCCTGAGCTGTGGTTTCCCGCTTCCACACAGTGCAATTCGTTGAGGATTGTATGCCCTTCTTCTTTACTCAAGCACCTTAGTAATGGTCATAGGTATGACTTTCTGTACAGAGTGCCATCTCGAAGATCGTACGCAGCTGCTTTGCTTTTGATTTTGTTGATCTCGGGTCGCCCCTTGGGCAACTTTCCTGTTTCTAGATATTCGTGAATCGGTTTCCTCCAATCATCGGCCCGATACTGATCAGTAGTGGTTGCTGCGACATGTGCGCCGATGTCTGCGGTCTCAGGTACTGAGGGCATTAAAACTCTCATAACTCTGATGCCTTCGACGCTTGCATCTGTCAACATGAAGGCAATGTATGCTAGGGCGTCCGAGTGGCGGTTGTCCTTCTAACAGATATGCCGAAACTTGATGCTCGGTATCTGGCCGATGTAGAATTGGGCGAGCTCCCAATATTTCTGTAATAAGGGGTCATGTATGGCGTACTGCCCGCTGATTTGTCGGACGACTAGCTGAGAGTCGCTTGTAAGCCGTACCTCTTGGATTCCCATCTCCACTATCAAACGTAAAGCATGTATTACCGCTTCGTATTCCGTGACATTGTTAGTCGCTTTAAATTCAAGCCTAAAGGAGTGAACCATCTTTTTGCCCTTCGGCGTTGTGAAGAACAATCCTAGGCCCGATCCGTCTTTATTGGATGACCCATCCACGAAAACCTCCCATCGTGTCGGGCTGCATGTCTCGAGTAGGTCGGACGGGTCCTCTCGGTCTTCCTCCATTCCGGGGATGTCTTCTACTTCATCTTCGTCGCTGAGGGGGAAGTCTGCTAGAAATTCGGCCACTGCCTGTGCTTTTACTGCTGTTCTCATTTCGTAAAAAATGTCGAACTGCTTTATTTGTGCACTCCACTTAGAGATCCGTCCCGACCTGGCTGCATTGTCGAGTATTGATTCTATGGAGGATTTTGTGAGAACCCGAATCTTGTGAGTTTGGAAATACGTCCGAAGCTTCTGTGTTGCAAACACCAATGCTAATATTAGTTGATCGATCCTGGTGTAGTTCCTCTATGCTGGATTCATGGTTTTTCTTATAAAATACACCGTCTTTTCCTCCCATCCAACGCTCTTGACTAGTACGACACTTATGGCATAACTGGTCGCCCCAAGATATAGTGTCAGTATCTCCTCGGGCTCGGGTCTTTGTAACACCGGAAGACTCGCGAGATGTTGCTTAATTTTCTGAAATGCTTCTTCACACTCCTAGGTCCATTTAAACTTCTCTCCTTTCCTTAATGTCCCGAAGAAATCCTTGCACTTGTCAGACGACCGAGAGATGAATCGTCCCAATGCTACCAAGTTCCCATTTAATCGTTGCACGTCCTTAACTATTACAGGCGATGGCATTTCCATGACGGCTCTGATTTTATCTGGGTCGGCTTTGATGCCTTTGTCGGTGATTATGTACCCTAAAAACTTGCTCGAGGTGACCCAGAAAGTGCACTTGTCCGGATTTACCCTCATCTTGTAACTTCTCATGGTTTGAAATATGTCTCGGAGATCGTCGATGTGGTTGGTGGCCACCTTGCTCTTGACCAACATGTCGTCCACATATACCTCAATGGTATTGTGTATTTTATCTGCAAACATGTCTTCCACCAACCTTTGATAAGTGGCACCTGCGTTTCTCAATCCAAATGGCATTTTGGTGTAGCAATACAACCCTCTCGGTGTGAAGAAGGATGTATGCTCTTGATCTTCGGGGGCCAGGGGTATTTGGTTGTACCCTGAATACCCGTCCATGAGTGTTATCGCCTTATACCCGACTATGGATTCTACTAGCTGATCGATGCTGGGGAGGGGGAAGCTATCCTTTGGGCATGCTTTGTTTAAGTCGCTAAAGTCGATGCAGACTCGAACACCTCCATTCCTTTTAGGGACTATCACCATGTTAGATATCCATTGCGGGTATTGGGCTTTTATAATGATTCCTGCTACTTGCAATTTCTTTAAATCAGCCTCCACCGCCGTTTGCTGCTCGGGTGCAATTCTCCTCATCTTTTGTCGGATAGGCTTGAACTTGGGGTTTATCCGCAGGTGATGCGAGCAGACTTCTGGGTCAATTCTTTCCATATCGTGCATTTGCCTGGCGAATACATCCATGTGTTCCTTCAAAAGAGTTGTCAACTGCTGAGATTGTTCGTTTGTCAAGAGAGTCCCTATTCTCACTATTTTTGGCTCTTCCTCGGTACCCAAATTGATTTGTCGGGTAGGTTCTAAGGCCGAGAAATTTCGCTTTGGTTCGCCGACTGTTACCGGCTCCTGTGATTGCTACAAGATCTCTTTCTCGCCAGCTTCATAGGTAACAATGGCTTGTGACATCACCTTTTCCAACTCTTCTCCCGCCTTTATTTCCTTAGACTTGTTCTTTTCTTGGCGTTTCCTCGATCGCCTCTCTTCATTCTGCTGGACATCTATCTGCACGCACTGTCTTGCCGCCTGGGGGTCGCCTAGCACTTTTACTACTCCTTGATAAGATGGGAACCGTAATCTTTGGTGATACGCCGAGGCGACTCCCTTGATTCCCGCAAGCCAAGGCCGACCCAGAATTGCCTCGTATGGTGACACAACGTCGACCACGCAAAAGGTGGTGAGTGTGTCGAGGAATCCCTCCCCGTCCGAGACTCTGAGGGTGACTTCTCCATTTGGCACTGTCACCGTACCGTTGAAGCCGTAGATTCGATAGGTCGATGGAATCAGGATGTCATCGGACAATTCCATCCTCTTGAAGGTGTCATAGAATAGGACTTCGACTGAGCTGTCGCTGTCCATTAATATCCTTCGGACGCCCCATTCCTCGATCAACAGAGTTATTACTAAGGGATCCTCATGTGCTTGACCATTCAATGGGACGTCTTTCGCCGAGAAGGTGATCGGCTGCATCATCCATGGTTCCATGGACAGGGTTTTGGCCACACTGAGGATTTCCTTGCCCGATCGATCCCTTTTATGAATCCTCGAGGTGATACCGGTCCCCAAATCGAACCCTTGAGTTGCCGAGTGTGATATGGTGTTGCAGGCGAACTGGGTGCCACGATTGATTCTTATTTGGTGCACTGGGACGTCGGGTTGAACCGGTGTCGGCGATGTCTTGACGAAATGTCGCAAATATCCATCTCGGATTAGGTGCTGGACGATGTATTTCACCTCCCGACAATCGTTAGTTGAATGGCCTCGAAACTGGTGGTAATGGCAAAACTCTGGGTGGTTCCTTGTTTCATCAAACTGAATTCCTCGAGTCTTAGGATATCGAATATCATTCCTCTTCTCGACTTCTTTGAATATATCTTCTAATGGTGCGTTTAGTGGAGTGTAAGATCTAGGTTCGTGACGAGGCTTCTTTCCTTTCTCGACCCAAACTTTATTGTTCTCCCCGTGATGTTGTGTGCTCGGCCTTTTCTCTGGTCGCTTAGAATCTTCTCGTGGGGTTGCCTCTACTGTAGCGGTTTCTTCTTATATTCCTTTACTCTGTGCTCCCTCCTGTATTTCTTCTAGGGCAATGTAATGTTCTTGTATTTTCCTGATCTCCCTTAATGTTTTGGGTTTCTCGATGTACATTGCTATCCAAATAGGATCTGACTTCCCCAATGAATTTTCAAACCCAAAGATCTGTTGGTCGACTGGTACCTTCCCGATGTCAGTGCATAACTTCCTCCATCTGTCTGTTAGAGATCGCAGCGGTTCCCTGAATATTCGTGCAAGCGTAAAGAGCTTGTTTACTCTGGGCTGAGCTATACTATTATGCATGTAAGTTTCTAAGAAGGTTTCCACCAAGACAGCGTAACTGCCAATGGATTCATCGGGCAGGGTATAAAACCAGTTCTTTGTCTCACTCTCCAGGCTTTCCGGAAAAAATTTGCACATTACCACATCGCAGTTCGCCCAATGCAACAAGGACATGCTGTACATTTTGATGTGTTCCCCTGCATCGCCCGTGCCGTCAAATCTAGATGGGAAGGTCGGCAGTGTACATTTTGGCGGGAAAGGAGTCCGATCCAACTCTTTAGTAAACGACGTCTTCTGTGCTTCACTGATTACTTCCGCCAACTTGTCATCCTTGCCATTTCTTGTCAATTTCTTGACCATCTGCTCAAGTTGCTCGATCTTTTGCTTAGTTGTTGCTCCCGTAGTCTCATTTGTCGCCTCTTCCTCGGTCGAAGAATCTTCTGGTGGTCCATATCCTCCCCTTGGGCGATTAGGATCGGGCATGCGCTCTCGGCCCAAGGGTGGGTTTGGGGTGTTTCTCGGCTGGGTGTGACTGCTGGAGGCGCCTCGACTTGACGACCCTCTTGACTCGGTCCTCCGGTTGCGGAGTTGATAGTTTTCATGCTCCAAAGCTAGGTTTCTTCTTTGTAGCTCTCTCATAAGGTCCTCCTGCCTTCTTTGGCTTGCCAAGATAGCAAGCAACATTGGGTCAGTGCTCACATGGCTAGAGTGGCCATTCACTTGGTTTCCGGTTACGTTGAGGGGTGCGGTTGGAGGTTCAGTCGGTCGAGGGATAATGGGGGGAGCGTTGGGAGCTTCAGGAAGATCAGCTGCCGCTGGTGGAATATCTCGATTGAGGTCGCCCATTCCTAGGCACACTCGTCTAAGCCTTTCTCATTCTTGCTCTATTGCGCGTTGATAATCTGTCGGTTGTCTTTCTCGCCTCCGTTCCTCCTGTATCGTTTGCACCTCCTCCTCTTCCTCGGTATCCGATGCAGTTCTTCCGTCCTCCATGTCCCCATGCATCATCTGGCTCGGGTTGATCCTTAGTACTCTTGGCGGGGGATCATCGTCTCGGTCTAGATCGACTTCCTCATCGACAGTTTCCATGCCTCTGCCTGGTGCCGGAGTCTCGCTCTGATAGTTTTGTCGGATGTCCTCTTGTCGGGAGTCCGTCAGTCCTTCCTGTGCACTAGATCCCGCTATGGCCCGATTCCTGAGAATCCTACTCGTCCTGGAGGTGCTCGCCATCACCTTCGGGGTTGCTCTTATACCTCGGCTCGCCCGTCCGTTCGTCCCTACGTCAGCAAAGTTCACAGCACTTACTTCGAACTGCTTTCGAAAAGGTTAAGGATTAAGTACAGCAGTTCTGCTGTGTATGGTGGAAAAGGTTTTCACAGTACACTTCCATTTATGCTAGCGTGTTGATCTCAGCAATCAAGTAGGTTTGACCGCAAAAGGATAATTTTTGAAAAGCTGTCTCAACACATCGCTTTCGGTACTTTTTCTACACATTAATCATTAGTTGTCCTAACATTCCGAGTGCCAGAAGTCATTAATCATCCGTGTGTTAAGTTGGAAGATTTCTTTCTTGACTATAGTTGATGATACGATAACCTTTACCGATTGATGTACCAATCGTCTACTGATGTTGTGAGGCTTTTAGCGTAGGATCAAGATGAGGCTTGGTAATGAAGCGCCCACTAAAACTCCTTTCAGCCATAGTTTCCGTAAAACTGAACTCGATGATTTCAAGTTAGTCTTGCCTCCACCACTATCACACTTTGTTTCAGCTAACTAAGAAGACCCAAATAACGATGTAACGTTTCATCTTAGCATCTACCGGTCATCAAAGATGATCCATTTGGGAGCTTTTGAGATGTTATTACGTTTTACCTTAGACCGACGAGAAGGCGACCTTTGATCGGGAAAGCTTTAACGAAAACACTTATCTTTACATAACTAGTCAAGCTTATTCGACCAGAATCCCTTATTCATAAGGTAAGAGGTCTCCGGCTCTTGTTTGATGGGGTTAAGACGATGAAGTTAACAAGTTCGTCGTGAGTCTTTCACGAACTCAAGTAAGTAAGGACAAAGGTAACAGCTTTGAGCTTTTGACCTCAAAAGGTGAACTTAAAACAACCAATCTAGCAGCCCACGGATTTTAACCATTAGAGATGAAAAGAAAAAAGGTTAGCAAGGCGGAGTTTCATTCTTAGCTTCTACCAACATCAAAAGATGTTATTTCGGGAGCTTGTTGATCTTCCTACAACCTGCTTAGACGACTTAGACAAACAACCTAGTTTGATGATTTAATCTTGATAACTCAACTTTAATGAAAACAGTAGCGATTAATACTAGCAAAACAATCCTACCTCACAACTCAACAAGGTTTGGCTAAGAAAACGAAGACCAAAACTTTTCACAAATTTTGCCTAACAGCACTTTTAACCAAAAGAGTTTCTCCCTTAGCTTCAACTAACACGCATGGTGACTAAGGAGCTTGAATTTCTCTCTTTTGGTGACCGATTTCAAGGTATCCGAAGATGTTACACGGTCCCCTTAGTCGGCGCCAGAATGTAGATGTGGAAAATCCTACTACTACATCCAAAGAATCATAAACACACGCATATTGACGTAAACAAGCAAGAGATGCACAAGAACGCAAGATATACGTGGTTCGACATGATTACCTACGTCCACGGGGGTAAAGAGATGATCTTATTACTTGATTCAAAGTTACAAAGGGTGTATCTCACTAGCAAGCTCTCTCTTCTCACTGTAAAGCTCTTGGTGTTCTCTCTTCTCTCACTTATTACTTGGTTCACAGTTACAAGATGTATGTTTCACTCAATACTCTAGGTGTGCTCTCACTCCTATCTTTTTTTACTTGCCCCCCTCTAGCTCTCTACACGATCTCTATTTATAGTTACAAATGGTGATACATCGGTATTACAGTGTTGGGCCTGATGTAGCTTCCTTGATGTTCTTCTCGGGCGACTAGCTGATGCTTTACCCGATCTTTTCTTTTGCTCAAGTCAAGGCATCTAGCCGAGTGGTATCATCACCCGATATCGCTTGTTAGGTGGAGATGATCGACGTCGCCCCTTAGATTCCTGGCCTAGTCCCACCTAGTCCGAGTTTTCTTTATCTCTTCACCAACTCTGCCAGTGTATTAATTGCCCTCGAACCCGATGAGCCTCACATCAGAACTTTTCTCCTCCTTTATGTCGACATCTCGTGCTGTCTCCCTTCCTCTTTTCTCGTGCCCAGATCTGATGAGATGATTCAGTGCTTATAGTACTTGCACTTCTTGGTGCGCCCTTGATCAGGATGGCTCCACCTGTCCCTTGGATTATTTACACCTACACTACGCACGCAAGTATAAACAGGAAGTACCAAAATTATGGGTCAGACCCTTTTCAATTTCATAGACTAAAACAAGTTTAGAAATGATAGTAAAATGGGGAGCGTAGTAGGTATTGAGTACATTTAAACGAAAACCATTCGAATAGTAAAATGGGGAGCGTAGTAGGTATTGAGTACATTTAAACGAAAACCATTCGACCCCTCCACGACTGTGATAAACTTGCACAACATCCGAGTGTATATACACAACAAAAATATGACAATAGCATAAGCCAAGGGCAACTTAAGACTACCCAGATAACCCTGTGATATACATATAAGAGATGAGAGCAAAAATACCACTTTTGCTCAAATACTTCTTGCCGTAAGCTCTTCCCAAGCTTACTGCCTCAACCTTGCTTCGTACTCTGGGAAAACAAAACAAAACGGGGTGAGCCACAGTCCAGTAGTAGGGGTTATTACGGTACTCGAATGCCATGAGATGGATAACTAAAAAGTTAATAGCTAAAAGCAACAATAGAACATCAAACTGGAATATGAAATTCATGAGTAAATTGAAATCATTTGTTCATAAATATTTGTAAGCTGCCATTCATTTAAATTCAAATAGAATTACTCTACTATTTACAAGGCCAGTGCGGACGTCAGGGTAGTCTGATACCCGCCACCGTTATCAAACAAACGGTCTTCCGGGTTGCCACCCGTAGGTGGGATGCAGATTAAAGAGTTCTCTCGTTTCCAAATCCAGTTGTCACAAGGGAAACATCAAAACAAGTTCTGAAGAACCTCGTAAATCATAACTGAAAACTTACATAAATACAAGCATTGGCAGCGCGTTCACGTAATAAGAGATCTTACCAAATCATAAGAACTCAATATAAGAGTACAATTTTCTTTTCAGGAATATACAACTCTGCAAACAAGTTCAGGATTCAAGTTTCTCTCAAACTCAAGACTAAATACCAGGAAGTGCTTAATTCACACACAAGATGAATACAACATATTGCTAGCAAAAGGCAAAAGTGAGGTGCCGGCAAATGAACAACCGAGAGGAAAATGTATGCTAAAAGCTCTGACAAGTTCAAGAGGAAAACATCCAGTTTGTCTTGAAGACCAGAAATCAAGCAAATCTCATTCAAGAGAGGAAAACTTCATGTTAGATATTTTCAAATCCATACGAGGAATCCGAGAAAACAAAGACTAACTTGGTTCCAAGCTAATCAACATTTCCATTCTTGTTATCTACTAAAACTCAGTTGGTAATACAAGTAGGTATATAAAATCAGGCCAGAAAACAAAAGATGTCCTGGGAAAACAATATCTAAGGCATAAAAATTCGGTTTTGATCGTCTACAATAGAAAAGTCATACAAAATTCATTAGGCGATGGAATTCAGAAAATTTGGTCTTAATGGAAAGCTAAGGAACCCCTCTTTAACAAAAAAATGATAGGAAAGAGTTACTAGGTCTATCGTTGTGCTAAAATATTTCAACGAAAAATAACAGTAATTTTGTTTTCAGAAAAATGTAGTTTTTAGTAGTGTACAAAGGAAAATCCATCCAAAATTCATTAAGCGACAGAAATGGGGAAGTTTGGTCTCGTTGAAAAGCTGAGAGACTCCTCTTTGATATAATAATGATAAACAAGAGTAATTAATTGTATAGCTGTTTCGAAAGGTCTTAATAAAACAGGGCAGAAACATGTTTTCAGAAAAATTGCAGTTACGGATCAAAAATTCATACAAAAATCATTGGGCGATGGAATTCAGCAATTTTGGTCTCTTTGCAAAGCTGGGAAATACCTCTTCAAGATAAAAATGATAATCAAAAGAAATTGGTTATGTAGCTGTGTCGAAAAGTCTCAATAAAACAGGCCAACAGTGCCTTAGCAGGAATCAAAGGTTCTTTTCACAAACACTTCATGGGTTATTTTAGAAACTCAATTGAATTGAAGACTTGATTTTGAAAATCAGAACTTGAATGAACAAATACATTTTAATCTTCAAAAATCATTCATAAGCATTCGAATTTAAATGCAACTCATTAAGATTAAACAAAGTAAATATGAAGTTTCAAACCATGTATGTACCTTGTGGACAAAATCAGCAAAAAGCATGGACAAATTGAAAGGAGTTCATGAACAAAGTTGGTTACCTTTAGGATTTACTAGCATACATGAAGTACCCATTTAACGAATTCACAAATCAAGGAAACCAGAAAGAATAAAGGTCCAAATAGCACAAACTAAACAAGAGATTCAAGGAAAGAAAAACCCCTACCTATACCGTGATACAAACTTCAATCCAAAAATGGACATCACGCAGACCCTCATTATCAACAAGTGTTCTTACATCTTTGTCACCATCGTCTGATCTCATCATTTTTGCATTCTTGATCAGCACATCATGTTGTTGTTTAGCATATATGGTATTAGTCCTCAATTTTATTTGGATTATCAAAAATGCAAAGGGATTAGTCGTGTTGACGCTGACTACCTGGAGAAGCTAACAAAGAAATCTCATATTACTCTATATCATTAACCAATAATCATCACCAATAACATTTAACATTGTTTCTTCTAGATAATCTCTAATAGATCTCATTTTCTAGCAAAAAAGAAAAAAGAAAAATTTAACCAAAAAAAATCTTCATGGTTCGATTGAACATTAGAATCCAAACACGTCGGCCATGGTTGTACGTAGGAAGAATATCTTAATGACAGTAGCAACCACACCTCTGGGCCCCTGTCCTAGTAGTGCATTCTCCACCACGGCATTTAGAACCACAGAACTTCATACACCTATGATAGTCGGACAGGCTCAAGGGATCACAGAGACCAATGTCGTGCACCTGACAACACGATGGGTTTACAGCACTTGTGGTCATGGCGGTGCTAAAATCTGCATAATATATATGTTGCAAATTGGTTAATATCAAATCCTAAAAGCACGCAAAGAAATTGATGGTGAAAAGATTATGGGAGAACTATAATAAAACTTTCAAGTTAATAATCTTCTACTACCTATCAGATTTATCTTTACCTGCGCATAAAATCATGAACATGACAAGGCACGCAATAGCTGTTACTTTTCCACTAGCCATCTCTGAAATACGAAATAAAAATTTGAAGAGACGTCTCTAAAAAAGAATGCTGGTTTTCTAGAAAGATTGTAGTCTTGGAGCGAAGAGATTGATGTTCACGGTTCTTAATATACAGAGGATCAAAGATTACCATATGCATTCCAATTAACATTATCGGGATATTCAGGTTAACAATAGCATTATAATTAGCATTAATTACTTCCTTTAGTTTAATTAAAGTTTGGTCTCGTTGAAAAGCTGAGAGACTCCTCTTTGATATAAAAATGATAAACAAGAGTAATTAATTGCATAGCTGCTTCGAAAGGTCTCAATAAAACAGGGCAGAAACATGTTTTCAGAAAAATTGCAGTTACGGCGGGCGCCGATCAAAAATTCATACAAAAATCATTGGGCGATTTTGGTCTCTTTGCAAAGCTGGGAAATACCTCTTCAAGATAAAAATGGTAATTAAAAGTAATTGGTTATGTAGCTGTGTCGAAAAGTCTCAATAAAACAGGCCAGCAGTGCCTTAGCAGGAATTAAAGGTTCTTTTCACAAACACTTGATGGGTTATTTTAGAAACTCAATTGAAGACATGATTTTTGATAAAAATCAGAACTTGAATGAACAAATACATTTTAATCTTCAAAAATCATTCATAAGCATTCGAATTTAAATGCAACTCCTTAAGATTAAACAAAGTAAATATGAAGTTTCATGTACCTTGTGAACAAAATCAGCAAAAAGCATGGAAAAATTGAAAGGAGTTCATGAACAAAGTTGGTTACCTTTAGGATTTACTAGCATATGAGGTACCCATTTAACGAATTCACAAATCAAGGAAACCAGAAAGAATAAAGGTCCAAATAGGACAAACTAAACAAGAGATTCAAGGAAAGAAAAAACCCCTACCTATACCGTGATACAAACTTCAATCCAAAAATGGATGATGGGTTCCGCCTTGTATTCAATTTCGATACAACGAAGTCTTCCTCCTCTCTCGTGGTGGTGTTGAAGCAGCAGTAGAAATGGGAAGAGAAGAAGGTAGTGGTCGTAGCAAAGAAAAATAAAATAAAATACTCAAGCTTGTTTTTCTGGCAAAGGTGAAAGGCAAATAAAATAAAATAAATAATATAGCTGGTGTTGAGAAACCAAGACAAAGACTCTTTTAGATAACGTACGCCCGGTTACGTGTCAACCATGCTAAAGGTTTGGGGAAATATCGTTTGGTCCTTTTTTAGGTGGGCACTATGTCATAAATTCTTTTCACAAACGCATATAATCTGCTTTATTCCATAATTATTTAAAAATATTAAACTCGACAAAAATACCCTTCCGTGTTAATTTTTTTATATACTCTTGTAGCAGTTCATTCCAGAAATGAAGTCCATACAAAAAAAAAAAAAACAAAAATGAAGTCATATAAAAAACCTAAAAAAACAGACTTCATTCCAGGAATGAAGTCCATACAAAAAAAAAAAAACAGACTTCATTCCCGTGAATGAAGTCCATAAAAACCTAAAAACAGACTTCATTCCAGGAATGAATTCCATACAAAAACCTAAAAAACAGTACTTCATTCCAGAATGAAGTCCATACAAAACCTAAAATGATTTCATTCCCGTGAATGAAGTCCATAAAAACCTAAAAATGCACTTCATTCCAGAATGAAGTCCATACAAAAACCTAGAAAATGACTTCATTCCAGGAATGAAGTCCATACAAAAACCTAAAAAATGTACTTCATTCCGGAATGAAGTCCATACAAAAACCTAAAAATGCAGACTTCATTCCGTGAATGAAGTCCATACAAAAACCTAAAAACGACTTCATTCCAGAATGAAGTCCATACAAAAACCGACTTCATTCCAGGAATGAAGTCCATACAAAACAAGAAGAGGTAAAAAAACGTACTTCATTCCGGAATGAAGTCCATACAAAAAATCGACTTCATTCCAGGAATGAAGTCCATACAAAAACATCAAGACAGATCGCTTTCATCTTCTTCGACATCTTCAACAAAGAAGAAAGAACATCGTCGTCTTCAAAAACACCAAATGACAACATCATCTTCATTCGCCTTCATCGCCTCCAAAAACAACAACAAAAATCATTATCTTCATCGCCTCCAAAAACAAGAAGAAGAATTTCTTGTTGTTCATCGCCTCCAAAAACAATGCAGAAGAGCAATTTCTTGTTGTTCGTCATCGTCTTCATCGCCTCCAAAAACAAAGAAGAATAAATTCTTGTTGTTCGTCAGTCGTCTTCATCGCCTCCAAAAACAAAGCAACAACATATATTGAAACAAATCAAAAACAAAAACAGATCTAAGAAATCAAGAAACATCATCGCCATCTTCATCGTCGTCCTTCAACGTAAACAACATCATCGTCTTCACCTTCTTCTTTATCAAAGACAAAGAATCGAAAAACCCTAAAAACAAAGTTCATCTTCATCTTCAATACAAGCAAAAGCAGCAACAACATGAGATCGCTCGCTCATCATCTTCTTCGCCGCCTCTTCAAACAATAGAGTCGATCAAATCTTGAAATCAAGATTCGTTGTCCGCAACATAACAACGGCGAGAAAAAAAAAAAGGAGAAAAAAAAAAAAACTAGATCTCGAAATTGAATTATAGATGAGAGAGAAAGTAAATCTGATAATGATTTATTCTCTCCTACTTTTGACTATATATATGGTCCTTATCCAAAAGGGTATTTCTGCCACTACAGGGTGACATTTACATCATCCATGACATCAGCGTAGGACCAAATTATCATTTTTAGGACCAGATGATAATTTATATTACCAAATAGGACCAAACAGACAATTGACTGGGTCAAATGGACTAGACTGATACATACATTTTATTTCTAGGACCATATGGTATTTCCTACTAAAGGTTTTTAGAGATTCATCTGCTAATCAAGCACCCAAATACCACCAAGGGACGGTCTAATTATTTAGTCCAGTGGACCTGGTGGTGGCGGGTGCAAAACCCCATCATCGATGTTGCTAAACCCTTTTTGTATTTAAAAACAAGTAATGAGCATGCGATGTACGTCGGCAACATTAATTTTTTTTAATTTTTCTGAAAGTATTTTCATTTTAGTTTTCAATTTGGTTTATTATTAGGTAAAAATTAAAAAAATGAAAATATCACTTTTAATGAAACGGAGACAATCTTTCGTATCCAAAACTAAAATCTATAAGTAATTTTATTGTATATCAAGTGAAGTATTTGAGCATCATATAGGCAACATGTAAAAAGTACATAGGCTCTTTCAATTTACCTTTAAATTATAGCTATTTTTTTGGAGAACTACAAATATATTAAATAGTAAAAATTTGATATAGTTGTTTATACTCGTTGCGTAGATGATTCAAAGAGCTTTCCAAATATATAAAATTCACAAAAATCCGACGTACCATTTGAAAGATATGAAATTTTAAAATATTTATCAACATTTTTATAAAAATGACATTTCTGTAAATATAAGATTTCACATATTATTATTTTTAAGTCCCTATCATGTTAGGCATTTCAGTCCATATTGAGATTTCTTAACCAAATAGTCTCTATTCCGTTAAGCATTTTGGTCCCTATTCCGCTTGGTGAACCAAAAATGGGTAAAGATTTTTGATTTAGCTTGCTTGCATTAAATAGGGGGAGATGGTTACCGAAATTAGACAGGATCAGCACATCATGTTGAAGGGGCTTAGGCGCTGCCCAATGACATCACACATACCCTCGTTATCAACAAGTGTTATTACATCTTTGTCACCATCGTCAGATCATTTTTGCATTCTTGATCAGCACATCATGTTGTTGTTTAGCATATATGGTATTAGTCCTCAATTTTATTTGGACTATCAAAAATGTAAAGGGATTAGTCGTGCTGACGCTGACTACATGGAGAAGCTAACAAAGAAATCTCATATTACTCTATAGCATGAATGATCTCCCAAAAAATTCCATGACTATGGAGATGGCAGTATCCATGATGTTGGAACTTAAAATTTCTTTGGAAAGATGGATTTGGATGTGAAAGGTTCTAAAAGCGATTTCTTTCATGATAATCCAAAAGTCACTTGTGGTGAGCAAGACATTGTTCACCTCAACACAACTTGATTGTGTTGTAAGTGCATCCTCGCCAAGGAATGCCATGCTATACAGTGAGGGAAGCACGAGAACTGGTGCACACATATTATGTTCGGTAAGGTTGTAGAATTCGATTGGATTCTTCTAAAAAGGTATGTATATAAACTAGAGCAATATTTGTGTTTTTATTTGCTTAGAGTACTTATAATGATCCATGTAACGTGCTTATCGTTCATTTCTACCTAACTTGGTCTGTGTTTAAGGTTCTTATATTTTTAGATTTGAAAATAGTAGTTCGGGATGTTTGGACTTCATGGTACACATACCAGGTATGCATACCATCATTTAAAATCAAAATTCAGGGATTTTAGTACGCATATTCATTTGCATACTACTCCAAGTCACGAAAATTCGTCTGCAAACCCATATGCATACTGGCCTGTAGACGTCGATATTCGGTAAACTTGTTTTGGCCGTAATTTCTTCGTCCAAACTCGAAATGACCTCATTCTTTTTGCATTCTCTTCCTCGTTGAATTCTATTCAAAATGCAGATGAGAATTCTTGAATTTGGATGAGTTAAGATAGGTCTTTGTCCCGTTTCTTGTTTTTGAGTGTTTTTCTCTGTTTCGTCGCACTTGTTCCACTTGTCTTGGATTTGGGCACTTGGATTCTTGGAGTACTACTCTTCTAAGCTCATTTGTAGATTTTACAAGAATGTTGTTGGTGAATCACAAAGAAGGAAGTTCAAGAATGGGAAGTAGTATACATAACTATGGGATTCTTGAATGTTCACAATCATCTTATGTGAACTATGGTGCATAGTCATTATTGACTTTGTATGTTCTTATTTGTTAAAAAAAATCTTTTTATATGCCTTTGGTAGCTATCCTTAGTGTAAATCCGTGCGAAAAAGATTGATTCTATCCTCTAAGGACAAATCATCTTATATGTGCATTAGAGTTTGTCTTGATGTCTATGAAACTTCTTATGAGAATTTATTCTTGTGTTTTAAGAAGGATAACTAGGGTTTGGAATAGACATTATTGTGAGTACATATAGTTATTTCCAACGATTTTCATCTTGTAATGTTTTTAGATTTATTTACTTAAATTCTAAAGTTTATTTGGAAGATGATTTTTGCAGTATTAATCTATATGGTTTTATATATTGCAAATTGTTATGGGATATGTTGTTTACGTCTGTGAACCTTGAATGTCCCATACTTGTTCAAAAAGTTAACTTTATTATATGTCGGTATGAAAGTATTGATAAAAGATAGAATGAACTATTGATTACTAAAGTTAAGCCTTTCATGTCATTATGTAAATATTGATGGAAGAAATGATGAACTTTTGTTTACAAAGATTAAGTATATTATATGTCATTGTGCAAATAGTGATGAAAAATAGAATGAATCTTTGATTATTCCGTAGTATTGATCTTCCCTGATCCATATCTTTATGTAAATATTGTGCGGCTCCGTAAGTTCTCTTATGTGAGCATTTCCGATTAAACTAATCATGGGTTCTCTTGTGGTTAATTTAATTGAGATTTTTGGATACAAATTCATGTTTTATGTGATTTGTTAATGTTCAAAGAAATCCTTCTTTTCTTGTGAAATTAAGGTCGCTCTTGTTGTTCTTTCGGGAATGACATTTTATGGGGGAGAGTTCTTATTAAAACTTGTGCTTAATTGCCAAATCTTTGTGGGGAGTGCGGCTGTGGAATCTTTGATGAATGCATTTAGTTTCGACTATATGATTGCATCTAAAAAAGTTGATATGTGTTTTTATTATGGTCATGAAGTATCTCTATAGAAATTTCATTAGGATCCCACTAATTTTCGTACCTTTGCCAATTTATTGGGGGGGGGGGGGGAATTAATGTGTAGTTCACACTACAAATACATATGGTTTTCGGATCATTATGTAAGGGCGAGGGGTTTTCATGTGAGATGAAGTATTGACTAAGGGGGAGTGATACATCTCACCATAGTATTATTGTCGAAGTTGTGATACAATTGAACTTTGATGCTGTGTAATAATACTATGACACTGTATAACAATGATTGAGAGCTATTGTTTTCTCATTGTTATATCTACGGATCTTCAACAACGATGATGCTGAGTTGAACACATTTAGAATCATTGGAGTACTTGGAAGTGACGAAGATTTCGAGTAATGTTGAAGAACCAAGGAGATCAAGCATTTGGATGAGAAGCTACAAAGTTTATTTATTTTGTATTCCATATGTATTGATAGTTTTGTCACTAAAATTGACAAAGGGGGAGATTGTTAGAGCATTGCTTGGTCGAACTCGCAAGCGTTGCTATCTCAAGATTGTTTTTCAAGTTTAGTTTCCAAAACTATAAGCTTTTATTTCTAGTCTACTTATAGATACGTCTCGGATTAGGATAGTAAGTGTAGTTAAGCTTTAGAATCCACGACGTTCATCGAATAAAGACGAAGAACTACTCAAGGGAACTTGTGGAACTTCATCAACAAAAGGTATGCGGAGACTTGAACTTATCTATCACTCAAAAGTATATCTACTCTATCTTCTATTTGAGACAAAAGTCGTATTGCTATATAGAACTCAATTATACACATTTTCAATTTCGAGTCGAGTTTATCTCGCTTGTATATTTCTCAAAATATGTGTTGGTAAGCTTTCGCTTTAGCCAAGTTCATCTTTACTCGTGATGAAAGTCATGTTGATTATTTCAATAACTTGAAAATCTCTTTGACGAAATTCATGTTGATTATTTCAATAACTTTACCCGGGGTTTTTCTGCATTTGCGATTTCCTCGTTAACAAAACTTCCGGTGTCTGTGTTATTTCTTTTCCGCATTATATTTTGTTATATAATTGAAATATCACAGGTTGTGTGTTGAATCGATCAATTGGTAAATCCAACCTTTGGTTGTTGATTGAAATTGATTGATCCTTGAACATTGGTCTATGGTACCGTTCAAGTTATTTCTCTTATATTCAATCAGGCTCACAAATTCTTATTTGTTTGATTGCGGATTGAATTGAGAAATTGAGATATAACTCTTTGATATACTTTTCTTAAGATTGAGTCTAACTGTCTAGTTGATTCTCTTGAAAGTATATTAGAGTTAGTCCATACAGATTGCTAAGCAAAATATTTGGTGAGATTGTTAGACCCCCGCTTTTTCAGGAGTCCTATAGATTGATCTATCGAACTCAAAGCACTCTCGTGCAGTGCATCTGTTTGAAAAAGGTTTAAGAAATTTGCTCGTTCAAGGAGTATCCGCCGCACGCTCGTCTCTTCACTTTCAAAAAAAAAAAACAGCAAATCGTTTGCACCCATCAACAACACCAAACTGTATTAAGCCGCTACAGACACTAGTCTACTACCAATTACCTTCGGATTGGAATGTAGTTGATCCCTAAAAGGTATCCCATGGATTAAGGTACAGTTGCACTCCTTACGCCTCTTGAATCCCAACAGGACTCCGCGTAATTGATTCCCTTAACTGACGTCACACCAACTAAGAGTGCTTCAACTCAATTGAAGACTTTAAACCAAATCTTCCTCCAACATATTAAGCATATATATGATTTCCTTTTATAATCAAATAGATTGATCAAAGGTGTGGAAATTGATAGCAATAGATAAAGTCTAGCTAACTTCAAAATTTGGACTTATGCAACCCGAAGTGCAACCTATATTATTATTCACCTCACAAGTATTAAACTTGTGGAATCAACAAATTTTGAGATGAAGAGAACTTTGATGATTTATATCATTCTTGATCAAGATCAGGATACACGAGTTATCAAGGAAAGATAACTGGACCTGGATTCATGAAGACTTTGTAGTCTCTAAACCCTAAAAGGGTTAAGCAGAGGACGACTCTAGATACAACTAGGACACATCAAAAAATAGTATCGGGATTCAAATATCCCAGTTGCTTGAAGTTCCCCTTTTATAGGCATTCAAAGCATAGAGTGCTTTAGGTTTAAGCTAAGATAACTTTGGAACCAAGCAAACAATTTCCACCGTTAGATGAATCTTTGAATCTGATTCCCATAAGCAAGATATACACTCTGGTTAGGTAAAATTGTAACCGAACCGTGTACAAAGACTATGTTCAACATGGTTAGCCGAAACTAGCCGGTTTGAACTTAAAAGCTTAATATTCATTTTCATGAACACGTAAGACATTAACTCTGAGTCACAAACATGTGATCAAATAAGTCTAGTGTTTTAGATAAGAGGGAGGATCCATGGAAACTCTTAGATGGACACTATCATACATGGTTTGCGTCATTTTCTCCGTAAAATCCAAATGACAATGAATTTAAATCTAATGTTTTAATGATACGTTCCTCTGATAAGACTTTATATTCCTACAAAAAAATGAGCATAATTGGAAATACCAAACCTCACCATCTACCAGACCTTCTCAGGTAAATCTGTTCGTATACGAGGTACGCAAACAAGAGTTCCAGACCTGAATCATCACAATACAGTTCGCAAACTGGATATGCATGCCGTATTGTGTCCAGACATAGGTAATCGTTCTAAACTCTTACTTCAATCATTGAAACATCCTTAAAACACGACAATGGTAATCTCACACATACCATTAGCTTCAAGTAATTTTCAAGTGATCGGATGATCAATTCGAAACTTCCCAAGATAACATCAAATGATTGTCTCACACAAATCATATAAGATGTTCAAGGTAATTTTCACATGATCATATTTTGACTTAATTTCCAACAAATAAATTGTCTCAACTAAACTCGTCAAGAATATGATGAACATAGTTAAAGCAAAAAGCTTCTAACACGTATTTCGAGAAATCGATAAGCGAGAACAACTCGGCTTGAAATATCAAATGTGTATAATGTAAAAATTTATATAGCTATATGACTTAGTCTCATTAGAAGAAATATTATAATAGACTTCTGAGTGATAGATAAGTTTTATTCTCCACATACCTTTTGTTGATGAAGTTCCTCCAGTCTCATTAGAAGAAATATTATAATAGACTTCTGAGTGATAGATAAGTTTTATTCTCCACATACCTTTTGTTGATGAAGTTCCTCCAAGCTCCTCAGTATATCTTCTTCTTCTTCAATTGGTGTATGTCGTGAAGTCTAAAGCTCAACTACTCATTCCATCCTAATCCGAGACATAGATATAAGTAGACTAGAAATCAAGTATATAGTTTTGATCAACTAAACTTTACAAACAAGCTTGAGATAACAACGCTTGCGAGTTCGACCGATCAATGCTCTAACAATATCCCCCTTTGTCAATTTTAGTGACAAAACTATCAATACATATGGATTACAAAATAAATAAACTTTGTAGCTTCTCATACATCATGCTTGATTTCCTTGGCTCTTCAGCTTTCCTTGAATTCTTCGTTACTCCAAGTACTCCAGCGATTCTGAATGTGTTCAACTCAGCATCATTGTTGTTGAAGATTCGTAGCCATAAAAATAAGAAAACAAATGTTCTTAATCATTGTTATACAGTGTCATGGTATTATTATATCGAATCAAAGTCCAATTGCATCACAACTTTGAAATAATACTAGGTGATATGTATCACTTCTCGTTGGTCAATACTTCCATCTCACAATGAAAACCACTCCCCCTTACATAATGATTTGTAAACCATATGTATGTAGTGTGAACTACCAAATAATTCTCGCCCTTTTTGTCAATATAAATTGGCAAAGGTACGAAAACTACGGGATTATAGTGATATTCTCAAAGAGATAATTCATGATTAAAAGAGAACATATCAATTTGTTTCGATGATTTCACATAGTCGAAACTTAGTGTACTCATCAAGGAGTTTATAAAGATACAAGATAACTCCTACAATATTCCACAGCCGCACTCCCCACAAACATATGGCAATTAAGCACAAGTTCATTTAAGAACTCTCCCCATTTGATGCCATTCCCGAGAGAACAACATGAGCGACCTTATTTTTATAAGAAAATAAGGATTTCTTTGGACGCAAGTTGTTAATGTCCAAAATATAATCGATTAAACTAATCACAAGAGAACCTTTATGATTAATTTAACCGAAAATCACTCAACATAAAAAAACTTACGGAGTCATACAATACTTTCACATAAAAGTGGACCAGGGAAAGATCAATACTGCGGAATTTCAAAAGTTCATTTTATCTTTTATCAATATTTGCATAAAGGAATAATAGACTTAACTTTTGAGCATTTATGAGACACTAGCACAGTTCATGAACGTAAAGGCATACATCTCATAAGCAATTGCAATATATGAAATCAGAAAGATTAAATACTGCAAAAATCATCTTCCAAATAACTTTAGAATTTAAATAAATAAATCTAAAAACATTGCAAGATGAAAATCGTTGGAAATAACAATGTGTAATCACAATAATTTCTATTCCAAACCCAAGTTATCCTTCTTAAACAAAAGAATAAATTCTCATGAGAAGTTTTCTAGACATTAAGATTCTTGAAAAATTCTTTATCGTCCCCGAAATCCTTGTCCTCAACAGACATTGGAACATAAGGTTCATGAAGAAAGGAGTCAATTCCAACAAACATTCTTGATTGTTGCCGAACCAGGGCCTTTTGAATTTCAAGAGATCTTAGAACAATAGCCTTTATTTGTTGAATCTTCGTTCTTGTTTCTTTCAACTCTTCAAGAAAAACATAAAACTTCTGAAGATTTGAGGTGTTAGCCCTTGGTTTCTTCATATTTTTCCTTTTTCTATTCAAAGTTGTAAAGGAATGGGATTTGTCTTTTTCCTTCATGACTGATGACTTAACAATCATATTAACATATTTTCCATCATAGAAGACGATGCTTGAAGTTTCCAATAAAATATGGGATTGTGAAAAAAACACACAAAACAACAGCTCCACAAGCAACCTTTTGATGAAAAGAGTTTCATGGAAGGAAAAATAATTTAGGGTTACGGAACCTATATACAGAGAAGTAGGATTCACGTACGATCAACACAAACAGCTCTAACAAGAGTAGAAATATCGATTTTAACCCCCCCTTTATTAATCAAATAGGGTGAAATATTTTCAATACCACTATTTGAAGATATGAAAAGAATAAACAAAAATTCAAAAAACAAAGTTCAAAAATCAAACTATAAAAATTTCTGAACCGCCCGGCTGTGCACAACTCATATCTCTTTTCGAAATTCGAGCACATGAGACAAGAAACACCTTCAACACAATTAGACTGTATTTTGGGGTGAAAAATAATTTGTTCACCACAAGGTTCCTGCACGGAATTTTCAACACCCCTTTTTATAGGTCATTTAGACCTAGTTCTTTTTTGTAGCTAACTTTTTCCTTAGAAATCAACTTCTTAGGAGATGAGTTAAATTTACATACCTCAGATGGATTTGACTTTGGAACAAGTTTGAGCTTGTTTGCTAATTGATTTGCTCCCCGTTGCAGTTTGTTGAGATATCTTACTTTATGTTTGTACTTGAAACAATTAGAGAGTTCATGACCCTTAATAGTCCAGTAATAACATGTCAATGTAGAGGATGGTTCAGGCACCATAGCCGAACATGGTGCTAAACAAAGTGAAGTATCTGAAACATGTGAGATAGAATTTTCATTAGACAGAGTAAAATCCTTTTCATCCTTTAGTGTGGTCGATGAAGTTTTTCCAGGAAAAATATCAAGATTAATGTGAGTATTGCTACAATTATCAAAATTAATATTTTCGCCAAGGAGTGCTACACTTGATTTTCCATCTTCATTCGAATCATAGTATCAGATGTTTCATCAAAAGTTGCAGCAAGACCTTTGTTCCGAGTGTATTTTCTACGATTTGGACACTCATTAGAAAAATGACCAAAACCTTTACACTTGAAGCATTGTGGTATATCCTCAACATCAGTGTCAACAATATCCCTGTTTTTAGGAGGAAAATGATCACGAGGCTTAACTGATGATCTAGGTTTATCTCTGGTGAACCGTTTACTTATCTTAAAAAGAAGATCTCTAAACTGTCTTATGATCAGAGAGACTGATTTTTCAAGATCTTCATCTGATGATTCAGTCTCAATAGGATCATCCATAGAGTTGCCAACACTTTTACTTTTATCAAGTAGTTTGGTGTTCTTTTGTGCTTTGAATGCAATATCCTTTCCAGTTTTGGATATATGCTCATGATCAAAGATTTTTAACTTTTCAACAAGTGTATTTCTGGAAAGGGTTTCAAGGTTATTTCCCGCAACGATGGCTCGTTTCTTAGAATCGTATCTAGCTGGCAGCAATTTGAGAATGTTCATCACAATGTCCTTAATTATCAGGAATAATCTTACCCACCGCAAAAGATGCATTAACAATTTCGAACACTTTGTAATTAAACTCATCAAATGTATCTTCATCAGCCATATAAAGGTTTTCCCAATCGGAATTTAGGTTTTGAAGCCTAGTTTTTTTTTCCAGAGGTATTCCCTTCAAATACGGTTTCTAAGATATCCCAAGCATCGTTAGACTTAGTGCACATAGTCACATAGTGCTGAAGATCTGGGGTAATGGCATGGATGATAGCATTTAATCCGTAAGAATTTTGCTTTGCATCAAGAATCTCAAGATCATCATAATCACTAATATCCTTTGCAACAGTTACATATCCTACTGTAACTAATGGAGGATTATACAATACAAACCCATGATTGAAAACCATGCGCTTGTAGAAAGGAACGCATAGCAATTTTCCACCATAAGTAATTCGAGTCATCGAAGACTGCCGGTACATTTATAGAGATAACACTTATGTCCATAGAGTCAGATTGCTACAAACACACACTTACGAGTACTTAACGTGTTTGCCTGCTCTCATACCAATTGAAAAAGTGGGGGGTATAACAACCACACCCAATAATTCGTTCGACAATCTGTATGGATTAAACTCAAATATAATTCCGAGAGCACCAATTTAAAAGTGAGACTCAATCAAGAAATATATTAAAGATCTTTATCCTAACAATGCTATATATCCTTGGCTCTATGGTTAGATTTCAGACTAAATGTAAGTCCGGACTTATCAAAGTTTATGGATTGCCCGACAGAGCATTAAATTTACTTATAATGTTGTGAAAAGCTCTAGCTTTACTAGGTATGGTTTTCAAAAAAAAAAGAAAAAAAAGGTAATCGTCGGCAAATAATAATAATAATATGTGGTTAATTTCCGGACTATTCTTGCCAACTTTTATCCCATGTAAATCTCACTTTTGTCCAGCAATTAATAAACATTTGGAACATAGTTCTATACATAAATAAAATAAACAAATAAGGAGAGAGGGGATCTCCTGGGAAAATACTCCTCTTCCAAATAAAAATATCACATGGAGCTCCATTTAAAATGATTGATGTGATAACCGTAGATATGCATTTTTCAATTGTTCTGCAGAAGTCGTTATGGAAACCAATCTTATTTCATGATTAATAACAAAATTCCACTATATCTTGTCGAAATCCTACGACATATCTAATAATAATTTAATAGCCATAAGACATTTTTTGGACTTGCGTATTTTTATAGTATCTGCAAATACAAAGTTCATGAGCGATTAATATGTTGTTATTTTGCTTAGAAGCTACTTGATATAGCGAGATAATCATACTAATGATAGTATATTAGAAATGATCTTAGATATTATCTTGTACGACGTATTACATAGACCAATCGACCTAAAATCCATAGAATTCCCAGGACATTGTATTTTAGGGATTAGAGATATGAAGTTATGATTACATTGCCCTAATATGTGCTTAGAATGAAAAAAAAAAATGTGTATCATATTCACCATATGTTCAGCAACTATGTCCCGCATTTTATGATAAAATCCCAATGGAAATCCATCCGGGCCTGGAGATGTCCAAGGTTTCATCTTAAATACTACGCCGTTGATTTCATATTCACTAGGGATAGCTAACATAAGGGCGTTATCAGTTCAAGAGACACAAATATGTATCACACTCATAAAATCAGGAAGGATAATTGGATTATTAGACCTACTAGCTAATAGACGAAAAATGATCCTTACGATTACTATCAATATCAACTGTATCTGTGAGACGAATACCTAGGCTATTTTGCAAAGATTTGATTTGAGATTTCTTTCTCCTATAATTAGTCCTATCATTAAAGTGCTTGGTTTTCCTATCATCAACAACGAACTGATACAAATTACTTTAAAATGGCCATTTTTATCTATAAGAAGAGAGATTTATTAAGAATGAAGAATATATTGTACAAGGAAATGTAAAAAGCCCAAAAACAAGTTTTAAATTAGCTCCCGTGTGACAATGCTGCAAATTACACTGGTTATAAAAGAACGATTTTTTGTGCACTACTCCATTTTGGAGGGGACTACTATTTCCTTTTTGGGAGGAATTTGAAGTAAATTTGAATCACCCCTTATCCATATATTTAGTTTAGTACCAAAATTACTGATCGGTGCCTAATAATGCATATTTCTAGATCATTTTGTTATCTTTTGTCACATCCTAAGTGCTTTATTGGTTTAATTTTGTGTCAAATTGTGCATTTTGCACTCTCGAGACTTTAATAATTATATATGGTAAATACTAATAACTGATGTTTGTCTGGGTATGTAGGTGAACTAGGAGAAGTGTGGTTGGTAGAAGAACTAAAAGGAGTGGAAATGTAGCAACACATTGTGCGGAGCTGTTCACATTTGGAATTAAAGAAGCAAGTGTAACTTGAACACCTAAGATGGGTCTTTATGTTTAGCATCCAAGGAAAGCCATTATATTATTTTCCAGAGAAAGAAAAGACACCCGACCCCATTCACTTTCCTAATTTCTTTCTCTTCTTGTCAAATCCATACCTCCACCATCATCACCCGACAACCAGCTCCATCTCCCTCTCAACATCTCTACTGCTACCCATCTTTATCTTTTCTTTTCATTATCCCTGTCAAAACCATCATCCAGCTGCCTTTTGTTTCTCCTCCCTTATCCTACCTAAACCCTGAATTGATAATAGGGCGGCTATGAAGAACACTAGTAGCAGGGTTTTCTAATCTAGGGTCTGAAATATGAATCAATGTTTTGAGACATGAAGACAAATTCAGGTGGCGTCATAGGGTGGATGTGTATTTTGAGTCTCCATCAGTGGTGAGTGAAAAGAAATAAAATCCCTAAATTTCTTCTTGTGCATCTGTTGATTATTGGAATTTGGATTTTGGGGGAGAAACTTGTATAAATAGGGATGAGATTTTGTATCAGAACTCAAGCCCGGAATAGCCGGTGCAAGTTGTTGTAGTAATTTCTAGGTTTATTTTCAGTTCCATGTTTGTGATGTTCTAAAATCTCTGCTAGGGCAGAGATGAAACCCATTAATAATTATAATTTTCTTATTTGATTTACTTGTTCTTCTTCATGAAATTTTATTGATAAACATGTCTTAATTTCTGAATTTGTCAATTTGCTTTCACCTTGTATGTCAAGCATCCTAGGTAGTTTGGTTAACTCTTTTTCAAAATTCAAGCCTATGTTAACTGATTTTAGTTCAATCTTTGATTACTTGTGCCTTGGAAAGACAAGTAATGCTAGGGATTGACATATTAGCTGAGGTTAAGTCATATATGTGTACAAGTGATTATATCACATCTTCAAGGTAGCTTGAGGCTAGAATCTCTATAGCTCCTTGATTAATGGAGAACTAGTATATCAAATTAGGGATTCTATGCATTTTGAGGGTGGATTCAAAGCCTTAGTTTATCTTTCACTGTCGTTTAATCTTATTGCTCTAGTATAATCATCAATTTATTGTCGTATCGACACAACAAACCTCTTTTGTTACTTCTCGTTTAAATCAATATAGAAAGACCTTAGAATCAACTCTACATCGCCCTAGTCTCCGTGGGATCGACCTGTATTTTCTTTGTCTACTATAAACGCTGTGCACTTGCAGTATAATTGTAGGTATCTTTCCTAGCCTACCAAGTTTTTGGCGCCGTTGCCGGGGGCTCGGTAGCGGTGTAGTTGCTTCTTTTGCTCCACTTTACTGATCTTTGATACATCTGTATCTTCCATTTTTAGTTTTGTTACATTCTGTTTTAGTGCATTATCATACCAGCATCTTTGTTTTTGTAAGATAATCTTATCCTGTACTTTGTTCAAAGATATCGATCTTTTGTGGTTGTTCAGTTTGAAGTCCAATAACTTAGCTGTAGCTCTTCATTTATCTGCATTCGTTCAGTTCTTTTTGTTAAGATTAGGCGACTTTGCATCATTATCTTTCTGTGTATCTTGAATCATTACCATTTCAGGCCTTCTATCATCATCATCCGTAGCTGTAACTTTGAACTTCAGTCATTCTCATAAACTGCATCTTTCATTATTTTTGTTTACTTTCATTGTCCTGTATCTGGTTGAGTCAGTGTAATCTGTGTTTAGTATAATTTAACTTAGTTGTTTTCTACCATCCTTGTATATAACTTTCATCTTATCTCAAGTTTGTGTTGTCTGCAACTGTTCTCAATGTGTAACTTTTGGTTGTAATTCTGTAGCTCGATTGTATTTTTGTTAGGTTCCTTTGTTTTGAAGCTTAAATCACATTACCATCTGTGAATATCCATTAGTAAGTGTAGGAATCTGTAGGATCATAGTGTAGTTGTGCATTGGCACTTTGATTAACACCTGCTTTTATTCAGCGTTTGGCCTGCACTTAAACGTTGAATCTGCAAGCCTGACTTGTCCCCATCTCAGTTAAATTGCAGTCTCTTTCCAATTGCTTAAATCCCAATAGTGCTAGCTGATTCCAGAGCGGTGTTAGGTGTTGTGAAGATATTGTCCATGTTTGAGAGTCCCCTGTGATACCATGCTAGCATAACTTAGATTTAACTTTGAAGAATCTGTAAACATTTCCATCTGCATCCTAATCCTGTATCATACCATATTTTTAGCTCAAGTCTAGCTGGAATTATCTACATCTGTATTTAAGATCTGTAAATACTTGTTTAGATTTAGTCTCAGTAGTATAATCCATTTGTTTATAATCTGCATCCTAGTATTAGCTTTTTCACTTTCATAGCATCACTGCATCTTGCTGTAATTTTCGATATCATGTGGCTCAGTTTGTACATTGGGTGAAGCTCTTGATTCTGTAATTTTTAGCATTAGTGCCCTCTCACTTTCGCTTCATCTACTCAATTCTAGGAACTGAAGTTGTTTTGTTGACCTAGTAGGTACTTGAAATCTCCGCTGTGCAAACCCAAGGAGGAGAAGAAAAAGGCGCAGGACAATCTGTGGAAGTGCCTAAACCCGGTTTTATACCGGCGGTATCATTCTCGACCCTTAAATTTCCGATACCTTCCATAATTACTTGTTGAACCTGTAACTCCTTGTTCATCCTTGAAACTCTGAACCTTTCATACTCTGCTTTGAATAATACCCCATGTTGGCCTGCTAACCTAGTTGCATGACAGAACATTGTCCAATCCATGCAACATAGAGTATCTATTTAAGCATAATCCTGTGATATCTGAGTGAACTGTTTGCTTGCTATCTGTCGGTCAATCTCTGAACTTCAGATGATTCTGTCTTGAATGAATTGCCGTACTCACTAGGTGAACTAGTTGTCTGACTGAAAAATTTCCATAATACTGTGAAAGTGAACAACATGTTTACATGATTAAATCTGTTATTTCGCTGTGCATCTTTATACTAGGCAAAACTCATGTTAGTGTGCATTCGGCCCTGAATATGATTGTCACACGTCCTTCATACTCTGGTCTGAGCATTGCTACTTGACTAAGCAGTATAGCAAGTTGAATCTATGCGCAAAAGCACATTCCCATGTGATATTTTGAGTAACACATGTGATGACTGGAATTGCTGTTTTACCGAGATTGATTATGTGTGCATAATATATGGCCTTGGAATCTCACATGCATTGCATCCCTGAAGTGTGAATTGCTTGGTTGTCTGATAGCCATAACATGTCAGGATTTTGGATTAGCATTGGGGATGAGAAATCATCGGACAAACACATTAGAGAATTCGCACATGAGCATGCTTCACATTTTGAGTTTCCATTAGACCATGGTGTTGATAATTATAGGGATTATTATGGACCTTTTCTCGGTCCGGAGCTACAATATATAGAACCTAATGATTATTCACACATGTATCACTCACCACCAGGGGATGTTGAACAATTCTGTACTCCCCTGAGCCCTTGTATGCAATCTGTGATGGAAAATATCAAACTCATTGAACAAAATAATGTTAGGTTTGAATTGCAAGCATTGTATGATCATCCATATATCGACATCTCTGAATTCCCCTTCTCTAGTGAACCTCATGCACCACCATGTACTGAATATCCATATGAAACGAGGATACCCACTAGTGAAGACTCTCATTCCATTGAACAAATTAATATGATTCTTAAAATGAACCTGATTCATTTACAAAGTGAAGAAAGGAAGGAATTTCATGATGAGATGTTTGTTATCCCTAATGAAGTAAATTTTGAAAATTGTGTGTCTAGTCCTACTCATGTAACTGATACTGAATATGAACCTCACCTAGAGAAAAATGAGTTAACTGAAAACACCAAAGCTGTTAATAGGGATGAGTATGCATACTACTCAGATGATGATATGATGTTTGAAGAGATAATTCTTCTTGAAGATGCAATTTCAGAGTCATATGACTCTGAAATGCCAGACCATAGTGGAAAGACATACACTGATAATGTTTCTTCTAATATTCATATTCATTGCAATTCAGATGATTTTGGTATTGATTTGAGGCTTGTGAAATTGTTCTGTGAAAGAAAACATGACATACAAGATGAGCATGACATAGGAAAGGCTGAATTTTTTGTTGACACCAATGATCATATGCCTGAAAATGAATTTGATGCGTCTGATTCCTTGCCTAGGTCTCTATATGCTGCTAACTCTTCTGATGCTTATTTGGGTACCTTGGATAGTCATGATTCTGAACTGGGGCTTGTTAATTTGTTCAATGATTGTGAGCATGATACTGCATTACTTGTTTCGGTCTGGGAAAATACTAGGCCGCATAGTGACACTCTTGAGCTTAAAAATGAACATAACTTAGATGTGTCTAGCTCCCTGCCCCTGTCACAAACTGATAATCTTGCACTCAACCTAGATTTTAATTGTAAAAAGATTGTAAAACCAACTTATTTGAGAGTTCCCAATCTAGGACTGGAACTGTGTGCTTCTCAAGTCCTTCTGGACTATTTTGCGGCTAAATATAATGTCTTTGAGGATCCACAGTTGGAGTTTACTCATGTCTCTTCATTTGTCCCTAACAAAGTCCACTTTGAATTAGATCTTGTGCATACAACACCCCTAAAATTGCGAGATTTTGTGTCCAAAAATATATATGTAGAAAATTTCTGGTTTGGGGGTAACTCGTGTACATCTGCAATTGCACTCTCATGTTGTGCATGTGTAAGACTGTCGACATATTTGTATATCTTCTTTTGGGTTGATCCTCAACTCTTTAGATTGCTGATCTATGGTGAATTTTTCTTGTATTTTGCTCTGAGTCAGTTTGAGTCTTTGTATATTCCTTTTTGGTTACTGTTGTGGTACATATGTTTTGTGCTAATCCAATGCTACACTCAGCTGATCTCTGATTAGATTACAGCAGCTAATAAAAGAGTTCTCACTTTGGACGGTCATTGAAATCTGGTAATCTCTTTCCTTTTTCTCCACTTAGCATGTTTCTCATGGTATCTTGCAGTTATAATTATGTTTATCTTTAGAAACATTAAGGACAATGCTTAGTTTAGGTTTGGGGGTGGAGAGTAGATGCCATTGACTGTCACTATGCTATAATTGAAAAAGAAACTCTTTCTTTTTGTTTAAAAAAAAAATGAAAAAAATGGAGCTCATTTACCTTTAAATGTGATAACTGTGTATGATATAAAATCTTAGGATTCTTAGTCTAGATGATAAGGCACCCCTGATTCTAGCACAATTCACATGTTGATAAGGAATTTGCACATGCACGATCTACCAATACATGTATGGCCTCGAGAAGGTGTTTTATCGGTTAAGTAGGCTGCCAATCATCTAGAATACTGAATGAGACTTGACTAGCTTGTTCTTTGGTTGGCTGGGATAGAAGGTGGAGGATACGTTAAGAAAAGCAACCATTGAATTTGACCGGGTGCATCGAAAAGGGCTGCCTCTTGCTAAAAGTGTCATGTAATGTATTTTTGAGCTTTTGAGTAAAGTTGTGTCATGTTGTGTTGTATCTCTTGTTATTACACAGTCAGATGAAAATTCAGTTGAAAAATCATACAAAAAAAATATATATCAGAAATAGAAAAAGAAAAAAAAGAGTACTCATTGTTTGTTATTGTGTTCTATTTCAGTAAAAATATTAAAGTGTCTCTCTTGCTTCAAATGAGAGTAGTCAATGTAAATATTGCAGTCAATGTCTTTGTTCTGTTATGTGTTATAAATAGTCGTGTAATAAAGCAATGGAGGGTGTAGCCATCGATTTACAACACGGGTAAGCTGAAATATCACCAACTCTTAGGTGAACATTCATAATTCTCGTAAAGCCGGACAGCTAGCTTGGCTTTGAATTCAGTTCTTAGCCTAAAAACTATCTCTTAGCGATTGGCAGTCATAACTTCTGGTCATTCTATAAACATGTGTAGATACACTTTACACTCTTATCACATGTATTTAGTTGTTTCAGTGCTAGAATTGTGCCTTTGAAAGCTAGATTGACATATCCATTTGCTGTGAGCTAAAACTGAATTGCACAGGTCACATTTTATGGAATCTGAGCTTATATTTTGTCATAAGAACTTTTTGGGTATATTTTGTCATGCGCCAGTGGCGTAGGTAAACTTTTCTTTGGGTTTTGTGTTTTACTCGAGGATGAGTAAAATACAGGTTTGGGGGTGTGATCGGTGCCTAATAATGCATATTTCTAGATCATTTTCTTATCTTTTGTCACATCCTAAGTGCTTTATTGGTTTAATTTTGTGTCAAATTGTGTATTTTGCACTCTCGAGACTTTAATAATTATATTTGGTAAATACTAATAATTGATGTTTGTCTGGGACTGTAGGTGAACTAGGAGAAGTGTGGTCGGTAGAAGAACTAAAAAGAGTGGAAATGTAGCAACACATTGTGCGGAGCTGTTCACATTTGGAATTCAAGAAGCAAGTGTAACTTGAACACCTAAGCTGGGTCTTTATGTTTAGCATCCAAGGCAAGCCATTATCTTATTTTCCAGAGAAAAAAAGGACACCCGACCCCATTCACTTTCCCAATTTCTTCCTCTTCTTGTCAAATCCATACCTCCACCATCATCACCCGACAACCAGCTCCATCTCCCTCTCAACATCTCTACTGCTACCCATCTTTATCTTTTCTTTTCATTATCCCTGTCAAAACCATCATCCAGATGTCTTTTGTTTCTCCTCCCTTATCCTACCTAAACCCTGAATTGATAATAGGGCGGCTATGAAGAACACTAGTAGAAGGGTTGTCTAATCTAAGGTCTGAAATCTGAATCAATGTTTTGAGACATGAAGACAAATTCAGGCGGCGTCACAGGGTGGATGTGTATTTTGAGTCTCTATCAGTGGTGAGTGAAAAGAAATAAAATCCCTAAATTTCTTTTTGTGCATCTGTTGATTATTGGGATTTGGATTTTGGGGGAAAAACTTGTATAAATAGGGATGAGATTTTGTATCAGAACTCAATCCCGGAGTAGCCGGTGCAAGTTGTTGTAGTAATTTCTAGGTTTATTTTCAGTTCCATGTTTGTGATGTTCTAAAATATCTGCTAGGGCAGAAATGAAACCCTTTAATAATTATAATTTTCTTATTTGATTTACTTGTTCTTCTTCATGAAATTTTATTGATAAACATGTCTTAATTTCTGAATTTTGTCAATTTGCTTTCACCTTGTATGTCAAGCATCCTAGGTAGTTTGGTTAACTCTTTGTCAAAATTCAAGCCTATGTGAACTGATTTTAGTTCAATCTTTGATTACTTGTGCCTTGGAAAGACAAGTAATGCTAGGGATTGACATATTAGCTGAGGTTAAGTCATATATGTGTACAAGTGATTATATCACATCTTCAAGGTAGCTTGAGGCTAGAATCTCTATAGCTCCTTGATTAATGGAGAACTAGTATATCAAATTAGGGATTCTATGCATTTTAAGGGTGGATTCAAATCCCTAGTTTATCTTTCACTGCCGTTTAATCTTATTGCTCTAGTATAATCATCAATTTCTTGTCGTATCGAAATAACAAACCTCTTTTGTTACTTCTCGTTTAAATCAGTATAGAAAGACCTTAGAATCAACTCTACATCGCCCTAGTCTCTGTGGGATCGACCTGTATTTGCTCTGTCTACTATAGACGTTGTGCACTTGCAGTATAATTGTAGGTATCTTTCCTAGCCTACCAATTACCCTTTCAAATTAAGTTAGTGTAATGATTAGTTAGTTAACTAATGATTAGTGAGATTGAATTAATAATTTGATTTTTTTTTCAAATGATTAGTTATTGAGAGGGAGAGGGAAAAGATGAAGATGATAATGAAGATGAGGGTTTTGGAAGAAAAAAAGTTAGATCTTTTTCTTTAAGAGCCACAACAAGAGTATGATGTTTTCGGTACTCATGGATACTTCAAATTTAGTCAATGGTGCTTGAATTGGCCAAAACATTCCTAAAAATGAACAATTTACAAATTGATTTCGGTTTGGTTAAAAAAAATCGGCTACGACATCTGGAGAACAGGTAGCCGAACTCATCTGCAAGTGTAGTTCGGGTAATGTTTCTGAAAACACAGGTAGAACTCAGCTTTAATGGAGTTTTTTCTTTCAGAGAAGATTTATGTTGGGAGAAGAAAATTACGACGTAACCGAACTCAATATATAGGTTTTTCAGAAAAAAAGTTCGGTTATTAGGAAAAAACTGCGGCGTAACCGAACTTTTTGCGACGTAACCGAACTTTTTGTGACGTAACTGAACTTTTTTGCAACGTAACCGAACTAAAAGTTCGACTGGGACTTTTTTTTTTTTGACGTAACTGAACTTTTCTCTGAAAATAAAAAACTCCATTAAAGTTGAGTTCGGCTAGTTCGACAAAGTTTTTCACATAATTCCTAACCGAACTTCTCTCTGCAACTTCCATTTTCAACTCATTTTGATGATTACGTCACATTTTTTCAACCAAAAACGAATGACAAGTAATGAGTTTGTGAGAATATCTTTGTTAATGATTTAAATTAAGTAAGCTATACATATAGATGTGGTGGTGGTTGGTGTTGGTGGTAGTCAGAGGTGGTTGGTGGTGGGCGGCGGCGGTGGGAGAAGGTGGTGGTTATATATATAAGTGGTTATTAGGTTGGTTTTAAATTAAATTAGGTTATGGAAAGGTTAGTCATTTCCACACTTTAGGACACTCCTTATAACTATAAGGTGATATTCTTATCAAATAGTAGTTCCCCTCCAAAATGGAGTAGTGCCCAAAAAATCGTTCTTATAAAAAGCTTTCGTCCCCAAATAACCTTAACTTGGAAAAGTCCCCCAATTGCAATTTTGCAAACACCTAGATCAAAATGTAAAAAATAAAAATGCTAACCACAAAACAAGCATATGACAATTCCCAAAAAATAAAAAATACTACTTACTCAACAAGATGTAAATTAGCTCCCATGTGACAATGCTCATTACACTGATTGTAAAACAAGCATGTTATAGGGCGGCATGGTTTATTAGAGGGCGGCATTGTAATAGGATAAAAAGGGTCATTACATGATAATTCAAGTGTCCCTTATCCAAAAAAATTGGAAATGACAAATTAATCCTCATAATTGATAACCTAATTTAGTGATGATAATCAAATTTAATGTTAATGATTATTTCACTTATATTAATTCAAAATCAAAACCAAAATCAGATTTTTAGAGTTAAAAAAAAAATTTAGAGGAGAAGGTCAATCTCAATCAATTGAAGAAATTAACCAACAAAATGAAGAACCAGGACCTGAAAATGACCGGGTATACTTCTAAATTAGTCTCAGCTAGGTTTTTGTTGCTCAAAGTTATCTTAAGTACGTAAAAAATTCAATTTTTTTTACATTTTTAGAGCTAATTACGGTTGGAATTTTGCTCATAACCAACCAAATAAATCGGGTTACGGTTCAGTAAAGATGAACTATCAACCGTAACTGGTTAAATTTGAAGAAAACTCAATTGTAAAACCAGTTACGGTTGGTAACTAAATGCTCGATACCAACCGTAACTGAGTTACGGTTCGTAACCAAATGCTCGATACCAACCGTAACTGAGTTACGGTTAGTAAACTAAAATGGTTACCAACCGTAACTGAAGAAAATTCTCAGATATAAGAACATACGGTTGGTAATTGAACTATTACCAACCGTAACAACATCAAAATCTCATGTTACGGTTCGGAATTGAGTTAAAATCAACCGTAACTCACATAAACCCAGAAATTTCAATTTCAGTTTTCATCTAAAACCCTAATTTTTGATAGAAATTAAACTTAAATCGAACAAAATAAACCAAATCGTAACTGGGTTTTCAAAACATACCTCATATAAGTCATTACACTACACTTGATTAATTTTCGAATCGTCGATTAATCGAAGACGATGAAATTTTGAGTTTTAATGGAGGTTACGGTTGATGGGAGGAGGAGAAGAGAAGAAGAAAGAAAACAAATTTTCAATTTAGCTTTGATTTGAGTTAAAAAATGGGGAGGGTAATCTAGTCAATTTACACCCTATAGGACATCCCCTAACCAACTAGAGGGACATTACTATCACACTGCCGCCCCTCTAATAAACCATGCCGCCCCTTTAACAGGCTTGTTGTAAAATGCATTCGCGCCCAAGTTGTAAATTAGCTCCCAAGTTGTAATTGGATCTCATTACTGTTGCTGTCATTTAGACTCTTTGGAAGGAGAGGAGTTATCATTAGGGGTGAGCATTTTATTCGTCATCCGCGGATTTAACCGGGACCAACCGTATTTGTGCGGATGGATGCCCGGACCGTTCGTTAATGGGTTGGACGCGGATGAGATTTTTGAAATCCAACGGATTACGGATTGGACCCGGATGCAACCTTGAAAATCCGTTGGACATCCATACCCGTTAGATTAAGGCTATTTATATAGTTTTTAGAAAATATATGGATAGTTTTGGAACTTCTAAAGTGTTTGCTTGGAGTATTGTCCATGGCATTTCTGTATTTATATACATATATAAAATGTGTAGGTTCTATATGACTTTATTTTTTCATTATAAATCTTAACTAACAGAAATCCATTGGATTATCCGCACCCAATCCGTTCATCCGTGCATCCATTGGATGTTGGATTGGATGTGGATGCCAAATTTGAAATTCGTAGTGAATTGGATTGGATGCGGATGAGATGAAAACCGGTCCATACCGGCCCATGCTCACCCCTAGTTATCATATCTTTTAAGGAAATCACAGGAAGCACTTGCTTGGTCTGGGCCTGTGGGCAATATGGTGTACTTAAACTTCTCTAATGAGTATTTTTATTTCTTTTTTCTACCTCCGGTAGACTTTCTGTAGGGTCCTCCTTAGTCCTTACTCTAATATAAATTTTCTCTATTCCCATAAAACAAAAGTATATTACATCACATTGCATAATTTTGGGAATTTTGACGATCATTTCTCGAAATCAAAGTATTTTTGGTGGTCACCTTGTTTTTCGCTATAAAATTTTTATACCAAGTTGCAGACAGCTTTGGAGTTCTCTTCAGTGTTGTAAAATCCACATAGAAAATGCCAAATCGTCGAGTATATCCCAATACCCACTCGAAGTTGTCAAGCAAAGACCACGCGAAGTATCCTCTGACATCGGCTCCTTTCCTGATCGCATTTGCCAAGGAATCCAAATAGCTGCTCATGAAGTTCACTCTCTCGGTATCGTTCAAGGAGTCTTCAATTTTGGCACTACCATTGTTGATCTCACCGTAACCATTTTCTGCAATATACATGGGCGTATTATTGTACCTCTCCTTTACATACGTAACCATTTTTTCCATTCCTGGTGGATGAACATAGTATAAATCCATTACAGTCGGTTCTCCAATGGGAACACCATCCTTTTCGCCAGTTAGATAGGCAAAACCTCCTGTCCTAGAAGCTCCGATTCCATCTGGGCAATTAGAGAACATACAGTCTTTGACGTAGAGGCTGGTGTAGTGATTAAGACCAATGAAGTCTGAACCACTTTGTAGTTTCTTCTTTTCATTTTCTGAAAACAATGGCAGATTGGATTCTAGTACATCTTGCATTTCTGCAGGATACCTTCCATGCATAATGGGATCCAAGAACCAATTCAAATAGAAAGATTGGGCTCTCTCGGCAGCTAGCTTGTCCGCCGAAGAATCACTAAGGGGTTCAAACCATATACTGTTCATTACAATCCCAATGCTACCTTTCTGTTCCTCCTGGTATTTGTTTCTGTATAGTTGAACGGCAGAAGCATGAGATAGGATAATGTTGTGAGCGGCAATGAAAGGTTCAGTCTCGGAGTCACCAAATGTACATCTGCCAAATACTCCGGAGCAGCGACATGGTGGGTAAATCCCCGTACGGTAACTCCGGATAGCGACGACATTTGGCTCGTTGAATGTGCCCCAATACTTGACGCGATCTCCAAATGCTTCGAAACAAACGTCGGCATAATAACGAAAATCCTCCTGTATCTGAGGACTCAACCAGCTTCCGTATCTGTCTTCAAGTTCTTGAGGAATGTCGTAGTGAAACAACGTGACGAACGGTTCAATTCCTTTCAGCAGGAGAGCGTCAATTAAGTTGTTGTAGAATTGAATGCCACTGGGATTTACAGCTCCAAATCGGCCTCTAGGTAGAACTCGCGCCCATGAAATTGAGAAGCGGTAACTATTGACACCAAGAGAATCCATCAGCTCTATATCTTCCAGATAACGGTTATAATGATCAACGCTGATATCTCCATTACTTCCGTCTACGATTTTACCTGATTTATGGGTAAAAACATCCCAATTGTTTAAGCCTTTCCCATCACTCCTAAAAGCACCTTCGATTTGATAAGAAGAGGAGGCAGTGCCAAAGAGGAAATTGGTTGAGAAATTAGTAAAAGATTGACCATTCGTAACTGTAGCCACATGATCACTCAATACCAACGATGGTGAAGAGGAGAAACAGAGAGTAAGTAGAACTAAGAAACCATTAAAAAATCGTTTTGAAAAATCTTCCATGGAAGAAGAGGAACAGAGAGTAAGTACAACTTATCATTTTTGATTAATTTACTGATTAGTTTTCTTTTATTGGGTTTTGATTGAAGAAGAAGATGACCCACAGAATAATATACCTGGTGTAAGAGCAAGCACGTAGTGTGAATATAGCCTTGGCTTTGCTGTGTGTACTTTTTGAATTGTGTGCGCATTTATCATGCCAAAAAGATGCACAAAACCACTAGCCACAAAATGCAACTAACACTATCCACCTTATCTTACTAGCATTTTACTCCATCCGTCCCTATTATATAGGCGGAGTTTAGAAATTTTCTAGTCCCATTAGATAGGCGGAGTTCCAATTCCAAGGATGTTTTTTCGATATATACCCTTATTTATAATGCATGGATATCATAACAAATAAGTTAATGTCTCTTGTCTTGAAAATGAGATAAAGGGCAAAATAAGAAAAGTAATGGAAATTTATGAAATCCATATTTTTTCTTATTCTAAGAGAAATGGCAAATTCCGCCTATATATTGGGGACGGGGGGAGTAGTTTGTTTATATCAAGGAAGGAAACTTACATCGGAGGGAAATAATAACGATCTACGGCTACTTAAATGAATACCCTTGATTTACAACTCAGTTTTTTTTTTTTTTTTTTTTTTAAGAAAACAGGGGAAGCCTCTGAAGTTAGAGAACATACACAAAATTAGTAAATACAACGCTATGCGATTTCCAAACAGTAGAATCTCGTAACCAGAATCCTGTAACTAGAATCCAATAATAGTGACCGGGCCATCGAACGGTAACAGTGACGATAACAGTAACACCCGCAACTCTGTACGGGAGAGTTGATCGTTGGTGCATGATCAGACTCGGATGAATTTTTTTTCTAATTGAACTGATAACCCCTCCTCCATAAGGAGAGATGCTAAAAAGCAAAATTGATCCATTCTTCGCACGACGTGCAGATTCCACTCGTCAGAGCTCCTCCACCGGCCATAAAAAATGCAAATCAAAGATGGATAATATCTCTCCAGAAGAATATCATCACCAAACTTATAACATACATTCATCAGTTTACAAACAACCCACAATCAAAATTACAGACACAATCACAGGATCTAACATATCATTAACCCTAGTTGGTAAACAAGGTACCTCTCTGAGATAACAATCACCGATTACAACACAACATTCTTCCCTAGTTGATACAACAAGATCTTGACTTCCATCCAAATCCGATACCTGCCGGAGTAGCTTGCCGTGAAGAAAAAGTTCGCTGCAAATCACAATTATTACACCACAAAATAGCAAATATGAACTAGAGGAACCCCTGTAAGAGAAGCTGGACAAGACTTTAGCAGGAACTAGAACAAGACCAAATAAAAACCGATCCGCAACAACATTAGAGACAAAACCCCAATTGTAAAGCATAGGTTGGGAAAATGCCGAAAACAAAACTGATGTTGATATTTCTTTTAACTCACAAATGAGCACAAAATATGATGGTATGCGTTGCTTTCTTTGATGCAGAAGATCATAACCCATCCTTTCATCTTTAGAGAAAACCGTACCCTGATATGAAACTAAAAGAACAAAAGAGAAAAAAATAGAACTAGAAATTAAATCCGAGAAAAAACAAGATCTAACTATAAATAGATCTTTGAAAAACCCTGTGAGAGGATTAAGAGAACTAGTGACAAGATTGACTGGAGGTTATTTGCTCTGATTCGCTCCATGGAGAAAATCAGAGTAAACCCTGGACGACGGTGAAAGGGTTTTTCTTATCTCTGTATTTCGGAGAGAGATGAGGTATTTTTCGGAGAGAGAGTATTGCAAAGGACCCAAATGTTCGTCAGCTATGAATTTATGCTCGATTTGTGATGCTATCATATGCACATTTGGTTAGCTTTCATTTTCAAAGTGGATTTTTAAATATGATTTTGTTGTCTTGTGCACTCATGCTTCGGATAAAGGAGAGATAAATATACACACGAATGCAGCACCCCACACAAGTTACGGATATCAAGTGACATCGAATAACCCAAAATGGGGATAATAAGTAACAATATGATATTTCCGCTAACACCCATCGAGATCAATAAGAGCCCCGTAAAGATTGAGATATTAAAGTGATATTTATTTCTACACACTAATCTTAGTTATTTGAATCGGTGAACTTAAATGGCTAAGTCGACTGTTCAAAAAAATTAAAAAACCTTAACTATATCTGCACATTAACCTTAGTTACCCTAAACAAATGGCACAAAGATACGGCCGTAAATTTTCTAAACTTGAACGAAGCTATACCATATCGCCAACACTAGATCTGTAATGTTAGTATGGCTTGGGAAGAATATCCAGCAAGATGAACCCAATCAGAAGACAACAAAATCAACATGGAGCCGTTATTGTTGGAAAAATAAAGTTTTACTTGAATTAAATTATAATAAAATGGTTTTTCAAATAATATAAATACCTTCCAAATTTATCGCTCAACTTTTATGGAATAAATATATAGTTCATTGAATGAAAAAATTAATTGCCATAAAAGAGTTTTTCTGATTTATTATGTTTACCTTCTCTTGCATCGATTCTGCCAGAGTATTTCTTCTTTATATTCTATGTTTTCGAATGTGAGTTTTTTACAAACGTTTCATGAGTTTTCCACTGCCAAGTTCTAGTACATTAAGGTTTAAATGTGTTATTCAAGGTTTATTAAGATTGTTGAATCCTTGAGGCATATGTCCAGTGGGGTGTAGCCGACCGTCATTCTTGACTTAAAGGACATCATGTTGAACATGTGCCTCAATCTGCCATTACCAGTTTCTTCGTTCATGGTGTTTAACAGGTTTCGATTTTTCAAGACATCACCAAACCTTTCGGGGACGGCAGAAAGATCAGATACGTGCCTCTTATTTAATGATGTTGTTTGATATATTATCAATTTATTATTGTTATTCCCCACCAATATAAGTGCATCTTATTTATTGTTTCCCAAATCAAATAATTGCCTCTTATTTTATGTTGTTGTTTGATATTTAAAAGGAGAGGGTACCAAGTATACCACCAACTTTTTCGTTCGATAACTTGTATGGACTAAACCTAATACAATTGCAAGTAGATCTAATGGAAGATCCTTGAACATCTTTTCTCTTCCACAATCAATATGTCTAGACAACAAAGACCGTGAACCTGATTATGTATAAGATTTCTTGGACGATCTAAAAAATCAATACTCAAGATCAATCTAGTTTATCCAAATCAAGAGGATATGAATTCTTCCAAGTACAAAACTTGTTATTTATCTTTCAAGATAGGAATTCAACAAGTACAAGCCTCGTTATTGATCACACTTAAACTACCTAGATTGAATGTGTATTACTTCTGTTATTCATATTATAAGATAAAACAATATATATAATGCGGAAAATGAAAAAACACAAGACATCAGAATTTTTGTTAACGAGGAAAATTGCACCTCCAGAAAAACCTCAGGACCTCGTCTAGCTTTGAGCACCAAACTGTATTAGTCGCTACAGACACTAGCCTACTATAAAACTTCGGACTAGAATGAAGTTGAGACCGAACCAACCCTCCAAGCAGTTCAGCTTTGGTCATGCTCTTTACGTCTCTTTAACGTTGCAAGGCTCAACACAATTGATTCATTTAGATGACGTCCTTAGACGGAACAAAAACTTCATTGGTATTTATGTGGGAGACATATTTATCTATCAGAATAGACTTTTCTGTGGGAGACAAATTTGTTTATAAAGTCTTCGACTTTGGGTCGTATCAACTCTTAGTTGTGGGTGAGATCGGCTAAGGGAATAAAGTGCGTAGAGTCCTGTTGGGATTCAGATGCGTAAGGAACGCGACTGTACCTTAATCGGTGTTAGAATTGGTTAGGGCTCAATTACATTCCAGTCCGAAGTTAACTTGTAGTAGGCTAGTGTCTGTAGCGGCTTAATACAGTGTGGTATTCAAATCTGGACTCGGTCCCGAGGTTTTTCTGCATTTGATGTTTCCTCGTTAACAAAATTTCTGGTGTCTGTGTTATTTCTTTTCTAGCATTATATTTGTTTATATAATTTAAATATCATAGGTTGTGCATAATTTAATCAATTGGTAAATCCAACTTTTGGTTGTTGATTGCAATTGATTGACACTTGAACATTGGTCTTTGGTACCGTTCAAGTTGTTTCTCATAATAATCAGGCTCACGGATTCTATCTGTTTGATTTGTTGATTACATTGAGAAGCAGAGATATAACTCTTGGATATATTTCCTGGATTGAATCTAATTGTCTAGTTGATTCTCTTGGAATTACATTGGAGTTAGTCCATACAGATTTCAAAATGAAATATTGGATGTGGTTGTTAGACCCCCGCTTTTTCAATTGGTATCAGAGCAACCAAAAACGTTTAAGACCTCATAAGTCTGTGTTTGTAGCAATATGGCTCTATGGACATAAGTGCTATATCTATAAACGTACCTCTAGTCTTCAATGTCTCGAATTACTTATGGTATAAAATTGCTATGCATGCCTTTATTCAAGCGCGTGATTTTCAATCATATGTTTATGTTGTTAATGGTTATATTCCTCTAATGATTACAGTTATGAGCCTGACCAGATTCTAAACCAAAATTATGACGGCTTAAATGCTATCATACATGTCATTAGACTCATTACCCCTGATCTTCAGCACCATGTGACTACGTGCACTCGGTCTAAATCGGATATCTTAGTAACCGTATTTGAAGGGAATACCTCTTAAAAGGAAGCTAGGCTTCAAAACCTAAATTCTGATTGGAAATCCTTCATATGGCTGATGAAGATTCATTTGATAATTTTATCATAAAGTGTCTAAAATTGTTAATGCATCCTTTGCATTGGGTAAGACTATTCCTGAAAAGGATATTGTGATGAAAATTCTCAGATCGTTGCCATCTAGATACGATTCTAAGAAACATGCCATCATTGAAGGAAATAACCTTGAAACACTTTCCACAAACTCAATCATTGGAAAGTTAAAAATTCTTGATCATGATCAGAACACAGTCAGAACTTCCGCGTTCAATGTTGTGACCAACACAAGTAATTCTCCTAACTTGTCTTGGGATGATGAATGTTGTCCCAATCATATTGATTATGACAGGCAAGGATATTGTGAGAAGAAGCAAAAGATCTGAGGAACATCTCTCTCTCTCTCTCTGATGCTTCAGATGATTCAATATATGAAAAATCATATCAGTTGGTCAATTCACATACTTCCGAAGTTTGCACAGAAATTTCAGCTCTCACAGCAGAAACTTCAATTAACTCAAATTCAGAATGTGAGTCTGGCACTGAGATTTTGAATTCTTGGATAAAAATAAAGAAATTCACCAAGAAAATCTTCAACTAATGATGACGTTGGAGAAACTTGAATAATCACTTCAGGTGAAAAATCTTGAGATTGTTTGTCTTAATGATGAATTCACCAGAACCCTCTCTAAAATAAAAAGAGATTAATACTCTTAAGTGTGACCTGCGAAGGTTGTCTGGAAGCTCTGACAAGATTTCAGCAATGTTATTTAGTCAGAAGTCTTTTGCAAACACAAATGGTTTAGGGTTCAAAAGCAAGACTGTGAGCACAAACAACTTTTTTGTTCCATCCGGTTCTGGAATAATGGATGTTAAAAGTTATGATAAATTGGAGTCAAATCAGCAAAACAAAATTTCGTCCTTGAATTGTTCAATTCGTTTTGTGGAAATGCGAATCATGTTCAAAGTAAGTATATGAAATTCAAGAAAAACAACAAACGAATGGCCAAACTTCAGAATGACATGCAGAGGACGAATATGGATTTGGGTAACAAACATGGAACTCCTGAAGACAAGAAAAAGTCTAAGAGAACCAGAGTCAGACGAGGTAAGAAGTCTATTTATACAACAAACCTTGATAAGTCACCATGTGACACAATATGTGAGCATTCTGCTCACTCCATCACTATCTAATTATAGTGATGTATGCATCCTCATTATTAACTTGAGAATATGAGAATTGCATCAAGGTTGCTCAAGTCTTGTATAGTTGTTAATTTATTATCTTCTATTTTGTTTGGGTTTATATAAGTTGAGATTTGCAATTGAATATTTTCTTATCAAAAATAGATAATGATCGTGAACCGTGAATACTTTTTCAAAAAAAATTTAGGGTATACTCTTCTGGTGATCTATTTATATTCATTTGTGATCAAAATACCCTTCACACTTTTTTCTTTGAAAGATAATATCATGGTTCCTGTAACTAGAGGTACCACAAAAAGGGATGCAGTAGAAGCAGTTATTGTGTGTCTATGTGAAAGAATCCAATCCTTAAGGAACAAAACGGAGAAGTGTACAAATGATGAAAAAGGTCCCTCCTATAATTGTTTTTTATCTATTTGTCAAAATGGTAATAACTTCGGGGCTATGGTGAAGGATCTTATCAGCAAAAGAAATGATTTAAAATCTCAAATCATGTTCTCTTTAAAAAAGATAGATCAATATGAATAAATGTTATCTCTGACGAAGAACACTACGTATGAACTGAAAAGAGAACTTAGTAAGTTACCTGATATTTCTGAAGATCCAGAGGAATTAAATAATCCCATAATCAATGGGTTCTTCAATAATGAGAAGGAATTCTCAGTAGATGCTCCGAGAAAGCTCTACAATATCTAGGAAACTTCTTATGCGAATTTATTATTGTGTTTTAAGAAGGATAACTAGGGTTTGAAATACAAAATATTGTGATTACACATAGCTATTGCCAACGATTTTCATCTTGCAATGTTTTAGATTTATTTATTTAAATTCGAAGTTATTTGGAAGATAATTTTGCAGTATTAATCTTTATGGTTTTTTATATTGCAAAAATCTTATGGGATATGTATGTTTACGTCCATGAACTATGATTGTCCCATATATGTCAAAAGTTAAGTCTGTTATGTCTTTATGCAAATATTTATAAAAGATAGAATGAACTTTGGGTTAATTGGAGTTTGATACTTACTGTTGATGGGTGAAAATTACTCCTGCCGAATTTGGTAATTTGGGGTGTGATGAGGAATGAATTTAAACCTACAACAAATGCACTGCGCGGTGAGTGCTTGTAGATTCGAGAGATCAATCCAGGCAAGTCCTACCTAAACCAAGAAATGGCCGTTCCGGACTTGTTTCGGTCACAAAGTGAAGGAGATGGGGTTGATCTTAGGGAGGGAAGCGAAGAAGGTGTTGAGATTGTGAAGGTGTTGGCTTGCTTATGACTTGTGACAGAAAAGTGAGCAGGCTTACGGTTAATGTAAGGAGGCTCTGGATGTCGATTTTCTGTCTTGTTTTCCCTGTCGTTCAAAATAGGGCGGAGAACCTATTTATACAAGTCATTGAGCCTCATTCACGTTTCTCGTGGGAAGTGGAGGTAGTGGAATGATGGAGTAGTGGAGTTGCGTGTCGGTGATGCACGACCAATCTTGCCCACTTTTCCGCCTTCATCTCTAACCGTCCATGTCCTCCTCGACACGTTCTTGTGATGGCGCGTTGCACGCCGCACGCCAGTAAACCGCCCAGGACCAATACCCCAGTAAGTATCCCCGCCTTGTGACATGATTGATGTCTGAATGTGGATCGTGGGTCCACGAAAGATAGCATGTAATGTCAATTGAATAACTCGCGTTATTCGTAAAGTCGATACTTGTGCAAGATCGTGTGTATTTTATGTGTACGCATTACGGTGTGGTAAAGTGATGTGTAATGACTGCTCACTAACCAAATAACTCCTGACCAGGGTTGTATAACCAAGCTTGGTGAGGTCGGACGGACGAGATGATGTTTGAGACACCCATCTGCGACCGTTGATGAAATTAGGGTTTTTTAAAGAGGTGTGCAAGCATCACTCTTCAGCTTGGTCGAAACCAAGCATGGGGAGGATTTTGGAGAAGACCGACCATACATGCGTGTTGACATGATGGTGTAGGCGCCCGTATTCCGTTCCTCATGAAAGCGCGATCTGGGCCACTCAATTTGACCGAAAGAGGAGTGGTCGAGATCGGTTTCTTGGCGTAAATCCCTTGCCGCAAAGGAGTTGGAAACCTAGCGTGATTTCCCTAGTTTGGGCACGCGCTTTGAAGCGACCAACATTGGTTGGTTTTGGTCGATCACACTACCGTGTAGGTGGTAGGTTGGTGTTCACACCTATACCGATTATCCCATGAAAACGTGATCTAAGCCATTCAAATCATCCGGTGAAGTTGAGCGGTCGAGATCGGTTTAGGATTTGGGAGTGTAACCGCACGAGTTTGGGCGTGCGTTTTGGGTTGGCCGAATGATGTGCCTTGGCCGACCGCAAGAGGAGGTAGATGGGCCCACGGTGGTCATGCTGGTATGACCGCCTTAGTTAATCCAATCTGTGACCCTCCATTCGTCTGAGGAGAAGATGGACGCGCGTGATGACTTGAAACCCTAATTTTGGCATTCAAAGCCGCGCGGCCATGCTCTTTTGGGCGGGCGGTTTTGTTGTAACCAGCCACGGTTGGCTTTGACCGATTGGCCAAGTGTGTGGCGGTCACATGGTGATTGTGTCGACATGCTCCGGGCCCTTTGAGTCTACATCTACACCCTCCATCTATACCGCGAAGATGGATGGTTGAGACTGTTTGCGGCACATGTAATATGCCGCAAACCCTAATTTAGGGTTTTCCGTCCATAATGCTTGGTATGGACGGTTTCTGTAACAAGCAAAGGCCAATGGTCGACCATGTGGGTCGGCCGTGTGTATTCCATACCGCTTGGGGGTGATGGAATTGATCCGTGGCCATCCAATCATGCTTGTGGAGTTGGATGACCGCGATCGATCGTATTTGGCAAAGCTAAGGCCGTGTGTATTCCATACCGCTTGGGGTGATGGAATTGATCCGTGGTCATCCAATCATGCTTGTGGAGTTGGATGATCTGCGATCGAATCATATCCGAGACTGACACACCAAGTCCTGGATGCTCAATCTCAGCTAGTATAACACACCGAGAGGCTCAATCGGGCTAGTATAACACACCGAGAGGGCTCGGCTAGTATAACACACCGAGAATCACCATGTACGGGTATTTCACATGGATTCATTATAGTGCTTGAGGTTCGTGTTACTCTGTAAGAGTAACACTCGGTCGTCATGCCACACCGATAATGGGTACAGAAATATAAGGCTGATATGAAATTCACAGAAGGGATTGTTGCTACATGCTCCAACCCGGAGGAATTTCATGTATTCACGAATGGGATTGTTGCTACATGCTCCATTCTTGGTGAATTAAGTGAGGAGTATCCGTCACTTATAAACGGCTTTATCTTTTACAAGATGTCAGCGCATGATTTTTTCAGGGTTTTTTACAAATTTAACCTTGAACGAAAATCCACCATCAACATTAAGTCCCCTGCCTAGCACATAATGGTTACACTATTGTGTGGTAGGCATGAGATGGTGACAGATATATATATGAGAAAGGCGGGATAAAAGGGGTTTACCCTAAGAGTGTTGGCCGACCGCTAATTTTCCACGCCGTCGCGCTTGTATGGAATCCCCGGTGGGGCCTTTCTTTCTTTGGGTATTCGAATCAAAAGAGGAAACCAAATAAGGGAGGAATCCTTCTTCTATTGGGATTCTTCTAAATTTTGTCTATAAAAGAGACAAGACCCTTCTCCTTTCCTCACGAATTTTTCTTTGTTGCTTGCGCTCTCGCCCGCAACTTTGCCGCTGCCGCTTTCTTTCGAGCCGCCGCCCGAAACCACCGCCCGTCTGCCGGAGTTGCTCCGTCCTACCGCTCAAGGTAGGTTTCGCTCCCTTTTTTTTTTTTTTTAACGGTCAAACCCTAGTTTCGTTAGGTAAATACCTCTTGTAAGACATATGCATGCTTAGCTTTCTCCACCATTTGGCTTGAATCCAGTAGACATGATTCCCACGAATAAAGAAAATCGTATGATGCATACGGATGAATGAATGCGGGCCCACCGTGTATGCCGGAACGTGGGTCTTATTCACATATGCTTGACTGAAATTTGAAACTTATACCGACTTGAAAGTTATACCGGAGAACTTGAAATCAATACCGATCGAAACTTGTAACTGGACTAAAATTGTACTGCATCAAATCGACTCAATTTTGTACCGGATTTGAATGGTATTTGGACCGGCCATTGCATGCTCCGCTCGTGAGTTGTGTCTTGCCGTGTGACTATACTTCTCATGTGCTTTTGTACAAGTTCTAACTCCTGTCTTTTATCTTATTGCGGTAGAAAGAAGAGAACTCCTATCAACATGTCTTCTGAAGGTAATGCTGGTGCCGCGTCAGGAAGTGTTGACAGTTTCAAGGATATGCCGAACATCAATGATGAGTTGTTCACCTCGTCTTTTCCAAATAATAGGAAACATCCTTCTCATAAGATAGTCTTGCTTTCCGATTCGAAAATATGGATGCTTTGATCCATTCTCTTCTTCCGCACTTGTGATGAGGTTTTGTCTTCGTGAGAAATGAATATCCGCCTTCTCCTATTGACTTCAAGATTTGCCATGCTCCACTGGGTCCTTATGAAGGATGGATGAGACGCATGTTGAGTAATAAGGGCATTAAGGAAAATTTGACCAAAGCACAAATTCTCGATGCGGTCATGGCATCTGCTACCCTCGAAATTAGGAAAGACACCGCAGGCTTGATCACCTTCATTTGTCGGTGGCGTATTTGTACTCACACAAAACCATATCTAGATGGGGGAGAGATGACTATTACTTTGGAGAGTGTAGCGCATTAATGAACACGCTGTCGCCAAGTCTTTTTTACGAGCTCTCTGATGCGGAACAAAGTAATTATGATGCTATACTTCAAAAGGCGGAGGAATTCGAGAGTCTGGACAAGGAGGAGAGAAAGGATGCGAGATGCTTTTATACTTGGTGGGTTTCTTGAGTGGTCTTCTGCAGACCCAGAGTTGAATCAAGAGCTCAGCGTGATTGCGTTCCTGTCTTTATGGCTATCCAGGGATATATTTGATGATGGTTCAGGGAAGAAGACCATAAGAGGTGAGCTTGTTAAGATTGCTATAAGGTTGGCGCAGGGTGAAGTTCTTCCTCTAGGTGCATTGTTCCTTGGATCGCTGTATTCTCATCTGGACGCTTTAGTAATGGATATGCACGTTTCTAACGGGTACAAGAAGGTGGAGTCGCACGTTCACTTCGCTTTTCTTCAGGCGCTCTTATGGGAACACTTCGTGTTATGCTCCTACTCCTGCACCTTCACTCGTTAACTTGTACGGCGGCTCGAGAATACTCCGATGGAATAAGAAGCGTCCTAAAGCCGGTGCGAGACTTGTGGAGGTATTTGACAATATTTCTTCCGTAGATTTTCGCCCATGGGGGCCGATTCACTCTTCCATCGTTCAGCCAAAGACCTTTGCTGACGATCCTGACGTGGTGTTGCGTACCGATGTCAAGACCATGAGATCTGGGGAAATTATTTACCTGCGCAGCTGCATCCCAGGATATGTCCCGTCTCTATTCGACGGAGAATTTTCTCGTGACTCCGCACAACATTGACAGTGGCTGCTCGCGATGGGATTTGATCAGGGTGTCCCATTTATCCGTCCACTAGGGGCTCCTAAGAATTCCTTCCACAAATTCTTAACGCCAATGTGTTCTTAGACCGGTGAGCCTTCCCTTCGGCCTATCTGGGAGAAACCCAATGGTGACCGACGGTATAAAGAATTTTGGGGGAAACAACTCGTTGATCTTCCGAAATTTTCGAAGAGTGTTGTGACGAATTCCCGTAGTGAGCCATCTTCCTCGATATCTTGACGAAGCATTTCCTGGTTGAAGCCACTTCCACCAAACGGACAAGAGCCGAGGATTGCAGTCCCCAAGTAGGAGAGACCTAAGAGGCAAGCATGCGGTCCGGTAATCCTCAATTCTTCTAATATGCGGTATTTAAATCTCTTCCCATCGGTTCTTTTTTTTCTCCAGTGTAGTTCTTCTAAAACGATCCTCGTTTTAAATCAGGGAATTTCGAAAGATAATGCCTTCGCAAGGTTGGCACGTATTCAAGACGGGAAGGCCGGCGGTACTGGTCATCATACTTTGAGAAGTCCACGGACGGACCTTCATGCCGAGAAATCAAGGCACCGCTCCTTTTCCGACAATGACAGAGATGATGCAAGCTCGGTTGAACAAGGCGCTTTCCTTAGTGATCTTGTCGACGGGTCGTGACGGAAATCAACACCCAGAGTGAAATAGATGCCGTAAGGAATGCAAGAGAGACGGTGGCAGCCGTAGTTGAGACGGCTCCTCTTGACATCCATCCCGAATGTGCACCTAACCGTATGGCTATTGTGGTGACTTCTTCTCAAAGGCCTCCCGCAACTGAAAAGACTCCCGCGGTCGCCGAATTGCCGGTGATGCAGCCTGGGGCTTTGTTCGATCCTCCTTTTACTGTCCCTTATTCAGGTCACGTGTTGGTTGGTGGATTCAGCGTGCCGGTCCAGTTTTGAAAAGTTGTACACGACAATCTGGAAGAAACACGGCCATATTGCTACCACTGCGAAGCTCAGGAGTCGTCTTGCATTGGTCAACCGCGTCCAAGAAGCTTTAGTTTCCATCCGTGGATGAGCGCCAGCGACTGGTGGAACAAGCCAAGAGGTGATTGAAGATTGGAGGTGCCATCTCGGACGTGTTTGCGCAGTGCCTTCAATGCTCCCCGGTTCTTCAAAGGGTTCTCCGAGATTCAGGAGCTCCAAAACTACATGATGAAGTCCCTTCCGCTGACCGTGTTGCTCGTCGGAAGAAGAGGTTGAGAGGTTGTCTAAAGAGCCGGAGTCAAGCAGCCGTGCTTCAAAGGATGAAAGTCTCTCTTGCCCAGAAGGACGAGTTGTTGCTTAAAGACTTTCCTTGAAGTATCCGTGCTATATACTGGCGTTTTCTCTTATATGCTTTTCTTTTTGAGTGATAGTGAGGATTTTCTTTGACTTCCTAAGTTTTGGATCAATAGGTAATTGAATTGGCTTATTTTTGAGATAGTTTTGTGAACAACCCTTTTGAAAGGGATTATGTTAAATGAAATTTGCATCTTGGTCATGAATGATTGCGCATGAAATTGCAAATGTTATGTAAAAGGGAGGTACGAATGGGAACAAACATGGCGTTTGATCACTGAGCCTCTTTTTCCACATGCGGGATGCTAAGTCCCCAAAGTGAATTCTAAACTATCTCTCTTGTAAAGTTGTTGAGTAAAACTTACTTGCTTTTGAAGCCTCACTATATCAAACCGAGTAGCCTCTCTAAGAAAATCCTCCGTAAGCTATCTTTACGACCGAGCTTCTCCCGAACAATGCGCTTCAAAGCGTTGCATTCACTCGGGTGGGGTGATGAAGGAACCGGTGGTAATGACAAGACCTCGGGTCCATTACTTCTTGATCGAGGGCGGACGCCATACCGGGGGTAGCTCCACCTCTTCATTTCGCACCCACGTCTCCAGCAGTTCCAGAATCTTCTTCATTGGGAAGGGGAAATGTAAGTACCTTGAGTCTAGCTTTTCCTGCGTTAGCGGCGTTGCAAGATGTTCCCGTGGCTTTGATGTGGAACAGAGATGAGGCTGGAAGACTTGCGGGCGTCATCATATCTCATGATTGCCTTCCTAAGTAGAGGATGTGGAAGGTGTCGTAATGTCACCGCTGAGTGGCCGAATTGAACGCTCTCATCCTCTCGTATTCAGCATTTCTTGACCGATTTCTCCTTCCTCAAGCGCTTTCTTCCGCCGGTTGAAAAGTCAACGCGGATTGGACAGCCTTCCTGCTCCTAAGAGTTTTGAGATATAAATCCTCTTCAATGGGCTCCATAGGCTGCGTGCTCCTTTCTTTATCTCGGCATTGTAGTATCCCTGATAAGTTTTTTCCTCTCAGAGTTGCCTCGAGCCTTCGTCGTCGGTTGGACCGTGTTTTCCGTCTCCCGAGTCCCCCGTGATAACGTGCTCTTTCGCATCTCCACCGGTAAAGGTGTGACCCCGACCGAGGATTCGGCATTTCTGCACCGCTGAGTAGATGCCTCCTCGATCCTTCTTGTAATTGCGCCGCCATATCATTCAAAAGGCGAAATGTCTCGCTCGCCTTCCGGTGATACTGACTTGATTCGCCAAGACATCCTCCAAAGATTCCAGCTATGCTTCCCATGATATCTCGAACCGCTTTGTATTTTCCGGATACATTGCGAGGTGGAAACTGAAAGATTGAGGATTCAATTTTATGCAACCGATAGATCAATCTCCCACTGTGGTCGCCAATTGTTGATGGGTGAAAATTACTCCTGCCGAATTTGGTAATTTGGGGTGTGATGAGGAATGAATTTAAACCTACAACAAATGCAATTCAAGCGGTGAGTGCTTGTAGATTCGAGAGATCAATCAGGCAAGTCCTACCTAAACCAAGAAATGGCCGTTCTGACTTGTTTTGGTCACAAAGTGAAGGAGATGGGGTTGATCTTAGGGAGGGAAGCGAAGAAGGTGTTGAGATTGTGAAGGTGTTGGCTTGCTTATGACTTGTGACAGAAAAGTGAGAGCGAGGCTTACGGTTAATGTAAGGAGGCTCTCGGATGTCGATTTTCTCGTCTTGTTTTCCCCGTCGTTCAAAATAGGGCGGAGAACCTATTTATACAAGTCATTGAGCCTCATTCACGTTTCTCGTGGGAAGTGGAGGTAGTGGAATGATGGAGTAGTGGAGTTGCGTGTCGGTGATGCACGACCAATCTTGCCCACTTTTCCAGCTTCATCTCTAACCGTCCATGTCCTCCCGACACGTTCTTGTGATGGCGCGTTGCTGCACGCCGCACGCCGTAAACCGCCGCACCAATACCCGATAAGTATCCCCGCCAGTGACATGATTGATGTCTGAATGTGGATCGTGGGTCCACGAAAGATAGCATGTAATGCTGAATTGAATAACTCGTTATTGAAAGTCGATACTTGTGCAAAGATCGTGTGTATTTTATGTGCACCGCATTACATTGTGGTAAAGTGATGTGTAATGACTGCTCACTAACCAAATAACTCCCGACTCAGGTTGTATAACCAAGCTTGGTGAGGTCGGACGGACGAGATGATGTTTGAGACACCCATCTCATGCGGCCGTTGATGAAATTAGGGTTTTTTAAAGAGGTGTGCAAGCATCACTCTTGACTTGGTCGAAACCAAGCATAGGGAGGATTTTGAGAAGACCGACCATACATGCGTGTTGACGGCATGATGGTGTAGGCGCCGTATTCCGTTCCCCTCATGAAAGCGCGATCCGGGCCACTCAATTTGACCGGTAAAAGAGGAGTGGTCGAGATCGGTTTTGCGGCAATCCCTTGCCGCAAAGGAGTTGGAAACCTGCGTGATTTCCTAGTTTGGGCACGCGTTTGAGCGACCAACATTGGTTGGTTTTGGTCGATCACACTACCGTGTAGGTGGTAGGTTGGTGTTCACACCTATACCGATTATCCCATGAAAACGTGATCTAAGCCATTCAAATCATCCTAGGTGAAGTTGAGCGGTCGAGATCGGTTTAGGATTTGGGAGTGTAACCGCACGAGTTTGGGCGTGCGTTTTGGGTTGGCCGGAATGATGTGCCTTGCCGACCGCAAGAGGAGGTAGATGGGCCCACGGTGGTCATGCCGGTATGACCGGCCTTAGTTAATCCAATCTGGTGACCCTCCATTCGTATTCGGAGAAGATGGACGCGCGTGATGACTTGAAACCCTAATTTTGGCATTCAAAGCCGCGCGGCCATGCTCTTTTGGGCGGACGGTTTTGTTGTAACCAGCCACGGTTGGCTTTGACCGATTGGCCAAGTGTGTAGGCGGTCACATGGTGATTGTGTCGACATGCTCCGGGCCCTTTGAGTCTACATCTACACCCTCCATCTATACCTGCGAAGATGGATGGTTGAGACCGCTTTGCGGCACATGTAATATGCCGCAAACCCTAATTTAGGGTTTTCCGTCCATAATGCTTGGTATGGACGGTTTCTTGGCAAGCAAAGGCCAATGGTCGACCATGTGGGTCGGCCGTGTGTATTCCATACCGCTTGGGGGTGATGGAATTGATCTCGTAACCATCCAATCATGCTTGTGGAGTTGGATGACTGCGATCATATCGTATTTGGCAGGCTAAGGCCGTGTGTATTCCATACCTGCTTGGGGGTGATGGAATTGATCTGTGGTCATCCAATCATGCTTGTGGAGTTGGATGATCAAGCGATCGTATCATATCCGAGACCGATACGCGCCAAGTCCTGATGCTCAATCGGGCTAGTATAACACACCGAGAGGCTCAATCGGGCTAGTATAACACACCGAGAGGGGCTCGGGCTAGTATAACACACCGAGAATCACCACGGGTATTTCGTACATGGATTCATTATAGTGCTTGGAGGTTCGTGTTACTCGAAGAGTAACACTCGGTCGTCATGCCACACCGATAATGGGTACAGAAATATAAGGCCGATATGAAATTCACGGAAGGGATTGTTGCTACATGCTCCAACCTGGAGGAATTTCATGTATTCACGAGAATGGGATTGTTGCTACATGCTCCATTCTTGGTGAATTAAGTGAGGAGTATCCGTCACTTATAAACGGCTTTATCTTTTACAAGATGTCAGCGCATGATTTTTTCAGGTTTTTTACAAATTTAACCTTGAACGAAAATCCACCATCAACACTTACATTTTGTCCAACATTAGTGTTTGGTCTAACTTTTGTCCAACTTAGGGGTTGGTACTTGGAAATAACGTTGACCCGCGTTGACCAGGTTAAGTCAGGACGTGTTTAAATTTTCGGATAATTAATACGTAATTACTAAAACATATTTATCTTTAGTAACAATGACTAACTATGTCCTCAACTCATCAACCACGTGGATGTTCCATATTAGATCTCTACACATCTACAAGATTAGTGCCTAAGATTTCAAAACTTTGTTTCACATATTTATCTCTCCCGAAGAGAAACTCCGTCTGCATCTTCTTCTTCTTAAATCCATACACACGCAAAAACCCCAATCTTCACATTTTTTTCTCTACGAATCCCATATCATCACCTAACTGAAATAATTTCCCCTTTGTTTTTTTCTGTGATTAAAGAACTTGAAATTTCAAGATTGAAATTAAACATCTGCCATAAACTTTCAGATTGAAATTCAATTTCAAATTTAATTCTTCTGTGATTAAATTCCATATCAGAATTCATTTTCTTCAAAAAAAATATTCCAAGCCCTAAATCAAAACCCTTCAACCCATTAATCGGCTGCCATAAAGTGTTGATTTCATCTTGATTTTGAGCTCCGATTTTTGGTATTTTAAATGATTCGATGAAGTTCTGAAGAAAAGCTTAATTTGGTCACTTATTCGTAGTTGATTCGTGGGTTTTGAATGTGTTCTTGGGAGGTAACTTTGAGGTTGGGAATGAAATCAGGATTATCTGGTTGAAGGTTTGGAGTGCCATAAGATTGAAATATTGGGTTTGTAATCGGGTTGTTGTTCTTCTCTGCAGATTCTGTTTTTTCATTTATTATGCAAACGGAGCTTATTACTGACGATGGTCTTTGTTTTTCTGTTATTTTTTTTTTTAGATACATGATTTTTGTTTATAAGATGATTGAATTTGTGGTATGAAAGTTAAGTTGAATGACAACAATCGAAATGGGAATGAACAAGAAACTGTGATTTTTTTATTTGGGGAAGAACATGAAATTAGGGTTCTCTTGTTGACGGTCAATCTAACAGCGCTAAGTAATTAGATTTTTGTTTATTTTTTTAATAATTACTAAACAGAAGTTATTGTCAACTAAGGTCAACGTCAATTCCAAGTACCAACCCCTAAGTTGGACAAAAGTTAGACCAAACACTAATGTTGGAAAAAATGTAAGTATCAAACTCCAATTAACCCATGAACTTTTGAATATTCCGCAGTATTGATCTTTCCCTGATCCACTTCTATGTGAAAGTACTGTATGGATCCGTAAGTTTTCTTATGTTGAGCATTTCATATTAAATTAATCTTTAAGGTTCTCTTGTGGTTAATTTATTCGAGTTTTCTAGATAAAAATTCATGTTTTATATGATTTGTTAATGTCCAAAGAAATCCTTCTTTCTCGTAAAAGTAAGGCCGCTCTTGTTGTTCATTAGGGAATGACATTTTATGAGGGAGAGTTCTTAATTGGACTTGTGCTTAATTGCCAAATCTTTGTGGGGAGTGCGGATGTGGAATATTGTAGGATTTATCTTGTACCTTTATAAACTCCTTGATGAAAGCACCAAGTTTCGACTATGTGAAATCATCGAAACCAAGTTGATATGTTCTATTTTAGTCATGAATAATCTCTTAGAGAATTTCATTATGATCCCGCTAGTTTTCGTGCCTTTGCCAATTTATATTGACAAAAAAGGGGAGAATTATTTTGTAGTTCATACTACATACATATGGTTTACGGATCATTATGTAAGGGGGAGTGGTTTTCATTGTGAGATGAAGTATTGCCTAAGTGGGAGTGATACATATCACAATAGTATTATTGTCAAAGTTGTGATACAATTAAACTTTGATGTTGTGTAATAATACTATGAAACTGTATAACAATAATTGAGAACATCTGTTTTCTTATTGTTATGGCTACGGATCTTCAACAATAATGATGCTGAGTTGAACACGTTCAGAATCACAAGAGTACTTGGAGTGACGAAGAAATCAAGGAATGTTGAAGAACCAAGGAAATCAAGCATGTTGGATGAGAATCTACAAAGTTTATTTATTTTGTAATCCATATGTATTGATAGTTTTGTCACTAAAATTGACAAAGGGGGAGATTGTTAGAGCATTGCTCGGTCAAACTCGCAAGTGTTGCTATCTCAAGCTTGTTTGTCAAGTTTAGGTGATCAAAAATATAAGTCTTGATTTCTAGCCTACTTATAGCTATGTCTCGGATTAGGATATAATGTGTAGTTGAGTTTTAGACTTCACGGCGTTCATCGATTGAAGACGAAGATCTAATGAGGAGAGCATGGAGGAACTTCATCAACAAAAGGTATGTGGAGACTAAAACTTATCTTAAAATGCGGGGGTCTAACAACCACACCCAACAATTCGTTTGGCAATCTGAGAGGACTTACTTCAATACTCTTTATAGAGAATGAACTAGACAGTGAGACTCAATCTAGAGTAAAGTATATCAAAGAGTTTATCTATGTTTCACAATGTACTCAGCAAATCAAACAGATATTAATCCGCGGACCTGATTATTATGTGAAACAACTTGAACGGTACCAAAGACCAATGTTCAAGTGTCAATCAATTTAAATCAACAACCAGAGGTTGGATATTCTAATTGATTGATCTTAACGCACAACCTGTGATATTTCAATTATATAACAAAATATAATGTGGAAAAGAAATAACACAGAAACCAGAATTTTGTTAACGAGGAAAACCGCAAATGCAGAAAAACCTCGGGACCTAGTCCAGTTTGAACACCACACTGTATTAAGCCGCTACAGACTCTAGCCTAATACCAATTAACTTCGGCCTGGACTGTAGTTGAACCCTAATCAATCTCACACGGATTCAAGGTACAGTTGCGTTCCTTACGTCTCTAATCCCAGCAGGATACTACGCACTTGATTCCCTTAGCTGATCTCACCCACAACTAAGAGTTGCTACGACCCAAAGTTGAAGACTTGATAAACAAATCTGTCTCACACAGAAAAGTTTGTAGGATTGAATAAATCTGTTTCCCACAGAAATACCCAAGATTTTGTGTTCCGTCTTTTGATAAATCAAGGTGAACAGGAACCAATTGATAAACCGGACTTATATTCTCGAAGAACAGCCAAGTATTATTAATCACCTCACAATAATATTAATCGACTAGAGAAACAAGATATTGTGGAATCACAAACGATGAAACGAAGATGTTTGTGATTACTTTTATCTTGCCTATCGGAGATATTAATCTCGAGTCAATTATTTCAATTGTACTCAATACGATAGAATCGGGCAAGATCAGAACACGCAAATACAAGAGAATAGTTGGGTCTGGCTTCACAATCCCAATGGAGTCTTTGAATTCGTTAACCTACAAGATCTTGATAAGAAACTTAAGGTTAAAGGAGAATCGAATCTAGTTATACAACTAGTAACGCACAGGAGGTGTGGGGATTAGGTTTCCCAGTTGCTAGAGTTCTCCCTTATATAGTTTTCAAATCAGGGTTTGGAATCCAAGTTACCTTGGTAACAAAGCATTCAATATTCACCATTAGATGAAAAACCTGATTCAACCAAGATAATATCTTTCAACCATTAGATCGAACTTAGCTTGTTACACATAAATGAAATATACCCTCATTTAGGTTTATGTAACCGTACCTAAACGTGTACACCATGTTGGCTCACAAATAGTTAACCGAAGTTATCCATATGATTACTCTCATATCAACCTTATTCATCTTAACCATAACTAGTTCAAATGACTCAAATGAAACTAGTTAAAGAGCCGTTCAATTGTTATATTCTCATTGAAGTATACAAGAACACAATTGAAGCAAAATCGATTTGATTCACTTGAATTAATACATGAATATTATAGCCACGGTTTGCAAAGATTGCATTCCTTATTTTATAAATGTTTAAGTTCATGTACACAACAGATTTTAGAAAGTAACCACTTAAGTATGCATACAGGTATGCGTACCTAAGTAACCGGATTTGAGTTTGTTTGGTTTTTGTAGATGGGGAAAAACGATTTGCTGGTTTTTAGGGAAGTGAAGAGTCGAGCGTGCGGACGAGACTCCTCAACCGAGCAAACTGCTTAACCTCACACATATGCACTGCAAAGGGAGTGCTTAGATTCGAGAGATCAATCTGTAGGACTCCAGCCTAAACCAAGTCAATGGCCGTTCCAGAGTCAATTCGGTCACAAAGAGGGAGATGGGCTGATCTGCAGAGGAGGGAAGCTGAGAATTATGTGGGATCAATGATGATCAAGGATTGTGGGTGTGTTGAAGGTTTCTGCAAAATTGATGAACTGCTGTATGTTGAGTTCTGTGAATAAGTTTTAATCCAGTTTTATGTAGACGAATATTGATGATGTCTGTTGTCCTCGATTTTGACTTATTTATGTTGCCATAATGATGAACACATTGATCCCTGTAAGTGCGAAGGTTTCTTGAGTGAAAGAGTGGGAAAGTGGGAGATCATGGTGAAACCATTTCCAGGTCGTGCGGAGACTGGGTTAACCTTCCACCCACTATTTTGCTAACTCCTTCAACCGTTGCACGACTTACTCACATTTCTCATCGTGGATGAATCCACGTGTCGTATGCCGCCAGACCAAAACCCTAATTCAAATCCCCCATGTGACGTGATTGATGTTTCACGAATCGTGGAGTCTGCATGACAGACGTGTATTTAGTTAGTCAATTTTTGACTGATTAGACAATTAGTCTAGATTTTGTTGAATTGAGCATGAGTAACAAATGCTCAGTGATTCATGGACCGAACATGTCTGTTGAGACGTATAGTTCTTTGAATGATATGGACATTGCGCTTATTAGCAAAGATTGTAAATTCGACGACTGAACATCGATTCAATGAATTGCTGAATATTGATAGTTGGATCAATATTCGAGCAATTGAGCAAGTATTGCTCAATTCGACGAATTATTGATAAATTACTAAATATTGATAGTTGGATCAATATTCGAGCAACTGAGCAAGTATTGCTCAATTCGACGAATTACTGAATATTGATAGTTGGATCAATATTCGAGCAACTGAACAAGTATTGCTCAATTCGACGAATTATTTATTGGTGACGTGACCCAATAAAATATTAATTAAATATTGGTAGACTACCGAATATTACTTAATTAAACCATATGTTGATTGCTGGATCAACATAAATTTATTAGTGTTTGAACTTGCTCAGAATGATGATTTGTGGAGCGTTTGTTCAAACCCTAATTTCTGATCAATTATTCGTCAATTGATGAATTGCTGAAAATAGGTTATGAGTGAGGGAGGGACCGACCACATGGGATGATGGACGACCACGTGATGCCCAAGTGCTCGAGTAAGCGTGCACCAGAGTCTTTAGTTGACTGGTTGGTGAAAGAATGATGATGTCGGTTTCATCATTTATTAAAATAGTGCTCGTCTGAGCATTAGGTAATAAAACCTAATTTATGGAGAAGTGAGGGACCGTCCAAGAAGGCATGAAACCAGCCCTTGGGGTGTGGGACCAGCTAATGGTCGATTGAGCAAATTCCAAGTTGGTTGGAAAGAGTTTGGACCCAATATAAGCAATTGAGCAAATTAGGTCAAAATTATAAGAATGTGTGGGACCGGCTCTTTGCAAGCCTTAGGTCCGGCATTGGTCGGTCAAGGAATCATGCCCGTGTCACCATAATTTCCGTGTCTCAGTCCTGAGAGCTTCGGTATTTTCTGATGTGCGTTTGAGTAATATCTTGAATTTTCGGAAGAGTTCGATCTTTGATTGAAATTCTCGATTTTACTCGAACGAGCAAGTAGAACTTTGCTCGTTTGATCAAAATTTGGAAAATATTAAAATAATGATATTTTAATATTTGGCGTGAGTATCCTAGTCGGTCATGTGACCATTTGAGTTTTTGGCTTTTTCATGGTTTGAGCAATATTTGAGAAAATATGAAGAAACCCTGAGATTTTGCTCAAACAATGAAAATTGCTAGAATGAATGAGTTTTCATAAGTTCATGAAAATAACAGTTGAGCCCAGTCGTACAAAGGTTTTCTCAAAATCCCTGATTTGCTCCAATGGTGTCATGTAAGAGCAAATGCATAAATAAGGGCCCTGATAATATGATAGAGTGTGATTTCATGAGCGCGGAGAGATGAAGCACTGCTGATTTGGTCGGTTGAGAGTCCAATTTTGGTTGGTTTTGTAGGATCAGAATATCGCGACATCAATACCTCGCGAGATCAATAAACGACAGCATTGCGAAGGTATCGCATATGAGTAATATAAATGACGCAATGAATGACGACAGCCAAAACACGAGGAAGATGTGAAGACCTAGCGAAATCTAGGAGAGTTGCGAGATTATATATTTGTACACTTGTGATATTTCGCAAGTTATTCCCGAAAATAAAGGACAGCTTAGCTGTCATCCATTATGTAATACCCTATATAAGGAGCCGAGCAGGCCTATTGTAAGGGATCTTTTTTCGAGTGTTGGGAAAGTCATTAAGAGAGAGAAAGTTTAGAGTGATTGTAATTCTTTAACTGATTTCCATTTCATCTTGTAAACATTTTAAGAGTTTAGTCAATAAAAATTACAATTGTTCATTCTAAAAATGATTTGATCGTATATATTCTTGTGAGGGGTGTAGTGTAGGATTTCCTGCAACTACATATTGGCGCTAGAAACAGGGAGAGAGTGAAGATTGACACCGTGATTTGAAAAAAATTGAAGTAATAGGGAAGGGGAATTTCATATAATTTTCAACAACTTACTGAAATTGAGAAATGGCTAGAAGAAGATATGCATCAGAACAACCAACAACTGTTAGAAGGAGTAGGAGACTTGCTGGAGAAGGGAGAAATGAAATGGGGGAATCCTCAAGAATGAACATAAGAAATAATGAAGAAAATCAAATTCAATCACCAATTCAACCAAGATCCGAATAGAACTGTGGATTATGATAGAGTAAGCGTGCATACTTGGAGATCGGACTACGTGGACGAAAGGGGAGAAGAACAACAATTGGTAAACAATGGACAAGAGGAGAGAGAGAGACCGAGAAGGGATTGGAGAAATAATTCATGGAAATGAAGAGATCCCAGCATTAGAGGCATTGAGACAAACAATACATGAAGAAAGGAGATTAGAGGCAGAGGAACGTGCAAATTTGACAAGACAAAATCATGAGTTGAGGATGGAAAACATGAGATTACAAAACAGAAGGTCGAGAAGCACTACAAGGTCAAGCTCAAGATCAGTTAGAGAGGAAATAAGAAGAACTTTACCTATAAAAAATGCTGATGAAGAAAATCGAGAGGAAGCGCAAAATCCAAGCGTAGAACATTGCGAGAGAAGAGAAATGATGGAAGATCGTTATATCCACATCCCGAGACTCTTCAAAATGGGCGAAATAATGGAAATCAAGGAAATAGGCAGCGTCAGGGGCGGAATAATCCAGCTGATGAAGAAAATCAGGAAGAAGGAAGAAGAATATTGCATGGGAGAGAAGCACAGAGGAAGCAAAAATAGATTGAAGATGAAATTGAAAGACATTATGTTGAACAAGCACGTCTAGCCTGCGAGAGGGAAAGATTAAGAACAAATGGAAGAACGGGAACTGGAAGAAGCAATTCGCCAGAATAATCATGATAATCGAGAAAGAAGGCGAGAGCAAAATCGCAACAATGGTGATATCAATGAAGAATATGAAAGAGTACAAAGGAGAACCGATAGGCAAGCAAAAAGAAGAGAAAATGATAGATATAACGGTGTGCGAATTCGTGAAAGAGATGAAGGAGAAGATCGCATAGAAAGACGAGAAGAGAATGATGAACAAGAAAGTCAAAGCAGACATGAACACAGGAGAAGAGAGGCGGAACGAAAAATACCAGTAGATTCCAATTCTGATGTAAATGAACAAATCCTGAGAGAATTAGCAGAAATGAGAGGAATGTTGAAAAGCAAAAGGGAGGAGGAAAGAGACAATTGGATGAGGCCATCGAGGAAGCTGCGAAAACTCCATTTACACAAGAAGTACAACTAAGAGGAATACCCCCAAAGTGTAATTTACCTGCGTTAACCAGCATTTTTGATGGAACAACTTGTGCAATACAACACATCAAAGCTTATGTGAGGTGTATGTTATAATGGGAAAATCATGATGCTATATTGTGCAAGTATTTTGCATAAAGGTGTACAGGAGAAGCATTGAAATGGTTTGAAGGTTTACCAAGAAACACAATCACATCATTCAACCATTTACAATCTATATTTTTAGGGGCGTACATAAGTAATAATTCCTCGCGACCGGGTATTGAAGATGTATTTGGGTTAAAACAAAGGGTTGGCGAAAGTTTGAAACATCTGACCGTGAGGTGGAAGACAATGTGTAGCGATATGGCTGGTCGTCTGGATGAGAGATATCTCATTTTATCATTCATTAATGCTATGTTCGCAACCAATCTGTTATACATTCAGGTTTTTAGAGTCAAGAATACAATCACAATGACTGAGTTGCGAGAATTTCAGGAGGAATACATTTCTCTAGAGGAAAAGCAAAATGAGATGGAATCATACCCTGTCGCGAATGCAAGTACAAGAGCTGCGAATGCAAGTCTGTTACCTAAATTGATAAACACAGTGGCGAGCACCTCGCAAGGTAAACAAGAAATGATAACGGATGATGGTCAGCAAAAGTTAGTAGCCATGGGAAGTCGCGATCAGGAAGAATTTGAAAGAGAAAGAAACTTCTATAACCGTGGCGGAAATAACAAAATTCAAAGACTTGATCAGCCACAAGAAACTTATGGAGGTCAGAGGCATAATTATCAAAGAGGGCAGCGAGGTCATAGGGTAGTATGGGAAGAAATCAAGATGCCCCTACTGAAACGCTAGTGTGGAGAAAATATGGGAAGCTATAATCCTGATGGAAAACATACCTGCACCATGGAACATGGGGAATGAACCGCCTCCAGGTGACAGAAGTCATGAATTTTGTTCCTATCACCATTTTCATGGACACCTAACGAATGATTGCAGAAATATAAAAAGAATCATCCTCAGAATGATAGACCAAGGGAAGCTAAATCATTTCTTAAAATGTGAAGAGAAGGCTCAACCATTACCACCACCACCAGAAATTCACAGAGTAAATACAACAAAAGGGAAAGAAACATTTGTAGTAGAAGTTGGAGCGAAAGCCAAAAACTTGTTCTCAGAACTCTATCGTACATTCGTACAGGACAATTGAAGATTTTCATGATAGTGTTCTCAGTAGGGTTTTCGCAAGAGATGCTGATAATATAGAAGTAATGAACATCGCGAAGACATCGCCACTAAAGGAATGGCAAATGCAGATTATTTCTTTTACCGCAGAAGAGGTACCTGAGGGAGGAGAGATGCACGACAACCCATTAGTGGTAAGATTGGAGATTAACCCAAAACCTGTTGATGATGAAGATGATGAGGAGGAAAATTCATGGGCAATCAATAGAGTCTTAATTGATACTGGAAGCTCTGTAAACATCCTTTTTTACCATACTTACAAGACTATGGTTTTAATGGTACTGCCAATAAACCTAAAAGAGAAGCTCGTATGCGAATACCACTGAAAGAATTATTAACTGAAATTTTGTTTTGCATAGTCGATGTGGAGTCCCCCTATAATGCATTAATTGGGCGACCTTGGTTACATGAGATCTTGGGTGTAGCATCGACTTACCACCAGTGCATCAAATTTCCTCATCCCAGTGGTGTTGGAGTTATAAAAGGAGATTGGGCTGAGGGACAAAAGTTCTATGAAGTTGATGTGGAATCTTGCGAGGAAAGGGCTGCTCAAAAGAAGAACTGGAAGCAGAACATCAAAGAAGAACAAAGAAGGGAAAGACTGATGGTGGATGCAATAGAAGTGAGAGATGAAGATACATTTCGAAACCAATGCCTGAAGATAGTTGGAAATTGCGATGGTTTCGCAAAAGGGAAGGCAATATCAGGAAATTTAAATGAAGAAGCTGAGAGCAACAGAAGTAAGAAGTGTAAGAAATGAATAATTGATTTTAAACTTGTGTAAAAAAAAAAAAAAAATTTGTTTTGAGTAACAAAGACATGTCAAAAGTACAAAGAATATGACGATCGAAGAAGGAGTACGCGAAAGTCTCGCGAGACAGAATATATGAAAATCTGATTAAATAATTACAGCGAAGATCACAGCAAACGAAGCAAGACTATGCGATAATTTCGCAAAGATAATGAGAAGAAATAATCAAAAATCAATGATATATACGAATGGGACGAAACTTTATCGCGTACACCCTAGTTCGCGAATAATATTTCGCAAGAGGCAAATGTAAGACCTAAAGTGCGTCATATAAGGGGGTATCTCTTGACATGGCTCAGGGAAAAGGTTACACCGCCCGGAACTCGAGTCATGGAGATTTGGGGTCAATAAAGCCCATCCTGGAGAGATACCTTGGATTTCCAACTATATAAGGTTATAACCCGGTTGGACGACCAAGGGTATCTTCCAAGGAGTCAGTGTATGACCAAGGCACCAAGGTACACCGTTGAGCCAAGAGTGCCTGGGCATTTGAAGTGTCTCGGCCATTCTTGGCAAGTCTTGGCACATGCTTTTCGGCCAAGAAAACTCCACTTAGGGTGCAGTCTCGTAACCATAAGCCCTATAGGTATAAGGGATAAGAGGCTGCGAAACAACTGGTTGTTGTTAAGACCGGATGGGAGGAGCTAGTCTTGTATGGCCGATGTACGCCTCCTTGAAGGGTCAACCAGGAGATGATAAGGGCGGCACCCTCCATTAGGGAGATGATAAGTGTCTTAAGACGCAAATGTCATGGGGCTTTATTTTCGCAAGAAAATTTAGGCTTGTCATATTTGTGCGATGATCCTGAAGATGCAATAATACTAACGCGAGGATAAGACGAGATCAATGGGTCTTTATATGAAAATGTAAAGACGTCCTGCGATTTCGTCGCAAGACGGCAATATCATGGGGCTTTATTTTCGCAAAAAAGTTTAGGCCTATCATATTGTCGCAATAAAATAATCCTGCAGAGGCAACAATACTAAAGACATGATAAGGCAAGATCAATGGGTCATTACATGAAAATGTAAAGACGTCCTGCGATTTTGCCGCAATAATGAGGGGTGGCGCAATAAGACCTTTAACTAGGAAGGCAAAATAAGACCACACAAGAAAATGAGTAAGCAAATAAGCTTGCGAAAATGATTATATGCAAACAAATAAGTTTGCGAGTATACACATGGAAACAATCAGGAAAAATTTGCTTGCGAAGACTAAGCAGCAACAGTTATCAAACTGAGGCATATTATTACTTAAAGGTTCTCAACTAAAATCTCTCATTTGAAAAGAAATAACAGAGGCAAATATGGGAATGAATAGGATATAAACTTGTTATTTATTTTCATATGATAGATTTACGCACTCATAATATTGATTAACTGTATTGCAAGAAAGAATTGTTCTTTAAACATGTGCGGAAGAATACAACAAAATAGAACTTGTATTTGAAGATCCAAGAGATTTACAGTAAAAAGTTACAAAAATGGAAGACTAAAAGGATAAATGTACAGATATTACAAGAAAAGAAAGAAGAAAATGGAGCTATTTCTTAGTTCATTCTTCTTTTTCATCAGACTCTTCATCGTACTCCTTTTCTTCGCTAGCATCACTATCAGAGACATCCAAAGAAGGCATATTTCAGGAATCTCATCAAGAAGACAAGGATATGATGAAAGAGGAATACTGTGGTCATCGCAGACTGTCCTAATAGTTTGATTGCGAAAACGGACATCATCATTCTCTAAATTCGCTACAGTAGTTTGCAGTTGCTTCTTCAACTTGGAATACTTATCATTGCGAAGAGAGAAGTCCTTTGCAAGCATTTCTTTCTCAGATTCAAGTTCTTTAATTCTTGTCTGAAACCTCTTCTCAGCTCCTGCGAACATATGACAATGAATTAGTAACTTAATAGCAATTTCACAAAAAAAAGCGGTAAAGTAAAGAAAAACAGTTAACAACCTTCTCTCGTCGTAAATCATATCTTTAACCAAGGCGGTATGCTCGGGCGTGAAGGCTAACGTTAACACCTAAGTTATTTCTCGGCATTATCTAGAACTTTCGCATCCCAAGCGAATTCATCGTCACTATTTATGAGAAGAAGAGAACGAATTTGATTCTCTCTCTCGTTAAGTATGGCATTTTGGCGAAGAGATTCATCCCGTTCAACTTGGACTTCAAGAAGAGTTTTTTGAAATCTTTCTAATGCTTGGGCACCTTGATTAGCAATGCGATCTTTGTCATCTATAAGGTTACTAATTTTCTTCCTTAAAATATTAGTTTTCTCGTGGGAACTAAGGTATAGACGTTTAAATCGGTTGGCTAAACCTAAACTAGATCTATGATCAATTTCTAAGAAGTGAAATTTGGTTTGAAGTTCGTTTAGTGGAAGAGATCTAATATTGTTATTCAAAGAACTGTTTAAAGATTCGTTGAGATGAGTAAGAAGAGCATCACTATCCATAGGTTCGGGAAATGAGTGAAGAAGGATGGCCTCATCAGAAAGATTATAAATGTCTGCGAAAATGATATGTCAGATAAAGAAAAATAAATGACAGAGTAAAAATAAGGAAAAAAGAAGAATCTTATACCATAGAGTTGCTGATTAGCACTTTGAAGGCTAGATATTTTATTCTTCCGTGTGGAAGATTCAGCTTCCAGTTGTTGAATCCTTTCGCGAAGAACCGCAGCTGCACTTTCTAACTCTTCATTCTTCTTACTAAGTTGAAGATTTTTCTTGTGAAGAGTGTTGCGCCTTTTTTCAAGATCTGAGGCAACAACAAAGGAAGCTCTCCCAGACTACAAAGAAAGAAAAAGAAATTATCAAGATATGATTTAGAATCAAAATTATGAAGAAATAAAGAAATACAAACGTATCAAGGCACCCAGCGCATTTAAGAAGCTGGGAGTCACTGATCTGGAAACCCCCTGGAGAGAATCGTTACCCTCTAACAAGGAAGCATCACAGATATTTGCGAGAGCTTCGCATGTACTAGAGAGGCGATCATCTCCAATTCCTTGCATGGAATCTGAGAAGATATTAGACAGTAACGCCATAGGAGATTCGGTTAGATGATCCTCCTTCGCAAAAGAAATATCAACTTCGTCATCATCCTCATCAGAACTCTCGCTGGGTAGAGGAATTGAGAGAGAAGAAGAGTGAATCTTCCGTTTTTTAGAAGTTGGAGCAGTGGATTTCCCTTTGCGAAGAGGACCTTTACCCTTTCCTTTGGCCTTCGCAGCTTCAAAAGTTTCTTCTTCGGCAACTTCAACACCAATCTTTACACACGAATGAAGATAAGAAACAGAGGCAACAATATTGTTAAAAATAGCAAAAGAAAGTATTTCTTACTTCATCCGTGATTGAACGGAGTATCGCCAGGGTACTCGCCTTTGGATTCCTTTCGTAACTTCTTCTCAATTTGGTGATCTAAAAAGTTCACAAGATTAGATATAAGAGGAAGTGAAGATTGCAAAGTAAGTGAAAGTTAGGAAATATACCTCTTTTGCTTTCCCGGGCCAATTAAATACCCAAGGATGATAGTTCGCGAGATTCGCAGGGAGTACATTGGGACCTGAAATGTAAGGTCCGTTCAAAAATAGCGGAAAGACGCACCACTTGTCGTCTTTGGAATGGCGAGGAACATTATTCTTGCCGGAGTGCCAATCGATATCTTGCATGAGTATCTTGTCGCTGGGAATGTTCTTTTTTCTTTTCAACCGTGCACCCCAAATGAGACCTATCGTTCTTCATATTTATCACTTCATAATTTTCAAAAAGTTTTCTCTCAATACTTTTCAAAGAACTATCTCTAAGTTTGCGAATTTAGGGTCTCTCGACTTCATCGGGATATAGAGATCCCTTACCAGCGCGCCACGATTGGCGAATTCAAGCATTAAACGGATGCAATCCCCACTTAATTGATAGATAGCTCGCGAGAACTTCTCATGAGAAAGAATTTCATAGAACAAGGGCAATTCGGGATTGTAGAGAGGAATGGGAAGACTGCGAGGAGCTGACCTAGCGAAATTATGATTTTCGATCATCACAATGATGATCGGTGAAACAATTTTGCAGATTTAATAGATGAAGATTCTTGATTGGGAATGGTGGATAAGGTGAAACCCTTTTCTTGTAAATTCTTTTGAGCCTCACCCAAAAGGGTTTCGTATCTACGACCAGGTGGAGCCATTCTCAGAATATGGGAATGAATAGAGAATTTAAGATCAAGAGAAAGAAGAAAAGGAAGATTTACAGTAGCAGAAGCGTAAATTGCGGAGGAAGAGAATTGAAGAAAAATTGCAGAGAGAAAGTAAAAAAGAAGAAGAAGAGGGTGAGAAAACTATATTTCTCGAGAAGATAAATGCATTTAATGCGAGAGGAGACGTGAATGGTCAAGAATAAACGGTTGAAAGAGACGTGTCAAGAAAAGAGCGGAAGAAGAAACATGTGTAATAAATTCTGAGTAAAAGTACGGGGTCATATCAAAAACAGATAAAGACGAACAGTTGCGGCATTTCACAAATACTATTTCTCATGACATTCTCTTCTTCGCAGAAAAGACATGAGAAGAGGCAAGATGTAGGATCAGAATATCGCGACATCAATACCTCGCGAGATCAATAAATGACAGCATTGCGAAGGTATCGCAGATGAGTAATATAAATGACGCAATGAATGACGACAGCCAAAACACGAGGAAGATGTGAAGACCTAGCGAAATCTAGGAGAGTTGCGAGATTATATATTTGTACACTTGCGATATTTCGCAAGTTATTCCCGAAAATAAAGGACAAATTTAGTCATCATCCATTATGTAATACCCTATATAAGGAGCCGAAAGGGCCTATTGTAAGGGATCTTTTTTCGAGTGTTGGGCAAGTCATTAAGAGAGAGAAAGTTTAGAGTGATTATAATTCTTTAACTGATTTCCATTTCATCTTGTAAACATTTTAAGAGTTTAGTCAATAAAAATTACAATTGTTCATCCTAAAAATGATTTGATCGTATAGATTCTTGTGAGGGGTGTAGTGTAGGATTTCCTGCAACTACAGGTTTAACGTTTGCGGGCCCAAGTCCAAAAAAGGAAATCCTTTTTTTAGGAACAAACATTCGTTTGTTTGTTAGTTTAAGAAACAGACAAAATAAACCTTGAGTCTAATGATAAAAATTTTATGTACGGGTTTTCGCGATAACTAATTTTTTATTTTTATTTTAAAAATGTGAGACTTCCCAAAATGGAATAAACTCTCGTTTCAAAGGTGGATGCTCGTATGAGAGAAAAGTTTTTTTTTTTTTAATAGACATGCGTCTATTAGTAACAAAAATTTTGTCTATGAGCTTTCATGAATTTTTGAAAATATACTCTTATCTCAAAGATGTATGCTCGCATGAGGGAGAAATATATATATATATTTTCAAATTCACGTGAGTTTCACGTTAAAATATATTTTTTGTAAAATCAATGTTTTGATTTTGAACAACTGTTGAAAGTAGACAATTATTCATGGTGAAATAATGTCTGTATGTGTGTTTTCATAATTGTAGTGCATGTTCACGCAATGAAAAATCAAGTTTTGGTTTTTGAATAAAATTTTTGCTCGTGCTTGCAGGTTCGAGGAGACGAGCAAATTTTGAAGTATTAACTCTTGTATCACAATCACTACTGTTAGTGGAATCGTAAACATGTAAGAGTTGAAAGTTACCATTTTTGTAGACGCTGTTGTGAGCACGTTTATTCCATGATTCATTGTTTTGTTGAATCCTACACTTTGTATGAACGAGGTGCTGGAGTAGAAATGTTATGCATCTGTCACAGCCACTTTGCAAGAATGACTGGCCTCCATGATGACACTTCCAGAGATGATGTTTCTAGAGATGACATCTCTACGGATGCAACTTCAAGAAATGGTACTTCTGGGATCTCTGAGTGATGGTGAGAGATCCTTCATACTGAGTTGTACTCCTGGTTATTTCATTAACTTACAGGATGATCATGTAGTGAGATCCCGGATCAACGTAGACTTCACGGAAATGGAAGAAAGTCTTCAAGGCGGAGAACCCAGAAGTAAGGACTACAGGATGTTAGCAAATGACGTGCAGTCCCCAGCCGTTTCTTTGGTGAGTTGTTAGAGCTCCCTATACCATGACTTTTTCTTGTCCGTGCAATTAGGATCATGAAACCAATGTTTGTTACTTCAGAACTTTGCCCCATCGAGCCTTGATGGTCTTCAATTCACTGCCGCTGAACAAACAGTCTCTCGAGCGTTGAAGAAGAAGTTGATGTAAGTACCTCTTCGTATAATCGTTCATAGCACTCCTTGAATGAAATATTAATAATTATTGCTGATGTATCCAGGAGGAGATTTTGTGGATGAACAAAGTATTGATAATGCTCATTCTTCCTTGGAGAGTGGTGAGACGGAGAATTCTCAAAACCCAGGACCGAATGAAGGAAATAATGCTACTAATGGTGATTCCGGCAATATTGATCCTCCCAACGGCTTAGAGACCCCTCAAGTAAATATTCCCCTGTACTTTCTTCATAGAAGTATGAAATTGATGATTTGGGGATGAATAAATGAGAACCCACATGAACGAATGAGAAATTTTGCCGAAATACGTCACCAGAAAAATCCAGACTTCAGTCTTTCAGTAAAAACGCTGTAGAATCTTCGTCCGATGTCGAATTTTCGCGATCTACCCATGTTTTTTCATGCCCAAGAAATTTCCAAGCTTTTTATAGAAACTTTTTAAGTTTTGATCATGTTTAGGGGCCGAAATAGGCGAAACAGTAAAGTTCCAGGAGACTTCCAGAAAATTTTCAGCTAGCATGTAGTCCAATATTTTGGCCACATCTCTTTGCTCGTTTATCCAATTGCTGTGAATTTTGGATATGTGTAGAGTACATTCATACAAAGATAATGACATATGACTCAACCTTAGACTCCTTACCAATTGCTCCCAGCTCGTCGCTTTGTACAGGGCAGTGTAAAATCACTTCAGACAGTCTTGCTATAAAACGTCTCTTTTGTGTCTTTAGACCATTTGCTTGTGTCTTTAATGCTTGATGAAGGATTTTAATGTCATTGATTCATTTGAGATCAGGACCCTTTGATTGATACATGAGCATGGTGCTTGCAGTGCCATCTTGTTTCTGTCAGTCGTAGAAACATCACTTCTGAAACCCTGGTCACGGGACCATAACTGGGGTTGCTTTCAAGAGAGGATGATGTGATGACCATGGTTGCACGTCTCGGCTGTAGCATTCCTTTTATGATTAATGATTAGCACTGGAGTGCCCCGCTCTACGAGTCTTGGACTTGATGAAGGACTCATCGAAAAGACCTGGTGGACATCGATCGACTGTAGAGGTTATGAATCCCGTCTAAGAATTGCTGCTTGCATGTCGTATGCTCTGGAAGCTGTAGGAACCTCATACGACGTCGGAATTAGATGATTGACCCCAAATTTTGAAGCTAAGAGACTGAGTTATCACATGAGAAAAGAATTCCTCAATTTGGAGTTGTATAGGCCAGCCAACGAGGCTTGCACATTTGTAATTTGTAATCCCGTACAAATTTTTCAGATTTCGTAGACCTGGCAGTAAAGGCCATATCTTTCAGCTCGTATGTCCGATTGATGCGCCCTTTTGGTAGGTTGTAGAAGATACATAGACGAACATATTTCATTAAGGAAGCATTGTCCTATTCCTAAGACATGGGTACGTTTTTTTAAACCCATGGCCTGAAATATGTTGTATCTCATTTGTAGGGTGATGAGATCATCTTGTAAAAGACTTTGGCTTGTGCCCACCAGTCGTGCAAGCTTTGGGAAGAATTTTATGTGAACATGTTATCATGTCTACACATCTTTATATGAATCATTAGGTCTTGAAGAAGTACGATCCATCGAGCAATACTTCAGAGAACGGTTAGTTGATGAAGCCCTGTCATGAGGATGTTGCTCCTGAGATTGTTGTTGATGCTGAGATCACGATTGAATTTTATCTATAAATACTTGTTGATGCTGAGACCATGGATGGACTTCCTCCATATATCCTTGTTGATACCGGTTTAAAGTTGCTCTAGAGAACGAAAAGGCTAGAACCATGATTTTATGTGATCACTGAAGAGAAGAAGTTTCTCAGTCGTGCATGGGCTTGTGATGTAGAGAAATCCCGTTGATGAAGTTTCACGGAATCACCTCAGGTTTCACAGTGTATGTTAAAGGAGTCAGTGCCATCCATAGAAGAAGGAGGTTGCATCTGCTTCAGAAGTCTGGTCATGGAGATAGTGAAGACTTAACGATTGTAGTTGTAGTTGCAGGAAATCCCACAATACACCCCTCACTATATTTTGTTAAACTAATTCATTCAAAAGATAATAGATGAACAATTGTGAATGTTTATTAATAACTTTCTTGAATCTTTACACAGGAAAATGGAATTACTCTTAAGAACTTACAAAAATTCTCTCTCTTTCTCTCTCCTAATGACTTGCTCTCCAATCCCAAAAAACCTCTCTCACGACAGATCCACTCATCCCTTTATATAGGGTAGTACATAGTGAATGACAAACTAAGCTATCCTTTATTTTCGGAAATGTCTTGCGAAGTGTGTCGCACGTACAAACATTCGTACTGCGACACTTCTTAACTTTCGCCGGGTTTCATATCCTCCTATCATCATCCAATGCGTCATTTATATTTAACCTTCACGATCGACTCTCGCAATGTTGTTATCCGTTGTCTTCGCGAGTTGTTGTTGTGGCGATATTATGATCCTACATCTTGCCTCTTCTCATGTCTTCTCTGCGAAGGAGAGAATGTCATGAGAATCGATATTTTTGAACCGCATAACTTGTTTATTTGTACTTGTTTGATTCCTTCTTTCCATACGGACTTTATTACGTATGTCTACTCCTCCATTCTATTCCCGACACGTTTCTTCCAATCGTTTATTCTTAACCATTCACGTCCCTTCTCACATTAAATGCTCTCGTTTCCCAGGGATGTTTCTCTCTATATATATTTTTCATATCTTTCTCTTCTCCTCTTTCGTCTTCTCTCTCGCAATTTTTCTTTTATCTTCTTCTTCCGCCGATTTAAACTTCTATTACCGCAAATCTTCAATCTTTTTTATCATATCTTAATCTTCGATTCTTTACCCATTCCCATATTGATAATGGCTTCACTTAGTCGTATGTACAAACCTCGCTTTGTTGAGACTCAGAAAAGGTTGCAAGATCAAGGTTTCACCCTTTCTATCATTCCTAATCAAAAAGGTTCATCTATACTCACTGTGCTGCTTTTTCGATCATCAATGTGATGATCATAAGATTATTGTTTCGCTAGGTCAACTTATCGCAGGACTTCCCATTCCTTTATATGATCCTGAGATGCCACTCTTTTATGAAATTCTTTCCCATCCGAACTGCTCGTGCGAGCCTGTCTATCAACTATGCGGCGATTGTATCCGCCTAATGCTCGAGTTTGCCGGTCGTGGTCTTTGGCAAAGGATCTCTATACCCTAACAATGTCGGAGATCCCGAATATGTAAATTTAGAAATAATCCCCGAGAAATACACTGTGGAAAACTTCTTTGAAAATTATGAAGTAATAGGCATGAGAAATAAGAAATCTCATTTGGGCGCTCGGTTGAAGAGAAAAGATAATATCCCCGAGGATAAATTACTTATGCAAGATATCGACCGGCATTCGGGTAAGAACACTACTCCTCGCCACTCTAAAGATGAGAGGTGGTGGGTTGTTCCTTTGCTCTTAAGTGGACCTTACATAGCGAGGTTCGCATGTACTCCCCGCAAATCTCGCAGGGTATCATCCTTGGGAATTTAAGTGGCCCGAAGAAACGAAAGAGGTATGTCTCCATAGTTTGCTTTTGCAATCCCTCTTTCCTCTTGTATTCATTGGGTTTGTAAATTTTCCAGATTGCCAAACTGAGGAAAAGTTACAAGGCAAATCCACTGGCAAGTACCTTGGCGATACTTCGATCGCTTACGGATGAAGTAAGAAATATCTTTTTTATGTCATTTAACAATATTGTTGCCTCTATTTCTTATCTTCATTTGTATGCGAAGGTTGACGCAGAAGCGATAGCCCAAAGTTAAAGGCAAAACTAAAGCCAATGCACGCAAGGATAAGTCTTCTGTTCCACCATCTAAGAAGCGAAAGACTCAACCTTCTTCTCATCTTAGCTCAAGCTCTGAATCTTCCGATGAGGATGATAATGATAATGTTTTGGATTCAACTTTCCAAAATGAAGCTCAATCGGCCAATTCTCCTATGGATCAATTGTTCAACATCTTCTCGGATTCTCTTCAAGGAATCGAGATACTCAATTGACTTCAATATGCGAGAGCCTCGCCACCATATGTAATGCTACACCTGCTTGGATGGCAATGACTCTTTCAAAGGAGTTTCTAGATCTGTATCCCTAGCTTCTTAAATGTACTTAATTCGTTGGTATGTTCGAACTCATATTCCTCCTCCAACTTCGTTTTAATTTATATCTTAATAACCTTTTTATCTTTCTTCGCAGTTTGGAAAAACTTCTTTTGTGGTTGCCTCAGATCTTGAGAGGAGGTATAACATTCAATTGAAGAAGAATACCCAATTTTGCACAAGGATCAAAGAATTAGAAGTTGAATCTGCGAGATCTCGCGAAAAGATCCAACAATTGGAAACTGAGTTTTCTGCCCAGAAGAACAAAGTTACCACTCTCCAGAATGCTAATCAGCAACTTTATGGTATAAAAAAATTTTCTCTTATTATTCTCATCTTGTCAATTTCCTGTTGTTACCTGACTTATCATTTTCGCAGATGTATATAACCTCTCCGAAGAATCTATTCTTCTCCATTCATTTCCTGAGTCTATGGATAATCACACTCTTCTCGCTCATCTCAACAACTCTTTAAGTAGTTCGTCAAGCAGAATTAATCCTCTTTCATTAAATGAACTCCAAACCAAGTACCGCCTCTTAGAAATTGAGCACAGATCTAGTTTAAGTACAACCAACCAGTTTAAACAAATGTACCTCGAGTCTCATGAGGAAACCAAAATTTTAAGGAAGAAAATTAGTGACCATATAGATGACAAAGATCGCATTGCTAATAATGGTGCCCAGGGCGTTAGAACATTTCAAAAGTCCCTTCTCGAAGTGCAAATGGAGCGAGATGACTTGCTTCGTCGAAATTCCTTACTTACTGAGCGAGAAAACCAAATTCGTTCACTTCTTATTATAAATAATGATGATGAATTCGCTTGGGCGCGAAAATCTTAGATAATGCCATGAATAATTTAGGTGTTGATGTTAGTCTTCATACCGAGCACACTTCCTTGGTTAAAGATATAATATCCGACGAGAGAAGGTTACTTATTATACCTTACTTGTTTCTTACTTAATATTGCTTTGTTGAGTTATTAACTTATCGTTGTCTACTTGCGAGTCCGAAAAGATTTCAAGCAAGGATTGAAGAACTTGAATCTCGAGAAAGCACATTTCGCAAAGAATCTCAACCTTCGCGAGAATAAATATTCCAAGTTGAAGAATCGTTTCAAACTACGGTGGCGAATTTTAATAATGATGCCGTTCGTTTTCATAATGAAGCCATGGAGTATGTTTGTAAAGATCATAAAATCCCTCTTTCTTCATATCCTTGGCTTTCCGAAGAAGTTCCTGAGAATTTGCCTGTCTCAGACATTTCTGATAGTGAAGCCGGTGAAGAAGGAAATTACATAGGCGAGAATAATAGAATTGAAGAATCGGATAGAGGAGAAGAATCGCCAAAGAGATAATTCTTTTTGTTTCTTTCATTGCGTGTAATATCTCGTGCATTTCGTGTCTTTTTGTAAACTTCTTGGGTTTGTTGTCCATAAATTCCATCTTCATTCCCCTTTCTTGACAGTTTTTTCCTTGTAATATAATTGGCTAACATTATTAATGTATAACTCTTTCATTGGAAGATGGATAATAATTTTTCATCTTTTCCATCCCCATATTTGCCTCTGTTATGCATCTTCAGATGAAAGAATGAAATTTCTGAGATTCGCACTTTCTTCTTCTTATCAGGAATAATGTTTAAACTTATAATTGCGATGAAATCGCAAGAACTTTTCATTAAAGAAGAGATTTTTTGGTCTCGCCTTATCATTTTTTGGTGGACTTCTAAGCTTGACCTTCCTAAGTAAAGGTCTTACTCTGCCACCCTTTATTGCGACAAGATCGCAGGACGTCTTTACACTTGCATGTAAAAACCCATTGACCTTGTCTTATCATTATTCAAGTATTTTTGCCTCTGCAGGATATTTGTCTTGCGACAATATGACAGGCCTAAATTCTCTTGCGAAAGTAAAGCCCCATGACATTGTCGTCTTGCGACGAAATCGCAGGACGTCTTTACACTTGCATGTAAGGACCCATTGATCTCGTCTTACCCTCGCGTTAGTATTATTGCCTCTGATCATTGCACAAATATGACAAGCCTAAGTTTCCTTGCGGAAACAAAGCCTCGTGACATTTGCGTCTTTGGCACTTATCAGCTCCCTAATGGAGGGTGCCGCCCTTATCACCTCCCCGGTTGCCCCTTCAAGGAGGCGTACATCGGCCATACAAGGCTAGCTCCTCCCATCCGGTCTTAACAACAACCAGTTGTTTTCGCAGCCTCTTATCCCTTATACCTATAGAGTTTATGGTTACAAGGCTGCACCCTAAGTGGAGTTTTCTTGGTGGGCCGAGTGCAGCATGCGCCAAGACTTGTCAAGGGTGGTAAGGAAGTTCCATGCTCCCCGCACTCTTGACTCAACCGTGTACCTCGGCGCCTTGATCATACGCTGACTCCTTGAAAGAGACCCTCGGTCGCCCAACCAGGGTATAACCTACATATATAGTTGGGAATCCAAGGTATCTCCTCCGGATAGGCTTTCATGGGCCCCAAATCTGCATGACCCGAGGTTCCAGGGCGGTGTAACCTTTTCCCTGAGCCATGTTAAGAGATACCCCCTTATATGACGCACTTTAGGTCTTACATTTGCCTCTTACGAAATGTAATTCGCGAACTAGGGTGTACGCCATAAAGGTTCGTCCCATTCATTTATTCATTCATTCTTTGTTAAATCATTCAATCATTCATATTTAATTGTTGTCTGATATATAATTTGCGAAGACATCACACAATGTTGTTCATTCATTTTTGCCTCAGATTCTTGTACAATCTTCTTGTCGAAATTCTCACGTATCATTTCTTCTTAGTCTTGCCTTTGATATACCTTTGTCGATTACTTACTACTGACCATTCAGCTTACTTTTTATGCCTTTTGTTCATTGTACTCTTTGCCTCAGCGTTATCCCAATCCTTGAAGGACTCCTTCCCATCGTAACGTTCGCCGCTTCCATGCATTCATCTGCAGCTTGCTCGATGTTTCCACGGCACTTCGCGATGAACTACAACCAATTATCGTTGCGGATCGTCACATTCGCCTATTCTTGCGGCACTTCGCGATGCTTCTTCATTTCTTATCTCTATAGTATCCACCATCAGCTTCTCTTTTCTCTGCTCATCTTTGATATTCTGTTCCAACCTTTCCTTTTAGCATTTCTCTCTTCCACAGCTCTCTACGTCAACCTCATAACATTTCGACCTTCCTTCCAATCTCCCTTTATAATTCCAATACCATTTGGATGGGGAAATTTTATGCATTGATGGTATGTTGATGCTACTCCCAAGATTTCGTGCAGCCATGGTCGCCGATTAATGCGTTATAAGGAGATTCCACGTCAACCACGCAAAATAAAATGACAAACCGACAACCCTTGTAAAGGTATCCTCATGTGAACCTCTCCTTTAGGTTTGTTCGTTTGTCTTAGTTAAAACCGTAGATTTTGTACGTTGAAGGAATCAAATTTTCATCCTCTCCACCCATGGTCTTATAAGTATGGTAAAACAGATATTCACCAACTACCGGTGTCGATTAGGATTCTATTGATTGCCCAACAATTTTCCGCTTCGTCATCTTCTCCATCAACTCGGTCTTGGATTAATGTCTAGTCGCACCACCAACGGGCTATCATGTGCTTCTCTTCCTTTGGGTATCTCGTCACAGAGAAAGAAATAATTTTTAGTTGCCAATCTTTCAATTGCGACTTTCTGGCGAGTTCATCACTTCTTTGTTATGAAAATCTCTTGCATATACTCTACTAAGCACATTATCGTGAAAATCTTCAATTGTACGATATGAATGAACTATAGAGTTGCAAAATAGATTTTTGGCCTTTGTTCCCACTTCTATTACGAATGTTTCTTTTCCCTTCTTTGAAACTTTTCTTTGCACTTCTGATGGTGATGTTGTTAGTACTTGTTTCCCTTTCTCTTCATTTTTTTTTGAAAATGAGCCAATTTCCCGATCAATCATTAGAGGATGATTCTCTTTATGTTTCGCAATCATTTGTTAGATGTCCATGAAAGCGATGGTAAGAACAATATTCGTGACTTCGTCACTTGGTGGTGGTTCACTCCTGCATTCCATGGTGGTGGTACATCCTCCATTACAAGTATAGCTTCCCAAATTTTCTCAACACTAGCATTTAGTGGTGGCATTCTCGATCTCTTCCCATACCACTCTGCGATTTCTTGGCCTTCCATGGTTATTCGCCTTTGTCCTCCATAAGTTTCTTGCATATGATCTAATCTCTCGATTTTATTATTGTTGCCGCGGTTGTAGTAGTTCCTTTCTCTATCAAACTCCTCCCGATCTCGGCTTCCCATTGCCACTATTTTCTCATTGTCCATCGTCAACTCTGTTTTTCCTATTGTCCTTGCGAAGTGGTCACCACCGAATTTAAAAATTTTGGTAATAAACTTGCATTCGCAAGCGTTCGAATTTGTATTCGCAACCGGGTATGATTCCATTTCATTTTGTCTTTCTTCCAAAGCAATGTATTCTTCTTGGAGTTCTCGCAGACTCGGCCATCGTAATCGTATTTTTAATTCGAATATTTGAATGTATAACAAACTTGTTGCGAATGAGCATTTACAAATGATAAAATGAGATATCTTTCCTCTACCCTTCCTACCATTTCACCGCACATTGTCCTCCATCTAATTGTCAAATGTCTTAAACTCTCGCCAACTCTTTGTTTCAATCCGAATACATCTTCAATTCCCGGTCGCGTGGAATTGTTACTTATATACGCTCCCAAGAAAATAGTTTGTAAATGGTTGAATGACGAGATTGTGTTTCTCGTAATCCTTCAAACCATTTCAAGTGCTTCTCCAATTAAGCTTGATGCGAAGTATTTGCACAATATGGCATCATGATTCTCCCACCGTAACATACATCTCATATAAGCCTTGATGTGTTGTATCGCATGAGGTTGTTCCATCGAAAATGTTGGTTAATGCATGCGGTTGCATTTAGGTGGTATTCCTCCCATTTGTACTTCTATTGTGAAAGGAGTCTTCGCGGCTTCTGCGATGGCTTCATCCAACCGGTCTTCTTCCTCCTTCCTTCCTACTTGTTTAACAATTCTCTCATTTCTCGCTAGTTCTTTCAAGATTTGCTCATTTTCCTCGGGATTTGATTCTCGCTGGTCTTTTAGCTCGCCTCTCGCCTCCTGCGTTCATGCCTGTTTGACCTTCTTGTCCACTATTTTCTTCTCTCCTTTCTCTGCGACTTTCTCCTTCGTCTCTTTCATCAATTCGCACACCATTATATCTATCGTTCTCTCTTCTGGGTTCTCTATCAACTCCCCTCTGCATCCTTTCATATTCTCCATTGGTATGTCTATTGACACGATTTTGTGCTCGCCTCCTTTCTCGGTTGTCATGATTATTTTGCCGGATTGCTTCTTCCAATTCTTGGTTTTCCACTTCTGCTCTTACTCTCTCTCTCGCGGGCTAGGCGTGCTTGTTCGCATAATGTTTCTCGATGTCGTCCACGATCTCTTTTTGCCTTCTCAATGCTTCTCTTCCATGCAGTATTGCTCTTCCTTCAATGGTGGATCATTTGGCTCTGAAATCGCCTAGTTCCACGATTTTCTTCGCTCTCATCTTGGAAATTCTCGGGATGAGGAATATAACGATCTTCTGCGTCCTCTCTTCTTTCATGATGTTTTGAGCTGAGATTTTGTGCTTCCCGTTGGTTTTCTACCTCTATAATTTCTGTTGGTAAAGCTCTCCTTCTTTCTTCCCTAGTCGATCTTGAACTCGATCTCGCAGTGCTTCTCGATCTTCTATTTTGCAATCTTATATTTTCCATTCTTAATTCATGATTCTGTCTTGTCAAGTTTGCTCGTTCCTCGCCTCTAGTCGCCTCTCTTCATGTATCGTTTGTCTCAATGTTTCCAATCTTTGTGAGTTCTTCATTTCTGGATTCATTTCTCCATTCATTCTTTGATCTTCTTCTCCTTGTCCATTGTTTACCAATTGTTGCTCTTCTTCCCTTTCATCCTCAGAATCCGTCCTCCAAGTGTGCACACTTACTCTATCGTAATCCACAGTTTCATTTGCTACTGGTGGAATTAAAGCTTGGACATGATTCTCTTCATCATTCCTCATATTCATCCTTGACGATTCTCCTCTTTCATTTCTCCTTTCTCCAGCAAGTCTTCCACTTCTTCTCACCGGTTGTTCAAGTACATTTCTTCTTCTAGCCATTTCTCTTGTAGTAAATTCTTTGAAAAGTATCTCAAATTTCTTTCTTGTTAATTCTCTACTTTTAATGCTGTTCAAAGCCTGTTTCTAGCGCCAATATGTAGTTGCAGGAAATCCCACAATACACCCCTCACTATATTTTGTTAAACTAATTCATTCAAAAGATAATAGATGAACAATTGTGAATGTTTATTAATAACTTTCTTGAATCTTTACACAGGAAAATGGAATTACTCTTAAGAACTTACAAAAATTCTCTCTCTTTCTCTCTCCTAATGACTTGCTCTCCAATCCCAAAAAAACTCTCTCACGACAGATCCACTCATCCCTTTATATAGGGTAGTACATAGTGAATGACAGCTAAGCTATCCTTTATTTTCGGAAATGTCTTGCGAAGTGTCGCAGACGTACAAACATTCGTACTCGCGACACTTCTTAACTTTCGCCAGGTTTCATATCCTCCTATCATCATCCAATGCGTCATTTATATTTAACCTTCTGCGACTGACTCGCAATGTTGTTATCCGTTGTCTTCGCGAGTTGTTGTTGTGGCGATATTATGATCCTACAGTAGTTCAGTTAAACTTTGAATCATTGTGTCATCCTCGAGATATTTGTGATGAAGCTAGAGGCGCCATTATAGAAGGTGTACTCTTTGATTGTGAGTACAATTTGAAGGCTTATTAGATGCTTGAGCGTTGAAGCGCCATATCCCTTGAGCATGTCTTAGGTTTGATCGTCTTGGCCCCAACTATCTTCTGTTGATTCAGCATTCCTTTCGTTGCAGTAGTGGGATTCAACACTTGTGCAGACATCAGAGCTTTCTGATTTTGTGGCACACATGAACACTCCTGCAAGGCTATGGATAAACACCCAAAGTGTTCTTTTCCATGCTTGGACATTATCTCAGTAATGATTGTATCAGTACTCGATTCGGAGAAATGTCAGATTCAACCATTTGGTAAAATACTAATGCGGTGAAGCCACCATTCATAACGTCTTGCAATATCAAAGTTGATAGCAGAATTGAGTCCCCATGCTAGGATAGCATGTGAGGAAATAAATGACACAGACATGAGAGGAATGGGACTTGCCTGAGTGAAACCTCTTGATGAATGTCTATGTATCTTTTGCGGGTTCTTGCTTCAACCTCGCCAAAGTTAGAAATTCCTCAAGGTGCTCTGATGATGGAGCGTCCGCCAAATCTTCTGAATTAGAACTTTCTTCGTTGGAGAGATGTGCAACCAAAGACGCTTTTTTGTAGTTATCTTTTCAGCATGGATCCACGCTCGTCCGGGGATCGTGTCATACTTGGATCTTCTTGATTATGTGAAACTTGGTCTCTGTTCAGGTTGAACCTATTTTCACCTTGAGAGTGATATAGCAATAAGCATCTCCAAACGTTCCTTCGTGGTCTCTGATTGAGATGGGAGCATGAGTAGTTTCTTGTCGAGTGATGTCTGCGGCTCTGAGAGTTTTCAGTGGAACAATTTTGATAGAGGTGCCAGTATCGACCAACGCTCGCTTAAATTCATTTCCTTTGAGATCGACTGTGGTGAGCAGTCCCCAGTCATACATCTCTTTGTCAGTGACTGGAGGCTTAGGGAGCGTTTATGGAACGGACAGTCGTTTCCCATATACTATATTGGTTCAAAGCCGCAAACATGTCCGTCCTTTGAGCCTTTGATAGATAAAGCAATTCGCAGATATGCTCAATCAATGACTGAACCGCTTCTTTGATTAGTTATTCAAAGAGTGTAAAGGTTCTGATTGGGAGAGGATTCTTGTGTACTCCTTCAGTCCCCAGTTGAAGATATTGTGGATCAACCTTCTCTTTAAAGATGTTCTTCAAAATATTGCAGTTACTTGTTGGATGATTGATGAATCTATCAAGGTGACAGTACCTTGGATTCTCCATTTTTCTTCAGTTGGCTCTCTATGATGAACAACAATTTGATTACATCATCTTGAACCCATACTCCCAGTAACTCGATCACTTCTTCAGTGGGAATATGGAAGTTTGAGTCCCCGTTTGATCATTTCCTTGTTCATTGATGCCGGGTCGAGGTTTGTGCAAGATTGTTTATCCTTTCTTTACGTTTTCGGATGAGCTTGGGATGTTGGAGAGGCGTTCTTATGTGGCTACGCTTTGTCTTTTCTCTTGATCCCTTCAGCAACATTCATTGAAGGTTGGAGATTGTACTGCTTGTTGATCAGGCGCCTGGCACTGCCTCGAGCTTCTCGCGGTTCCCCGACTTTTGCAGCTTTTGTTCTTTCTAGTAAGGTCGGAGCAGTAGTTGCTGATCGCTTGGCCGCTTCGTGAAGTTCTGAGAAAGTTTGGAACCAGAGATTTTCCAGCAAGGCTCCGTAGACCATGATCATTCCGTTGATGCACAAGTCCACCAGTTGTTGTTCAATGACATTTGGGTCATGACAATCCAAAGCCTGGATTCTGAACCTTTTTACGTAGTCGTTCGGATGTTCATTGTTCTTCGGAGACATTCTACCTAAACCAGAGAGAGTAATATGCTCTGAGACGAAGAAGTATTTCTGGTGGAAGGCATTAACCATTTCTCCCCATCCAGTGATGCTCCATGTTGCAATGTTGTTGTACCAAGTATATGCTTGGCCTGTCAGAGACTTTGAGGATTCCTACAAACCGACGACATGATTATGTTCATGTTATCCTAATGCTTCTAAGAATCGAGAAACATGTTCTCGAACGTTCCCCGTTCCGTTGTACAGTGTGAACGTTGGAGAGGTGTAGCCCTTCGGGAGATGACTTCTTTGCGTAGCAACAGGATATGAAGGTTGATGCAGTGAACAGATGGTGTTTTGTCTTTTCCTCGATCCTCCATGGAGCGTTGCAGGTCCTCACGAGTGATGAAGCCTACACGTTCCTTTGTTGATGGGTTATCAGCAGCCTTGTGGACTTCATCGTCGTCTACTACATGGATTGGAGTGACTTCGGGATCAGAAGCCGTAGATGTTTCTTTGGATTTTCCTTTCTCTTGAGTTTTTTCTGACATCTTGTCGGTAAGAGTTTGAGATAACTGCACAGCTCTTTCTATGTTGCAGTCATGTCAATCTGATTTTTGGCGAGAGTCTCTAACACCTTCATAAGATCAGCTATGGTATGCGTATTTTCTCTGATTTCCGCGGGAGAATGGCCGAAGAGGGGATGGTTGTCGATGTTGGTTTGAGGAGGAGTAGCATGACCAGCAACGATGTTGGAAGCAGGAGTAGTTTCTGGAGTACCACCATTGTTGCTAGTGATAGCGTTGTTTGTGTTAGGATTTGTAACTGAACCTGACCTAGGATCAACCGTTTGAGAAAATGTGAGATTGCAACCGAGAGATTAATCTCCCATTATGGTCGTCAATCTGTAGATGGGGAAAAACGATTTGCTGGTTTTTAGGGAAGTGAAGAGTCAAGCGTGCGGACGAGACTTCTCAACCGAGCAAACTGCTTAACCTCACACAGATGCACTGCAAAGGGAGTGCTTAGATTTGAGAGATCAATCTGTAGGACTTCGGCCAAAACCAAGTCAATGGCCGTTCGAGAGTCAATTCGGTCACAAAGAGGGAGATGGGCTGATCTGTATGAGGGAAGCTGAGAATAGTGTGGGATCAATGATGATCAAGGATTGTGGGTGTGTTGAAGGTTTCTACAAAATTGATGAACTGTTGTATGTTGAGTTCTGTGAATAAGTTTTAATCGAGTTTTGTGTAGACGAATATTGATGATGTCTGTTGTCCTCGATTTTGACTTATTTATGTTGCGAGAATGATGAACACATTGATCCCTGTAAGTGTGACGATTTCTTGAGTGAAAGAGTGGGAAAGTGGGAGATCGTGGTGAAACCATTTCCAGGTCGTGCGGAGACTGGGTTAACCTTCCACCCACTACTTTGCTAACTCCTTCAATCGTTGCACGACTTACTCACATTTCTCATCGTGGATGAATCCACGTGCCGTATGCCGCCAGACCAAAACCCTAATTCATATCCCCCATGTGACGTGATTGATGTTTCACGAATCGTGGAGTCTGCATGACAGACGTGTATTAATTTAGTCAATTTTTGACTAATTAGACAATTAGTCTAGATTTTGTTGAATTGAGCATGAGTAACAAAAGCTCAGTGATTCATGGACCGAACATGTCTGTTGAGACATATAGTTCTTTGAATGATATGGACATTGCGCTTATTAGCAAAGATTCTAAATTCGACGACTGAACATCGATTCAATGAATTGCTGAATATTGATAGTTGGATCAATATTCGATCAATTGAGCAAGTATTGCACAATTCGACTAATTACTGATAAATTACTAAATATTGATAGTTGGATCAATATTCAAGCAACTAAGCAAGTATTGCTCAATTCGACGAATTACTAATAAATTACTATATATTGATAGTTGGATCAATATTCGAGCAATTGAGCAAGTATTGCTCAATTCGACGAATTATTTATTGGTGACGTGACCCAATAAAATATTAATTAAATATTGGTAGACTATCGAATATTACATAATTAAACCAGATGTTGATTGCTGGATCAACATAAATTTATTAGTGTTTGAACTTGCTCAGAATGATGATTTGTGGAGCGTTTGTTCGAAACCCTAATTTCTGATCAATTATTCGTCAATTGATGAATTGCTGAAAATAGGTTATGAGTGAGGGAGGGACCGACCACATGGGATGATGGACGACCACGTGATGCCCAAGTGCTTGAGTAAGTGTGCACCAGAGTCTTTAGTTGACTGGTTGGTGAAAGAATGATGATGCCGGTTTCATCATTTATTAAAATAGTGCTCGTCTGAGCATTAGGTAACAAAACCTAATTTATGGAGAAGTGAGGGACCGTCCAAGAAGGCATGAAACCGGCCCTTGGGGTGTGGGACCAGCTGATGGTCAATTGAGAAAATTCCAAGTTGGTTGGAAAGAGTTTGGACCCAATATAAGCAATTGAGCAAATTAGGTCAAAATTATAAGAATGTGTGGGACCGGCTCTTTGCAAGCCTTAGGGCCGGCCTTGGTCGGTTAAGGAATCATGCCCTTGTCACCATAATTACCGTGTCTCAGTCCTGAGAGCTTCGGTATTTTCTGATGTGCGTTCGAGTAATATCTTGAATTTTCATAAGAGTTCGATTTTACTGAAATTCTCGAATTTTCATAAGAGTAATATCTTGAATTTTCATAAGAGTAATATCTTTGACTGAAATTCTCGATTTTACTCGAACGAGCAAGTAGAACTTTGCTCGTTTGATCAAAATTTGGAAAATATTAAAATAATAATATTTTAATATTTGGTGTAAGTAGCGTAGTCGGTCATGCGACCATTTGAGTTTTTGGCTTTTTCATGGTTTGAGCAATATTTGAGAAAATATGAAGAAACCCTGAGATTTTGCTCAAACAATGAAAATTGCTAGAATGAAGGAGTTTTCATGAGTTCATGAAAATAAAAAAATAATTAAAATAAATGAAAAAGGCGTGGGGGATCGGCCACGGCGGCATGACAAGTCGGCCGGTGGGTCCGGTCCCCTAGGCGCCACTCGATTATTTTAATATTATTTTTTCTCTCCTATTTTGTGTAGGATTCCTCGTTTGTCCATATTTCGAATGTTCGTTCGTGCATTTGGGTGCTCGTTCGTGCATCATTGTCGAATACACTTGCACCATTTTATGGGGCTTACTCAGTGGTAGTCCAGATGCCCGGTTGTTGAGTACTTATTACTAATTCATTAAATTCAGTGGAGAATGATTCATGAAACCGAGTAATAAAAGTGAGTAGTTTTTTATTATCAATCCATAGGATCAGCCGCGGATTCGACCATGAATTCGGAATAATAAAACGAGTATTACCATTCCATGGGATCGTGGATTCGACCACAGAATCGGAGTAATGAGATTATCTATTTCCATTCCATGAGATCAGCCGTGGATTCGATCATGAAATCGTAGTAATGAGATAAAATAGATTATCTTCTAGGAATTCAGTGGTGAATGTCACGGTAGAATTAATCTATTGCATAAGGGATATTAGCCAGTTAAAGCGTCATACCCGTTCTGAAAGGTGCATAGTCAGGAGACAACGAGTGTTGCCGATGTCCTGAAGGCGTTAATGCTCTCAATCTTACGGAGAACCGGCTGGGTCTGTACACGGTCTCTCTACATAGTCAGTGAACAATGAGTGTCACCGACGTCCTGAAGGCGTTAATGCTCTCAATCTTACGGAGAACCGCCCAATCGTTCTTCTATGTAGAGGGGGGTCTCTTTATGTAGTCAGGGAACAGTGAGTATCACCGACGTCCTGAAGGCGTTAATGCTCTCAATCTTACGGAGAACCTCCAAATCGTTCTTCTATATAGAGGAGGGGGGGTCTCTCTATGTAATCAGGGAACAGTGAGTATCACCGACGTCCTGAAGGCGTTAATGTTCTCAATCTTACGGAGAACCGCCCAATTATGTTATTCTACATAGAGAGCATGATGAAATGCGAGGCATCGAACGCTCAGCTAGTAGAGGCCTTTCGAGAAACATATTCATCATGGCCCGTAAAATATGAATCATCACATGCGTTCCTGAAGCCATGCAGAAACATGCAGTATCATGATTTTACGATTTTGACCTTTGTTGAAAATCCATCATTAACAGTTTTCAAACTCAACAGCAATTCACATACGTGAACTTTCCGCCAGTATGCGTACGGGTACGCGTACTTAGGTAACTGGATGAGTTGGTTTTGATTTTCAAACTCAGCAGAAATTAACGGACGTGAACTTCCGCCAGTATGCGTACATGTACGCATACTTACCCAGTCTCTATCAAACATTTAGTATACACACAAGTATGCATACATTTGGTTCCCGGTTTTGGACTTATATACTAATATGCGAACACACTATATGCGTATATCCAAAGATGATTACATGATTCTAAGATCTTTATTTCATTCATTGAAACATTCTTAGAGGATGACAATAGCCGTTTTCACACACTATTAGCATCAAAGCAATTTTCAAGATATTGAAATAATCATTATCGAAAGATTCCAAGTTTACACCAAATGATTGTATCACACAAACCATGTAAGATATTACTCGATAATTTTCTCATGATATAAGATGAACTTGGTCGAAGCGAAAGCTTGCCAACACATATTTCGAGAAATATGTAAGCGAGATAAACTCAGCTCGAAATCTCAAATGTGTATATAGAAAACTATATCATAATATGACTTATGTCTCAATATAGAAGATAAAGTATAAATAGACTTTCCAAGTGATAGATGAATTTTCAGTCTCCACATACCTTTTGTCGATGAAGTTCCACATGCTCCCCTTAGTAGTTCTTCGTCTTCAAATGATGAACGCCGTGAAGTCTAAGTTCAACTACACAATCTATGTCCTAGTCCGAGACATCTATAAATAGGCTAGAAATCAAAACTTATAGTTTTGATCACTAACATTGAAAAACATGCTTGATATAGCAACGCATGCGAGTTCAACCGAGCAATGCTTTAACAATCCCCCCACCCCTTGTCAATTTTAGTGACAAAACTATGTATACATATGGATTACAATATAAATAAAAACTTTGTAGCTTCTCATCCAAATGTTTTATCTCCTTGGCATCTTCAACACGACTCAAAAACTTCGTTACTTCCAAGTATTGCATGATTCTAAACGTGTTCAACTCAGCATCAAATTTTCAAAGATGATTATTTCTGTATGCTTCTTAGACAATTTCTTCCCTACACAATCGGCTTCACCAAGGTATACTTCTTCATACACATAATTCTGTCTACCTCTATATGTGCTAGTTTACCAAATGCTGAGTATTTTTGGCTCATATTTGATCGTGGTAGGGAAATTAAAAATCTAGAGCGGTGTTCTTCTTATGATACAAATACTTCCAAATTATATATTACTTCTTACTTGTTTGTTAGTAGTGAGTTGATTTCCATGGATCCTTGTGATTGCAAATCTGATGATGAGCTGATTTTGTATCTTCGATACCAATTACTTCTGTTGTTTGGAAGATCGAATGTGTTTGAGTTTGTTGTAAATGGAAAAGGGTGTGACCTGGGCAATGAAATGCCGTAGTAAGATTATATTATCTGGTCTAGTTTGATACTACAGATGGCCAGGAAGGATGAGTTTGGCAGTGCACCAGGACTATATGTTCAGTTGCTTGTCAAAGTTACTAGTGTTGCTCAAATGACTAAAGATGGAGAGGGATTCATGAAGACGGAAATACCCTTAAAATCCAGTGCTAAGCTTTTAGTATGGAAGCTGATAATTCTAAGAGAGTCACACATTTCGATTTTCTCATCTGAGTTTGATTTCACCCTGTTTTCTTTCGGATTGTGGAGTATAGAAAGTGGTAGTACTTATGTTTTCACTGAGTTCTGACTTGGATCACCTGGCTCGATTAGCGGTGATGATATTAGATTTCTCAGTTCAGGTTTTTATATGGTTGGTAATGAGAATTGGAAGAGGTCAATATTCATACAACAACATGGTTACGACGAGATGGGCATAATTCAAGCTCTGAATATTTTGATACCTATTGATGGTGGATTTTCATTTAAGGCTAAAATTGTAAAAGACAAAATTATACGCTGACATCCTGCAAAGGATAAAGCCACTGATAAGTGATGAATATTTCTCCACTTTACTAATTCACCTAAAATGGAGCATGTAGCAATAATCCCATGAATTTATAGCATTATCAATTAATGCATGACCAGCCTTATATTTCCTGTGAAACCTGTTTGCACACCGCTATCTCCTTCTGCTAAAATACAAAAAGTTGGAACAAGGAAGTTTGTTGATCCTACATTGTATCGTAGTGTTGTTGGTGCACTACAGTATTTACATCTAACAAGGCTGGATATCTCAGTCGCAGTTAATAAGGTTTGTTAGTATATGCATGATCCATATGAGGAGCACTGGGAGTTGGTTAAAAGAATTCTTCGCTACCTGAAAAGTACAGTTGATTATGGCTTGCATCTGAAACGAAGCAAAGACTGTTCTCTCCAAGCTTATTCTGATGCAGACTGGGCAGGTAGTTTGGATGACAGACGCTCAACAAGTGGCTACTGTATATATTTTTGGTGGTAATCTGATATCATGGAGTGAAAGGAAACAAAAAACGGTTTCGAAATCAAGCACAGAGGCTGAGTATCGGGGTGTTGCTATTGCAACCTCTGAGCTGATATGGATACGGTCTTTGTTGAAGGAACTATGTGTTGTGCATCACACACCAATTATGTGGTGTGATAACCTAGGTGCAACTTATTTGACAGCGAATCCGGTGTTTCATGCAAGAACTAAGCACATCGAAATTGACTATCACTTTGTCAGAGAAAGAGTGGCGGATAAACGGCTTGTTGTCAAGTTTATAAGCTCAAGAGATCAGCTGGCAGATATCTTCACTAAGGGTCTGCCGACGCCTAGATATCAAATCATTCGAAGCAAGTTGCACGTCCGTCAACTACAGTACAACTTGAGGGGGGGTGTTAAGGCTAACATCTTAGCAGCTCAAGATTCACAACAGATTGGGTAAACAAGAACGAGTATACTGGGACAGTCTTCATGCTAGTCTTACGTTTCTTTTGTTAGCATTAGAATAACATTTTGTTAGCGTTTGAATAGCAAATAAGTTGTAACACCTAAGATGTATCTTTCTCAGTATAAATACATCTCGACTTCACAAGTTTAAGTGTGGAAGTCATTCCCCCAAAACCACTTCTTAACTTTTATTAATGGATAAAAATCTCATCTGTTGGAATGTGCGTGGTCTCAATGATTTGCATAGAAGAGATATTATTAAGAGAAATGTGAGGGAATGGAAGACAAGAATTTTAGTTTTATGTGAAACAAAGCTTCAACAATGTTCTGATTCTTTGGTTAATCAAATTTAGGGAAGTAATAATGTAAAATGGGTTGATTCTCCATCTCAAGGGAGATTTGGTGGAATTCTTTGTATGTGGAATGATTCAAAAATTAATGTTATAGACACTCTTATTGGTCCCTATTCCATTAGCTTACATTGTTGTTTACCTTCAAGCAGTTTTGAATGGATGTTTACTGGTGTATATGCACACCCAGATCCTAATGAAAGAAATGTTTTTTGGAGGGAGTTAGAGGAAGCTAGAGGTTTATGGAATTTTCCATGGGTATTAGGAGGTGATTTTAATGAAATCATATTCAGCCATGAAAGATCTTCTGGTAGTGACTTTACTAGGGGTATGAACATATTTAATAAGTTTATTGCTGATCAACTTATCGAATTTACCGTTAAATGGGGCTACATATACCTGGAATAATAGTCAATTACAGAGTGTAAGAAGCGGGATTGATAAATTCTTAATTACGGCTGATTGGGAGTATCATTTTCCTTTTGTTGCTCAAATGGCTTTAGCAAGACGATGTTATGATCACTGTCCCATTTCCTTGTTATAATGGTGTTCTTAGAGGACCAAGACCTTTTCGCTTTGAGGTATTTTGGATCACTCATCCTTTATTATTTTCTTTGATGCAATCGGGGTGGGATTCTTTTTCTTTTGTTGGCAGTGCAGGTTATGTTCTGTGTAAGAAGCTACAGAGTTTGAAGTTAAAGTTGAAAGCTTGGTCCAAGGAAGAATTTGGTCATGTGGATAGGTAGTTCGAGGATTTGGAGGAAATCTTTGTGCAACTGGATGTGGAGGAGGATGCTAATAATGGGCTTTCCGAAGTTCAGTGGAATTTAAGGCTAAAAGCAAGACAAGATTATTGAAATCTCATTACTTTAGAAGCAGAGAAGTGGAGGAGCAGAGCTAATGTGTATAATATGCATTGTGATGATAAGAATACCAAGTATTTTCACAAAATTGTGTCTGATAAAAGGAGAAGAAATTTCATTGCCAAAATCAAGGTGAATGGTCATATGACAGATGATCACACTGAAATTAAAGCGGGTATTGTTGATTTTTTCAAAAATGTTTTTCAAGATCAGGCTCATTCAAGACCTGCAATGGATGGTCTCAATTTCAAGTCAATCCCAGCTGATTTAGGTGAGTGGTTGGAAAGAGATATTGATGAAGAGGAAGTCGTTAATGCAATAAAGTTGTTGGGTAAAACTAAGTCCCCTGGACCAGATGGTTATCCCATTGCTTTCTACCAACAAACTTGGAGTATTATTAGAATCGACGTAATGAAGGTGTTTGCTGAGCTTCAAAATAAAGGGTTTCTTGATTGGCGGCTTAATAATACATTTATAGCTCTCATTCCTAAGAAGGATTCAATGGAAAAATCTTGTCCCACTTATCAGTCTTGTTAATGGCGTCTACAAAATTCTTTCTAAAGTTTTGGCAGAGAGATTCAAGGTTTCGTTGCCCCATGTGATTTCTCAACATCAATCTGCTTTTATAAAGCAAAGGCAGATTTTGGATGGGGTACTTATAGCTAATGAGTTGATCGACTCCAGATTCAAGAGCAAGGTTCCTGGATTGTTGTGTAAAATTGATTTTGAAAAGGCGTTCGATCATGTTAATTGGCAATTTTTAGACAATGCTCTAGAAAAGATGGGTTATGGTTTGAAGTGGAGAATATGGGTGCAATTATACGGGACGTATCCAAACGGGTCATAATGGCTAGTCGAGTTTCCAAATCTCGCAGGATTTGCATATCTCTCTCTGTTTAAGTAGGGGTCCAATAAAAGGGAAGATATTATGAGTATTCTTGTTAAGTATAGATATTTAAAAATTTGTTTATATTAGTAAGAATCTATTGTTAGGGTATGGTCGCACTATAAGTACCAATAGTCTGTTCTTTTAAGACCAGCTTTTGCTCGCCTAATATTATCAATCTTATTGATTCAGTTCATTGGTTATAAACCATTTTCATATCTTTTACTCTTGGATTAGAGTTACCGTAGCTCCTGGATTGGAGTGAGTTATTTGTTTAAGGAGTGGATCCTCCTTGTGTTGCTGATCGTTTCTTATTGCTTCCATTGTCCTATATCAGGTGGTACCAGAGCTACAGTTTCTTTCCTGCTATCAATCTTTGCCTAGAAGACTGCTTCCATGACTAAGCCAACGAAAACGGCTAATGAAGGCACTAACGGTGCAAAACCTAGTGAGAAGAATACTGAAGAACCTATTGAGAAAAGTACCAACAATGATCTGATGTTGGAGATGATTAAAGCTCAAGATACTACTATTGCTTCTTTTGGTGAAACTATAACTACTCACACAAAGATCTTAAGGGAACTGCAAGAATCCTTAAAATCTTTGAATCTGGAACGAGGTGAGAATGGGGAAACTAGTCGAGATGCAGAACGCCGTCAACATCAACAACCACACCAAAGATTCAGTCGAGATGGAGAACGACGTCATGGACCTTATCAACATCCATATCAAAGATTCAACCCCAAAACTACCCCGGAAGGTAATATCTTAAATTCAAAAGGTACTATTAACCGAAACCCTTATTTTGATGAGTGCAGACGAAGGGTTGGACGTGATGTTCATGGGTTTTCTGAGTATGATTTTCTTCCTGATCATTTTGGTGATTTTGAAGGGTTCGAATCGAACCCCAAGAATTTGTTGTTGGAGCATTCTGTTTCAAGAAGGAGGTTTCCAGGGTTTAGAGGAAGCTCTCGGCGTACTCCTATTGAGTACGGGGATGAATCTGAAAATGTTTTTGATGAGGCATACCAAAATAATACTTTTCATGGAGAAGACGATCCAAACGCTGCCTACAAGATGGAATTAGACGTCCCAAGTTATGATGGAACAATTGATATGGAGGGGTTTCTCGATTACATCGCATATGTAGATAATTTTTTTGAATATATGCGAATCCCAGAATCGCAGCGAGTAAAGCTAGTTGCTTACAAGCTCAAAGGCGGGGCAGGCACATGGTGGAGACAAACTGAACACAACAGAAGTCTTAGGGGAGAACCAACAGTCACCTCATGGCCCGAAATGAGACGTATGATGAAGATTTGTTTCCTTCCACCTGATTTTTCGCAGAAACTATTTCAAAGCTACCAACAGTGCTCATAAGGCAATAGATCAGTGAATGAATACACTGAAGAGTTTTACCGGATAGGTGCGAGAGTTAACCTCCCAGAAACTGAAGATCAACTAGTCTATCGATACATCTGCGGGTGAGACCAGAGATCGGTGAAGCCCTTTACTTGCAGTCTATCTACTCCGTAACTGAAGCCGTTTCTCTTGCTCAAAAGATAGAGGTACAACAGCAAACAGGGGTGAAATCTGAATATAAAAGAAACCCTAACTTCAAGGATGGGTTAGAACGATCGAAGGAGAAGCCCACAGGCCCCTTTAATAAAATTCAACCCACGTTTTCAGAAAACAAAGGTCCTTCCATTGAATCATCTACTGCACCGGCAATGAAGAAGAATAAACGACCCTTATGCAAGACCAATGGCTGATATGTGCTGCCGTTGTAGGCAACCTGGACATCTTTCAAACGAGTGTCCAAAGGGGCGTCGAACTGCAATAGTGGAAGGGGAAGAAAACAAGGTAATTGATCCGCGATCAAATGAGGATTTCGTGGTTTATGCTGACGATGTGGAATCTATACTGGTGGTAATAAAGAATCTACAATGTGACCGTACAAAAAAGAAGGTACTCCTGACGCCAAAAATTGATGAAGTTACTCAAAGAAACACGCTTTTTGAATTCAAAGGAATCATTCTAGAAAAGGTATGTGACTTTATTATTGATAGCGGGAGTACAGAAAATCTTATATCGTGGAAGTTCGTTCAAGAACTCGATTTACCGATAGATCCACACCCCCGCCCTTATCGCGTCGAATGGATTAAAACCGGGTTAGAAACTAGAATTGAATGAGTCTGCAAGATTCCAATTGCTTTTGGAAAGGTTTATCGTGATGTTATTACCTGTGAAGTGATAGACATGGATTCATGCCACGTTCTTTTAGGACGACCATGGCAGTATGACGTGGATGCTTTATTCTGCGGCAAAGCCAATTCCTATGAGCTCTACTAGCGGGGAACGAAGGTGACACTACTACCAACCAAGCGACAACCAGTCAGAGAGGAAAAAGGAATGCTTCCTAATAGGATTTTGTGTGTCGATGCTACTGGTGAATATGCAGCTGTTAATGATCGTGGAAAATTCGGGGCGAGTTTAGTCGCAGTGGGAGAGCCTGATACGGGACGTATCCCAACAGGTCATAGTGGCTAGTCGAGTTTCCAAATCTCACAGGATTTGCATATCTCTCCCTGTTTAAGTAGGGGTCCAATAAAAGGGAAGATATTATGACTATTCTTGTTAAGTATAGGTATTTAAAGATTTGTTTAGATTAGTAAGAATCTATTATTAGGGTTTGGTCGCACTATAAGTACCAAGAGTCTCTGTTCTTTTACGGCCATCTTTTGCTCGCCTAATATTATCAATCTTATTGATTCAGTTCATTGGTTATAAACCATTTTCATATCTTTTACTCTTGGATTAGAGTTACCGTAGCTCCTGGATTGGAGTGAGTTATTTGTTTAAGGAGTGGATTCTCCTTGTGTTACTGATCGTTTCTTATTGCTATTGTTGTCCTATATCATGCAATGTTGTGTGGAATATGTGAGGTTTTCAGTTCTTATAAATGGTAGTTCGGAGGGTTATTTCAAGAGTAATAAGGGTATAATTAGGCAGGGCGACCTTCTATCACCCTTTTTGTTTCTTATTGTTGGTGAAGCCTTGTCTACTATGATGCTTAAAGCACAAGAGGATGGTTGTCTCAGCGGCTTTCAGGTTTCTCCCAATAGAACTAAGGTAAGTCATCTACAATTTGCAGATGACACCTTAATATTCTTATACACAAATATTGAGCAGGTTAAGTTTCTAAGAATGATTCTTCTTTGTTTTGAATTACTTACTGGTCTTCATATCAATTTTGTTAAGAGTCACTTGTATGTTGTTGGATATGAAGGGGACATGTCTCTTTTTACTTCTCTTTTGGGATGCTACAACTCTACTCTGCCTACTACTTATCTTGGTCTGCCGTTTGGTGATAAGTATAAAGGAATCCATAAGTGGGACAAGATTGTTGATAGGTTCACTGCCAAGTTAGATGGATGGAAGAGACCTTTTTTGTCAAGGGCCAGTAAGATTGTCCTTATTAAAAGTGTTTTATCTAATCTTCCGGTTTATTTTATGTCGTTGTTTGATATGCCAAAATCCATTGAGTTAAAGCTCGAAACAATAATGAGGAAGTTTCTTTAGAATAATAGAAATGGAAGTAAAAAAATTCATTTGGTAAAGTGGGATAAGGTCTTTCGGAAAAAACAGCATGGCGGACTTGGGATTAAGAAATTGAAATGTATGAATGATGCTCTCTTAGTTAAATGGTTGTGGAGATATGCCAAGGAGATTGATGCTTTGTGGAGAAAGATTTGTTCTTGAGAAATACGGTACAAATGATACATTTTGGCTGTCTAACTGTCCTAAAGGAAATTTTGGTACTTCTGTTTGGAAGGGGATAATGCTACGAAAAAACTTTTTCATCAAGAATATCAGATTTAAAGTTAACAATGGAGATAAAACAAGATTTTGGGAGGATGCTTAGGTTTTAAACGAACCATTAAACATTTTATTTCCAAACTTATATGTTGTTGTCCGTTCTAAAATTTCTTCTGTCGCAGAAATTTGTAATGGCTCGGCTACATAAATTATTAATAAGATGCATACTTCAAGACGACTTCCTACCGCGACTAGAGGAGAATTGGAAATAATCTCTGATTGTATTGCAGACTACAACATCCAAAGTCACCATGAAGATTTTTACAATGGTCATTGTCTCCTAAGAATCACTTTCTTGTCAAATCAAGCTATGCGAAGTTGGCAGAAACATCATTTGACAGATTGGATAATGATATTGGAGATGATTTTAATTTCATTTGGAGGTAGAAGTATCCCCCCAAAGTGGCGTTTTTTATCTGGTGTCTGTTTCATCGTCGTTTACCAACAAGAGATTCTCTCATTCGAAAAGGTATTAGTACCCCATCAACTTGTGTTTTCTGTGATAAGGATGAAACTGCAAAACATTTATTTTTGCATTGCAGTTATGTGAGTGAATTATGGGTCACTTTTAGGAAGGAAATGAAGCTGCAGTTTGTTATACCAGACGATGTTTCTACTGCGATTTTATCCTGGAAGATTTCTCATTTAGATGATCAGAAGAAGTACTTATGGAATTTGATTGTTGTTGCTATTATGTGGTGTACGTGGAAGGAACTGAATTCTCGCATCTTTACTTCAAAGGAACACAATGTTGCTTATACAACTCGCATGATAAAGAACACTTTGTTTCAATGGGCTCCAAGTTTTAAGGATTTTGAAGACGTCTCTTTTAATATTGTTGTTGAGAATTGGTTTAGTGTTTATTTTGAACCACCTTAGTTTTAGAGTTTTTTGGGATCTTTGTTTTTTAGGATCTCTTTTTCTCTTCTCTTTTCTATTTCTTTCCTCCCTCTTTGGGTGGGTATAATCCTTTTGTACTCCCCTTTTAATCTAATAAAATCTTTGTTATTGATAAGTGCATAATTCATATGATTTTAGTGTCCATTCCATACTTGTTTTAGCTATTATTCTTGCATGTATTCGTATTATTACTATTGTTTTCTCTTATTTGCTTCTAATAGGTGAATCATCCATAAAGGAGCTACAAAGTGCTGAAAAAAGCAAAGAAGAGAAGTATTCCAATTATCCAAGTTCCCAAGTCCAAGAGAAGTGGAAGAAAAGCGACGAAAAGGAACAAAACGCTCAAAACAAGAGAAGGGCCAAAGAACGATATTAACTCATTCAAATCATGGATTTATCATCACCATATTAAATAGAATTGAAAAATAAAAATAATGCAAAAATAATGAGGTCATTCCGAGTTCGGAAGAAGAAGTTGTGGCCAAAACGAGTTTTTATTGAATACCGAAGACAGTAAGTTACGCATACGGGTACGCATACCTTAGTTCCGAAAATTTCTGCTGGAATTTGAAGTTCGCGGACTGGTACGCGTACTTAGCAAGTGGTAAAACATGTATGCACACCTTAGAAGGCCTAAGGGCACGTTTGGAGTCGTTATTTCGTGTTTTCGGGTCGGGTTCTTGAACCGAACTAAATACTTGAAGGCCAAGCAATGTAAACCTAGAAAAAGGTGTTAGGTTATGTAAAATGATATCATATCATCTCATATTAGAAGCGAGGGTTTATTCAACATCAAAACCTAGGGTTTCCCTTTTAGAGGGAAACCACCATTCTTCATCTTCTTTGTAATATGAGTAGCTAAATCCTTTGTTGATTAAGGATGAATTCAATGTTCTAAGCGTGAAGCTTTATTAATAATACAAATCTATTGAAAGTTTTTATCATCATCGTTTGTCTTTACCATATCTAGGGTTTATGAGTTATTCTTAGATTGATTTGGGATGCATACTAGATTAGTCTATTGATTGTTCTATTGCTAGTAGAAGTTATGAGATAAGTAATCGTCGATTAACTCTCTACACGAGTAGAAAACGCGAGACATTACAAAGGGATTCTATGGATCAATCGTGTGTAAAGACAACACCAGCAAGTAAACCTTGATCTAAGAGTTTAACTACTGGGATCAACCTAAATTCACAAAGCTTAAGGCATTCGATTGGATTACGCCTTGAGTGATCTACTACTTGGTGGTTCGTTGGATAGAACCTGGTAGTCGAGAACTTTCGTATCCAGTGATTGAAGGAGTTTTGGGGATAACACTGATCTAGCTGTTATTCTATGGTTGGTGATGAATGGTTCTTACGAACAATAGATAAGTATACTAATCTATCTATCGCTTGGTAACGGCGAAGGATTCCTTGATCATCTTTTTTTTTATTATCTTTATATTTATATTACAACCAAAACCCCCTTTTGTTATTTACTTTATTTTGCTGATCAAATAACCTATCAATTACACAACTCTCTGTGGGAACGATCTCTTACTACCGTTATATTACCAGTTAATTAGTGGGAAATATCTTTATTAATTTGTTGTGCCTACGAAAGCTCATCAGTTATCGATCAAAAAAAATAAAAAAATAGTTTTAAGGTCCTATAATTTTTAGGTTTTACTAACATAAGTTTGGAAGTGTCTCATGATTCGTTACCAATCAATGTAAAGAGTTTAAAATCATCAATTCCAACTTATGTCTTTGCAACCTTATTGCATTTTTGTCTAGTATCGAGAATACCACACGAGATCATCAAATGTAGTATACTTACGACACTTAGATAAAGAGTGGAAAATTCGAACTTCCAGCACAAAGAGGATTCGAACTTCCAGCACAGAGAGGGTTATAAAAGGGTTAGTGTCTTTGACTTTGCAAGAAGAAGTCATTGCTTTCATATTTATTGTACCTGCAAAGGAGGCTACAGTCAAAAAGTTCATGTATCAAAAAGAGAACGAAATAGGATTGAATTAGGGGGCATCAAATATGTTCCATTTACTATAAGGGCTAAGAAGCAAAAAAAAAAATATTAAATAGTAGATACCAAAATAATAAAAATTATTATTTATTTTCTAATCATACCTCGAGATACTTTCTAATAACATTTAAGGGCTAAAAGGCGCACCCTTACAAATGCGGTTATGAGGGTGACCTCGTTACATAACGACTCAACCTGTAAATTTGTTCCCATTCAAGAGACGAATACACAAGTCAGAATAGCCTTGGCATAGCAATCCCATGGTATCGACTTGGGCCTGACGGAAACAATAATAAACAATGTAAACAACTTACAACATCTTGAATGTTTCAATGTTACCGATTTCCTTAAGTATACTCTCGGTGATTTCTTCCACATGAAATCTGCCATAACCAGACAAAAACATAATTGAAAAGGTATCAATCATCAGCACAAGAATCTCGTGACACCATACAAATGCAATAATTTGCTAGGTGTGTTCGTGGTTTAAACTTTCGTTATTTCCAAGTAAGAGAATCCACCGATCTCGGGTGATAAGATTCTAGTAAGATTCATACTCAACAATTGCATGCGAAACAAAAAATAAAAGAAGAATAACCAATTATGATGTATATTCATATATAGTAATTGATTTTAGCAGCTAGATATAGTAAGTGAAACCAATCAAATTGGAAAGCAACTAATGAAAGTAGACAGACATAGACTATTCAAACGGAGTAGATAACCACCCATAGGAGAGGAAATTTTGAAGCACAAAATGTTGGCAATCTTGTGTATAAACTGTAATAAGAATAAGAACAGAGAAGAAGGATGCAAACCCAATTAGACAAACCAAAGTCGAGGCAAGGATTATATCCTCTAGCCTTAAGACAGATTCACCCCGCACTGGTGCTTACGGACTATCGATGTCTGTCTCCCAGGATACAATGACTTTCTTGTTGATGTAGTAGCACTTCAAACTTCGAGAAACGACGAACCAAACTTATAGTGAACTCTCTTAATTGACGCAAACGTAATCTCTAGAGAATGCAGTAGAATGAATATTAGTTTTCGGATCCATAATTCTAATCTAAGTGTGCAAGGTATTTATTTATAGATTATACTAATACCTCTTTATTGAAACATCGTGAAGCTTCATGGAGTCGCTTTCAATTCCAAGGGTTTCATGTGAAAAATTATGTCCTTTCACGATGGGATATGTTTCCTGGAAATTACCCAACTCAATGGACCGGTTCTAATAGGCCCAAACCTATTAATCCCAAACCAATGACTCCAATAGGTATTATAAGAATTTTCTATTCATATGACAATTTTCCAACTATTTTTCAATTTGGAAAACCAAATTTGTGATATTATGTTATGTCTTGACGAATACAATGACGAAATATATAGTATCATTAGGCAATTGCTCTCAAAGTGCGCACTCTAAAAGAAACAGTGTATATGAATTGTATCAAGTCGGCAAATGATACAAATTCAAGAGAGAGCTTATAATTGCATCATCGAGGGGAATGGGCTTAAAGCCTACATGTAACAAATGACTTCTAATAGGAGTCATTCGTTATGTGCAATCTTGTGTATAAACTGCAATAAAACAAACTGAGAAGAAGAGATATGCCAACTCAATTATAAGAAACCAAAGTCGAGGCAAGGATTATGTCCTCTAGCCTTAAGACAGATTCACCCCGCACTGGTGCTTACGGACTATCGATGTTTTTATCCCAGGATACAACGACTATCTTCTCGATGTAGTAGCACTCCAAACTTCGAGAAATGACGAACCAAACTTAAAGTGATGAACTCTCTTTGAACACAAACTAAATTGATGATTTTAGAATACAGTAGAATGATATTAGGTTACTGATTGATCTCTATCTCTAAGTATGTGTAGGGTATTTATAGAAATTACTAGTACCTCTTGATGAAAAGTCATGTTGCTTCAAATACCTCTTCAATGAAGGATCATGATGCTTCAAGGATTTCTCAAGGGATGCGTCTTATGAATTCAAATTGAATTCCAGAAGGGTTGTTTCCCTTCACGCACGCATGGTTTTAGGTTCCTTACCATTTCAAATTTGAAACTATCTTAACCTCACTAACAGGCCAAACTAAGCTCATGCCCAACCCAAAATCCAATACGGTACTAGTTAGTGATTTTCCCATTCATATATAAAAATGGGGTACAATTTTCCAACAAACACCAGTCCAATTGGTGGTACATAGGTCTACATGCTTATTATATACTCCCTCCGTTCCTAAATAATAGGCTGGTTTCCTAATTGGAAAAGTCAAATGTTACTTTAGTTTTATGGGACCACTTTTCTCTTAACTTCTTTTGATGACAAGTGTCATGTGGACTATTTCACTTTACTTCTTTTGCTGACAAGTGTCATGGGAACCCTTTCACTTCACTGGTTTTATTGACAAGTGTCATAAGGACCACTTTCAATGATTAGTTCTCTTAATTTCCTTAATTTTCTCTAAAAACAAAACCAGCCTATTAATTAGGAACAGAGTGAGTATATTTGTTCAAGAAATTCCTTGGATCATTCAGATTCTGTTCGACTGGTAGTAATGCATTCACTCTACACAAATTCGACTGACTTCAATTAGATGCTATGGATTTACCATTTTGTATTGATTAGTCCAACCAAAGCCCAATTTCCCAATTTAGTTCAACAAATAAATTTTTTTACTGTGATGCAACATAGTGACTAAGACTTGAGTAAGTCAGCTGAAAATGAAGTCTCTATTAACAGGAAAAAATCAACCAAAATTGAAAGCTATATAACATCATGATCAACAATAATAGGGGATACAAGTGGACATAGAAAAATCCAACATGTACATGTAATCTCTCGATTATTTGAGCAAGTTTTCTAGCATATAGGTTTTTTATTTTCTCAGCCCTACAACTCATTGAACTTTGAATCTTCATTGTCGTTCTCTTGCTTAAATCACAGAGCCATCAATGGAAATAAGTGGAGCATTACCCTCTTTTTCTAACCTAACCTTAACTCCACATTTTAACTCGACCAGGAAGGTTAAACTGGTAAAATACATCACTCAGCGGGTTGGACCAAGTCCGCAACACTCACATGGTTGATAGTGTGTCACTCTAATAATCTACAACAGTGACATTATTGCAAGATAAGGTTTTTTTTTTCTCTTACCATAGCGAGTCCTAAATATTTCATCGTATCATATACTTTGCGGTCCTAAAGAACCGTTTTTGGGGACTACTCAAAAATGGTGGGGGACTACTCTCCATTTTTTTGGGTGGATATTAGAAGTAATGATTAGTCACCCCTTATCTAAGTTTTTTTCAATACCAAACTTGCCCTTGGTAATTAAATTAGTTAGTGTAATGATTTATTAGTGTTAGTATACTTCAAATTTAGTTAATGTTGCTTGAATTGGCAAAATCTTTCGAAAAAATGAAAAATTTATAAACTGATTTCGACCATGGAAATAGAGTTCGGCTAGGACATCTGAAGAACAGGTAGCCGAACTCATCTGCAAGTGTAGTTCGGCTAATGGTTCTGAAAACACAGGTAGCCGAACTCAGCTTTAATGGAGTTTTTGCTTTCAAAAAAAAGTTCGGCTAGGAAAAAAAATTGCGACGTAACCGAACCACATGTTCGGCTGGGAAAGAAAAAAAATCGACGAAACCGAACTCAATATATAGGTTTTCATAGAAAAGTTCGGTTAGGAGAAAAAAATTGCTACGTGACCGAACTAAAAGTTCGGCTGGGAGAAAAAGGAAAATTAAGTTGCGACGTAACCGAACTTTTAGTTCGGTTGGGAATTTTTTTTTACGAGGTAATCAAACTTTTCTCTGAAAGAAAAAACTCCATTAAAGCTGAGTTCGGCTAGTTCGACAAACTGTTTCACATAATTCTTAGCCGAACATCTCTCTGCAACTTCCATTTTCAACTCATTTTGATGATTACTTCTCATTTTTTCAACCAAAAACGAATGACAATTAATGGGTTTGTTATAATTTTGATTTTGTTTTGTTTTGTTAATGATTTAAATTAAGTTATATATAGAGGTGGTTGTGGTGGTGGTTCAAGGTGGTCGGTGGTGGTGGTGGTCGGTGGTGGTGAGCGGCGGTGGTGATGGGAGGAGGTGGTTAAATATGTATAAGTTAAGGGTAAGTTAGTCATTTCCACACTTTAGGACATCACATATAATTATAGGGTAGATATTTTATCACTTAGTAGTCCCCACAATTTTTAAGTAGTCCCAAAAAACGGTTCGTCCAAAAGATACCAGCAACATGAACTTTTACTGTATAGAATCCAGTTGGGCTTGTAAAGATCACGTTTGTTGCACTGGGATTTATTTTACTAAACTTTGTTTCACGTCAATTGATTATTAATATAAATGGCTCTCCCTGGTCCCGATGCACACCATCTTCATCTTAATAGCTAGCTGAGAAACACGGTATTGTTTGGTATAGCTAAGGTTATCCGGGGACTATGTTTATAGGTAGCTAAGAAGTTTAGGATTAGTTAGGCCGCTAATAACCGATTAGGTTATGAATCTGGCCTTTAATTATCTTTGCAATATGTTGGGAAGTCTGGAATGAAAGAAATCGAAGAGCTATGAAAAATAAACTCCCAAAAAATAAAGACACAATGATAATAAATGTAAAAGCATCAATCTACAAATGGGGTGCAGTGGGCAATTGGTTTTGGGGCACTTCTTTTAGAGATTTAGTATCTCATTGGAAAGCTGTAATAGACACAATTTAAAGCTTGTATCTTTCTCAAATTGGGTCTTTAGAACTTATTACATTTTCATTTATACATTTTAACCTTTTACCTTAAAAAAAACAAAAAAAAAAACTGATTAGGTTAAGGTTAGATATTAATGTGCCGAGGCATAATCTTTGCCGTCCAACTTAGAGAAGATCTTCACCGTCTTTCGTCCATGATAGATACCGCATTTTCCTAGAACATTGATTTGGCACTAGAGAGAGCAGCTTGTGGGCTTTCCTCCGAGAAAATATTTGTCACGCTACAGGCTGGTGTGGCACCATCTTAGACTTTTGTATGTAGTACCAGTAGAGACGTGTGACATTGACTGCTTGAGTTGTGAGTCTTGTGACTGATAAACCCTAGTTAGCAATTCGGCGAATGATTCGCGAATTATTCGCGAATCCGTCCGAATCCGTTGCATTCGGCCGAATTATCCAAAGACCGAACAGGTTACGCGCATTATATGGGGTTTCCGAATTATTCGCGACTAATTCGGATTCGGGTATGATTCGGCGAATCAATTCGGGCCGGTGACTAGGCGATTCGGACAGTGACTCGGCGATTCGAACCCATTTAAGTGTTTTTTTTGAGAGTTATTAAAAAGAAATTGGTGGTGGGGATTGAACCCATGAGCTCTAACTTGCTAATTAAGGCTCAAACCATTGAGCTATTTGATTGTTTTTGTCTATTCCTAATGTATTATCTATATAATACAATAAAATTGTTTTAAATCATTCTTTCAACTCCATACAACCTTAAAAATATACTTTTTATTAATTTTATGTAACCCGAATTTTCCGTACCGAACTTATATTTCTAAAACGAATTATAGACGTACGTATCCGTTCCGAACTACACTCCGAACAACGAACCGTTGACCGACTTTTTGACCGAATCCGACCTATCCAAATCCGTAAAATTCCCGAACGTATGCCGTCCCGAACTCCTCTCCGTACCCCGTATTGCTAACTAGGTGATAAACTCCGTTCTCAAGAAAGATGTACAGGTTTGACTATGATTTAGACCCTTTTTTGTTATTTTTCTATCCAGCCTAACAACAAAAATAAATAAACAATTTGCCTCTAGTAACGCTTCAAAAAATAAAAAAATTGTCTGTTATAGTACACGTTTGAATTATGCACCCTCTTTTTTATTTCACCCTTTTCATAATCAATCACTACTATAGTACACTAGGTGTTTCGCCCGTGCGTTGCACGGGCTTGAGTTTAGATTTCTTGGATATCAAGTGCTCTTTGTTGAACTATATTTAGACTGCTTTACTCCTTGATTCTTAAATTGGTTGGCAGGGTCCTTCTGCCAATTGTTGTACAATTGATCTTTGTACAGTGAATTAGGAGTACCATGAATTAGAGTACCCAAAAAATAGTGAACACAACAGTCTCTGTGTTGTGCTTCTGGTTTGGTTTCCTCGTAAAATATAATGGTCCATCAAACAAATTCATGGACTTAAGTTCAAATTGAAAGCAATAATGTTACACATAATTAAAGTAAATTAAGTATGATTTTGCTTAACAAATTCTACTCTACTTGTCACTTCTATAAAATATGGGAATTACTTTCATCTTTCAAGGATGCGGCATAAAAGAATCTGGAAAGTAAGTAAGATTCAACATCTTCACGGAGAAGGATCTACAAACTATAAATTTCGTTGAGTAGTATATAATTTAGAAGTAAATTAAATTCCTACTGGAACTCAATCCCATCTCAAATCACCGTAGTTTGACATTTTTGTGTATGGTTCTAATCGTAGCTTCTTCATCTTCACACGCTCCACCTCAAGTATATTGATCCGAAAACCTGTCATCTCACAACCTCCGCCTAGTTCTTCTAAGACAGTCTCTTTAACTCATTGACTCTGAAACATTATGTCCCGGTTGTTTATTGAGTTCATGTCCATAACCTCTCAATCTTGTTCCACATAAAATATCATAAGAGTAATGGAGAATGTCAACTTACTCAGTTCCTAACATACAAATAATTGGTCGTATCGTTTTTCTTTTTCCAACTGATATTGGGTTAGTATTGTTGCATCTAATCATAGATGCTTCAAAAAGAAGTAAATATTATATGTAGAAACACTAACCCAATTCATTTAGGTTTCGTAATTATTGTTGCGTTAGAAGCCACCACTCCATCTGCGTTCGCCATATTTGCTTTTTAGTATATGTTGGCTGCCTATGGAGTTTACATGAACCAAATTTTCAACCAAATAAATTAATTCAGAAGAAATCATTTGTTGTTTATAATTATGTACTTCAAAAAAAAAAAAAAAAAAAAAAAAAAAAAAAAAACGTGAACATTTCGGTATAATAAATAGTGTATATTCTCTGGACATCTCCAAGGATGATCAACTGGGAAATAGGCTAAACAAACCCAAATAGAGAGTTTATTATATGATAAGAACATGAATCACAAAGTACATAAATAAAATGCGATAAACCAAATACTCAATTTACCAATGTAAAATACAATAAAGTTTTTTACTATAAAAGAGAGCTCGATAAGAAGATATACCTTGCGAAGAGGGATGCCACTAATACTGGTTCCTGCCTGGTTCCTTCCCACCATTGTATCATTTCTTTGGCAAGCTCAAATTGAGCTTGTTCACTCAATTTCTAAAAATAGTTACGTTAAAATAAACATTGACCCTTAAATGCTCATGAACAGCCCAATACCGGCAAGAGTAGTCACAATAGATAAACAAATCAAACCATATTCGTCGACGTAATTGAGAGCATCTACCCTGTAGAAATGTAAGGTTACTGTTCATTGTGAGTCCATCTAAAAGATTCATTTCTCGTAAGAACTATCTTTAGTAAGCTACTTAATGAAAAATATAATACTATTTCCACTTAACAAATCATGTCATCTAACACATACCACATACGAAAACTAATTCACAAAATAAGAAGAGACATCACACAACCCATAGAAAGAACACTAATCTTGTCAAGTTCTTACATACAAAAAAATATACTATGGATAAAAAAAAATATGTTAAAGCATGAATAAAAAAATAAAAAAAAAATCAATATATGCCTGTTCGATGAAGTTTATCTGTCATTAATAAAAAACTCCATCTCAAATGTCTCTTTATACCTGTTAGTAAAACAGGAATTTCCAAATATAGTGCGTTTGGCAACTCTGAAAATTCACGGATATTTTGATATGCTAGAGCTAGCAACAGTGACAAAGGAAAATGACACTAGCAACCTGCAGAAATAACTCCGATATTCATATAATACCACAGATTATCGCGAAATTAAAGAGTAAATCTTACTGGAAAGTGTTCCTCGCTCATTTGATCATCTTCTTCTATTTCCTTAAGAACTTCTCCTAATATCCAGTGAAGTAATCATCTGCGCTTCTCTCTTATAACACTCTTCTACTTCCATCTCTTTACAATTTTGTGCTTCCCTCTCTCTCTTAATCTTGTTTTCTTATACTACAATTGTGTCGAGTACTTTGCAACATCAAACATTCCGTTAGCATTATTCAGACTCTCCACAAACAGTATTCATATTTTCTCACCTAACAAAAGAAACAACATACATTCAATCAAAGTTAAAACATATATAATTAATAGCGTCAAGTAATTGCAAGCAGTACCAATTTGGTGTACGCCATAACATCAATAGCTTTCTATATTATGGGTAGATGCAAATAATTTCCAGATTCATCTGCATACCGAAGTTTATGTTTCTTGTAGATGTATATCAGCAACATCAGTTCGATAGAAAAATAGGCATTCATGTTCTGACTAAGTTCAAACATTCACCCTCAAACTTGAACGTCCATAATGGAATCTGGTCACTATAAAAATATCAATTACCTTTAATAACTGGAAAAAGTTGAGTAGAATATAAGCCACTCGCAACCTTTACCTGGCATATTCCATTGGTCTCCATGCTCTTATTTCCCCTTCCACACATCATTGAAGACAACCTATAAGATAAAACGAAAACAGGAGCAGATAATCTATCATGAGAAGATAAATTATATAATGAAACAGCATAAACAACAATAATCAAAGCACGTTACAAACGCGGGAACAACATATCCCCTGTGAACATGGGAAACATGAACAAACGCGGCCGAAAAACCTCATCTATTTTATGGTGGTGGGTCACAGTTAAAACTCAATGAATACAAAGGGATTCTCCCAACTAAATTTAAGGAACCTCAAAATTAAGGCTTTTGTACAGTGATTAGCACCAACTGTAGAATTTTACTGGGGAGTTATATACATCTATATGATAGAGGAAGATTCGAATTAGATCGATTCATTTTCCAGGGATACTGGGTATATACGACAGAAAGAAGAAGAGTTTCTCTGCCTGTCGAGATTACTTGTTAGATCTAGTTTACTCATTGTTCATAATAGAATCTATGGCGATGACATCGAAAGGAGGAGAATAGAAATAGGGTATGGGTTAACCGGTTAAGTAGGTTTAATTATAAAAGGCACCAAATATGTATAGTGAAACATAATACAATCAGATCATGCTTATAGAATGCTCAAACAACACCGTCCAGAAACCAATACCGTTGAAACAATTATACCCCCGTATAAGCATCAGGAAGATCCTTTTTCCCTACGCATGTTCCTGAAAAGAAAACAAAGAAGAAAGATAAAAAAGATTACAAATCAGGTTTGGATGTTGTTTGAAAAACCAAAGAAGAAGGAGAATAGGGAGAAGAAAAGAGGTAGCAAAAGTTTATTTGTTAAAACGAAGGAAATAGACAGAGGGAATTCGGCAGCAGAATGGGAGGTTAGGGTTTTACTTTCGAGCTCACAAATAAGGGTATCGGTTTGGTTGTGCCAGTAGGTTTGGAGGATAGATTTGATATCTGGATATTACCGAAAACATCTCAAAACGCTCAATTCCTATTGGTCGAGGGCCAGGAGCTCTAGAATCCAAGCTTTTGGCCTAACTTTCAATGTGAGGCCAGCAATTTCTACTCAAATTATATATACAATAGTTAGCAACCAGAAACAAATTAATATTATAAACTATGTTCATGGGGTAAATAATTGCTGCTTGATACTCCCTCCGTCTCTAAAATAATTTACACACCAACCTGCCTATCTTTTAGAGACGGAGGGAGTATTCTTTTTTTTATATAATATTTAATCCCATGATCCCAGAATGTACATGACTCCTTCCGCTTTTCCCCACTTGCATCAGCACCGTTGAAACGGAGCACCATATGATAATACGTAGTCTTCATGTGCGCCGACTGATCAATCACATTTTGTATAGAGTCAGCTGGCTACAAGCCTGCCCAAACACCACTCTCCACACGTACCGATCAACTCTGGCTAGGACAATCCCAACCCACGTCGAAGATTTTCGGCTCATGGATCTCTGTTAAGGATCGAGCAAGAGAGAGGAGAACATAAACGCGGAAGCACAAAACGATTACATTGATAATAATTTTGGTGTCTCTTTCTCATTAATTCTTCAAGATAATTATACAATCCCAAGACTTGATTCTCAAGACAATTCCTGATATAACTCTCACAACTTAAGTGCATATCTCCTAAATATGGACTCTCATATATTATTTCCTATTACCCTCCTTCAAGATGGAGCATGTAGATCCCTAATGCCCATCTTGAACAAAAGAAATTTAAACTTAGCTTTCCCTAACAATTTTTTTTTTATGGACGTTTCTGCCAATTTCGGTTCTCATCATAGTTTAAGGACGTTTCAGTCCCATCTTCATAGTTTTAGGACATTTCGGTCCCATCTTCGTAGTTTAAGGACATTACGGTCCCAATAAAAATTTAGGGATATTACGGTCTTCTTCGTAATTTAGGGACATTTCGTTCCTCTTTGAAAGTTTAAGGACAGTCCTCTTCGTAGTTTATGTACATTTCGGTCCTCTTTGGAAGTTTAGGGACATTTCGGTCCTCTCTTCCAATTAATCACTGTCAACAACCAACAGCATAACCTCTCGACTCCATTGTCAATAATCAATCACCACCATGAACCACGAGCAGCTACTCATCTTCATTTCTTATCTCAACTTCAAGCCACCGATTTCAACGACTAAGTCATATAACCAAAAAAGACAAAACCCTAATTAAGTCCTTCCAAATCTATCAGGAACATCACATCCTCGTTCTTCTACAACTGTATCAACCACCATTCCCTGTCATGTAACTGTTGATCCTCATATTAATGGAAGCAATACTTCTTTCCTTCATCCGGTATTTCACCTCCATCAACTTCATGCTAACCTTGTTCGTATTCTTCATGCTCGTTCCTTCTTTATCTCAGTCTCTAAAACAAACCCTTAATCAGTCACGATCTGTACCAACTTTTCCTTCAACAGCCAAACGAACAAACCCACACGAACGGAGGGGATGCATCACACTTCTTATCCAGAACCCATCTGTGCAATAGAATCTTCTTTATTCCCTAAATATGGACTCTCATATATTATTTCCTATTAATCTCCCAACATCATCAAAAACCCTATCCTGCTTCACCCTTTGGCACTTTTCTGGCTGGCTCGGAACTCTAACGTCTACAAAAACAAGGGTATATTTATTAAATACCCCTAGTTTTGACACCCAATAAATATACCCTTATACAATAATATAAATACCCCTATCATTTAAATACCTTATCCCTTAAAAAACAGATTACCTTAATACCCTCACTTACAATATTATTTTCCATTTAAAAATCTTATCCATTAAAAAAAAATATTATTTTACATCCATCAACAGCACCGCAGCCACCACCACTCCGCCACCACCACCACTCCGCCACCACCACTCCGCCGCCGCCACCACCACTCCTCCGCCGCCGCCACCACGACTCCGCCGCCGCCACCACCACTACGCCGCCACCACCACTACGCCGCCGCCACCACCACTCCGCCGCCACCACCACCACTCCGCCACCACCAATAATATTCCACCACCGTCACACACCACCACCACTGTTGTTGCCGCCGCCGCATCGCCGCCGCCACCTAAAGTTGATCAAAAAAAATCAAAAGTTCAAAAATATTTGCCAAATTTGGTTGTTGATTCCATTTTTTCATTGTTGATACACAAACATTGGTTGTTGACTCCCTAAAACTAAGGTCAATTTCTATTGTTGATACACAAATATTTGTTGTTGATTCCATTTTTCTATTGTTGATACACAAACATTGGTTGTTGACTCCCTAAACTAAGGTCAATTTCTATTGTTGATACACAAATATTTGTTGTGACTCCTTACACTAAGATCAATTTCTATTGTTGATACACAAATATTGGTTGTTGATTCCATTTTTCTATTGTCATTAGTACAAAACAAAGCTAGGATAAGTTAGCATGTGTTAGTGGTGGTCAGGATTTGTCCTGTAAGAGATAAATTAAGGGTTGTGGTTCTCCTGGCCACCCCCTACAACTCGCACGCGTGGCATTAATTCCAATATTATGAATGAAAAATGAATACTCAAGTATGGATTTTCAAAAATTATAACGAGGGGGTTCGAACTCATGACCTATTGTGTCATAAGAGTGGCCTCTAACCAGTGTTCCACCTTGGTTGGAATTAATAGAAAAGATAAATCAACGGTGGTGGTTTGTTCAACTTAAATATCATAATTGCTTATTAATTAGTGTTTCACTAATTGCACATAATAAATAACCTAAATAATCTATTCATTATAAAGTGTTTTATTAATATGTGTTTCACTAATTGCTCATAATAAATGACTAATCATTTTTTAATTATAAATGTTTTCTTAATTAATTATAATATGTATTTCTATTAATAAGTAATTTGATAAATAATATCAATAGACATGTTTGGCGCCAATGAGTATTAGAAGAGGTGGAGGCCGAAAGATTAATGGTGGTTAAGGGCGGCGCCAAGAACAATTATATTTATTTTTGTTCTTTTATCATAAAATGGGATACGAAGTCCATTTTTCACATGTATCCAACTTGCCAAGAGTTTTTTCTCCCTCTTTCCTCAAAATCCTGGCTTCGCCCCTGGTTTGTGGTGGAAGAAGTAGTGACGGTGAGTGCTAGTGAGTAGTGATGGACAATATTAATTTTATGTTGTCGTTACAACATCGATAACATCGTAGTGTGGAAGATGTGGTTGGTTGTTTTTAACACTTTTGATAAAGGAAGGTACCGTTTATTTCCGGGATGATATCATACAAGATAATATTTTCATGATCGTAGTTGGATCACCCAAATTGTACCCCTGTTATCTTTGGTACTATATCGTATAAATCATGATTTTTTAATGTTAAAATAAAATTGATTGCAATACAAAAAAGAATATATACACGGAAAAAAAATAATGAAACCAATCAATTGACGACATTTTTTTCAATCTAAACCTCGTACATGGCATTTGTGATTGAAAATTAGAATTGCGTCCAACAACCTACATGGGGTGGGCGGCAGTGATGGTGGCAATGGTGGAGTCAAAAATTGACATTGAGGAGGCCTACTTTTTAAAAAAAAAAAAAACATGTAAACTTTGGTGGACTAAACCATAAATATATATGGACAGAGTACTATTTATAAAATAAACTAAAAAATTCATGTAGTTATTAAAAATTTAAGGGGTTAGAGCCAGGTTAGTCAACCCTTGGCTCTGCCACTAGGTGGTGGTGGATAAAAAAAATGGATTCATATGGTTTTATGGTGGTGGTGGGTATTGGTGAACAAAAACATATTATGCTAATTTTGTAATGCCACAAAATATGTAACGTTATATTATAAAGTATAAAACGTGGTTGATCATTCTAATGTTAAAATAAACTCGATAAAACACATGTCCATTTTAAAAAATCGGTGCAATCAATTGCCATGTTATTCGCTCTCTCAAGTACTATTACATTTTTTTTTTCCTAAAAGACCATCAATGTCGATTTGTTTCGCGACAACTACCTACAAAGACAACAACTTTTTGAAAATATTTGTTTGTTCATAAAAATAATCATAAAAAACCCTAAATCATAAATCTAAATTTCGCCTCCGATGTTTATAAAATATTTTTTATATTTTACATTCTCAAATCATGCGACCTCTTGATTACAAATCAACAATATCAAATTACGGATCAATATGTATAGGTTTCATTCACTGGGTTAGAAGGTAGAGTAGATACAGATGGGTAGATCACACAAAGCAGAACATGACTGAGAATACTTCAATAATTTGGTCAAGAAATAAGGTCAAAAATTTAAGATTAACTTTCTATAGGACTAATTAGATCGGCTTCGATAGGAGCCGACTAAAATATGGATTAATAATAATTTCCACGTAAGACAATTTCAAAACATAGTTTGGCTAACTCTGCCTATGTAAAGAGTGATCAAGATTTGTCCTTCCTAAATTGCTATGTTATCTGAGAAGAAGGTGATATCTAAGATTGAGGTACAATTCAAATCCATTAGATTCATACCATTTACAACTGGACGCCTTGAAAAAAAAATTGACGTGTTGTTATTATTATTACAGGTAAGGGATACATTGACCACACTTGCGCAAATAGCTCACTTCGCAAATGATTGGTGTTGCATGTACTGTCTAGAATGCAACGACGAATTTGAGGAAACAAGGCACCAGAAGCAGTGTCCGGAGTATTTTGGATATAGTAACTTAGAACCGATGAAATACTTATGTTCTTTTTTTTTTTTTTTTTTTTTCCACAATCTATTTATTTAAGAAAAATGAACATTGCAAATACATAACATCAACAAAAATTAGGCAGATTGCGTTTGATGATAATGGCTACCGATGGTCCGGAAACGGCAAAAGAAAGGAATTGTTTTAGAAGAATTGTTGGGATATACGATGGATTACTTGATACGAATGAAAGAGGTATAACTATTTCGATTCTGAAATCACATAAAGTTCATAGTAGAAGATGACATCAAGTTTAAAGTTAGTAACAAACATAATATGGCTAACTAAAATGTTAAAAACAAACAAGATATATAAACTTAGAAAGCCGTGGGACTTGAAGAGACCAATTTTGAAAACTACAATCTTAGAAAGCAACGATCCACAATACCATTTTTTTTTTATAAATATTCAATGTAGAAGATGCCAACTTTTGGTAAAGGATCTATTGACAACCTATAAATTTGAAATAGGATCAGGGAGTACAATATGTTTTCAAGGTTCTTTATGAGGTAATGTGTCGCCAGATTGTATTCCAAGTGAAGGTAAGAACATATGGAAGTGACAAAATGTCCAAGACTTTTGAAGTTACCAAAGCCTTCGTTAAGACGAACTGTTGGGCACAATACTTTGTTGAAGATTTAATGGCAGAGGTTTGCATATATACAATCCCTTCGAAAAGGTAATTGGTACACATTTTAAACATTGTCATCTGATGGGTGTTGAAAAATTACACGAAAATCATGTCACATTGGAGAGTTTGTATCATCTGTTCGATGCAAAAAAATATTATTCTCTGCCTATTTGGAGGATCGAGAACATGACCATGATAAATGAGTCAGCTGGAGCGAAATAGGAGCATGGGGAGACTTTTATGGACAATATTGATTAGTTGATTTCACTGAGATGAGTGCTGCTGACGACATATTTCCAAAAAATATTTAAACTTCCATGTTCATGTAGAGCATTATCTCATTATAAGCAATGAACCTAAATAAAAAATTGTCTGGAAGTTAAGATTATATTTCTTTCGTTTGAGCAAATCTCCGGCGGTAAAATATTAAAGGAAAAAAACAAGAAAAAAAGAGAGGAAAATCCCGACTATTTTTATGACAAACCCATATAAAATCATAAGGAGTTGATAAGTATTAGGGACACAAATTATACGATATATTAAAAATGAACCAACATCATGGCCCGTGCCGTTACGGCACGGGTTAAGGGCTAGTTGATACACAAAACATTGGTTGTTGACTCCCTAAACTAAGGTCAACTTCTATTGTTGATACACAAACATTTGTTGTTGACTCCTTACACTAAGATCAATTTCTATTCTTGACACACAAATATTGGTTGTTGATTACCATTTCTATTGTTGATACACAAACAAGAACCAAATAAAGACTGAAAACAAATAAGAACCAAACAATAACAAGAGTTTATGATTCACAATTTCAAATAACTACTGTATTCATGATAATTCCAACAGAAATGTGTCAATAGTCAATTAAAACATACCAAGAGCAAGTCACCTTCTCTAAAAGATACCTCCAAACTTGTTGGCCTTTACAAAGACGATGAAACCAATCAGTAACGTTTACTAGTCACTAAAAAATAGACTTCTATAAGTTTATCTACAAAATCAAACGTTTTATGATAAGAGAACTAACCCACAATGGTCATGCTGTCATCACCCTTCAACCAGAGTACACAGGTACACACCTAAATCATATCACCCCTAGACCACTAACAACAAAACAAAATATTGTTCTACAGGCAATTTTTTGAAGTAACTACACAGTATCATAAATTATTTGGTAGTCAAAATGAAACCATAAATCTCGAAATTTAAATGTTCTAACTAAACCATAGAGTTCAAAATGCAAATTCACACTCAAATCCGCTAACAATAACATAAATATAGGGCTTGGATTACAAAACCTTAAGTTCCAAATTGGTTTTCTATGTATCCAATTAAGAACTATTAAGAATCATAATTAACATTTATTTACCATAAAATTATGAAATGAAAAGAACCATATGAGTCTTCTCATGTCCATCACATGCTAGCTACATATATCCACTCCATTAAGTGCACTAACCATACTCAGATTAAATAGTTCAACACTTCCCCGTCTCTAGTACCTAGTCTCCAGTACCTAATCCATACTAGTACTGATCACCTCCACCATATCTAGTATATGCTCTTTGCTTTTACAAATCACAACCACCACCCTTTCCAATACCTTAACCGTACCGCAACAAAATGTTAATAACCACCACCACCAACAGTACAATAACTGAAATTTAAGCTTATACACAACAAATGTCACCCACCACCACCACCACCGGCAGCAGCAGCACCACCACCACCTTATCAAAACAATTTTGATAACTTTATTAGAAACCTAAAATAGACAACACACAAACATCATCCATACATATTTCCATCAAACTGTGCTTCATTGAAATTTAAGCTACAAAAAATAGAAATTTTATTTATAAATTAAATCAAACAACCAACAACATTTTTTATATAAATTTCAATCAAACTACAATAGTAAAACAACAAATATATGTTGAATAAGAACATATTCAAAAACATCAAAAAAGAAAGGTTAAATATCAACAACACATCCCAAAATAAAAATATTAAAAACCTCAAAGTTGAATCATACCTGAACCATATAATTTGTTGAATCATAGAAATCAAACTGAATGACCACAAATCCTCAAAAATTGAAATCAAAATTGTATACCACCAAATTGATGAACATACGAACTGAATCGGTCTTGATCTTCGATGAATCTAACATGCACTCTCTTCATCTTCAATTCAAAATTACCAAAATCGAATCCAAAGAAATCAGATCTCTAGATCTATATTAATCTGATTTCAAAACTCAATTTTCAAACTGCAAAGAAGAAGATGAAGTCTCATACTTGTAGTGGCAGACGTGACGGAGGTGGTGGTACTAATTGTGGTGGAGGCGATCACGATGGTAGTGGTGGTGAGAGCGACGGAGATTGTCGTGGTGATTTGATAGAGCGATGGAAATGTTGTCTTGGTTATTAGAAATAAAGAAAAAGGGAAGTTAGATAGAAAGGTTAAATAAGGAAATATACGAATTATGTTTTTATTAAAAATCTCAATTATATTATTAGGGGTATTTATAAAGGCCTATAAGGGTAATCATGAAGACCCACTAAAAGGGAGGGTATTTATTTAATTCCCACCAAAAACAAAGTACAAACACCAACACTGCACGTTCCCACCAAAAACAAAGTACAAACACCAACACTGCACGATCACGTAGTGGTATTATTTGAGGTTATGGTTTCTACGGCAGCACTGAAAGACGTTTAACGGCTGCCTTTGCGACGACATTCATGATTATACGTTGTTATATATATTATATTAAAGACCTTAAAAAAATGTTGCCGTGGAATAGCAAAAGCGCGGTCATGATAGCGGCTGCTTTAGCTCTAGCGAAAGCACGGTCGTTAAAAACGTTTGTAGAACACTAACGTGCTTATTCAAATAAATAGAAGAAGGAAAAAAAGGAGAAAATTGCGTCCCTCACATATACACGTACAGTAAAACCAACATCAACCAATTAACACATGATAATAAACTAGAAATTTAACGAAATTGATTAAAAGAAATCAGGAGAATAATTATATTCGTAATAAAGTAATTTCAATAAAGTAATTGTTGACATATAATGTAGAAAGAAAAGAAAACAAAAATGAGTTAGTTTCGTAAAGGATTAATTAAGAAACCTATTATAGGGGCTCCAATAAAAGAGTTTTGAGGGCTCCTAAGGATTCAAATATCCTACAATAAAGATAAGGGGACCTAATTCGTAAGAAAAATACTAAAATACCCTTAATTTATTAAATATTGAAACCTAAAACTAATTTGTTTTCATTTCCCTCCTTTTAACTCTTCCATTTTCTTCTTCCCCATCACCTTCATCGCCTATTTCTTCGATTAATCATCAATTCTCAAAATAATTCATTATCGGTTAACACCACTTAATCCACCCGCAGTGACTTTAATAAGGTAAAAATTAAAAAAACTCATCTTATTTCATTAGTTTTTATGCATGGATAGGTCGGAATCGATCGAATTAGGTTCTTGAAAAAACAGTTTCAGAACTATTTACGTACGCACTATCTACGGTGGGGTTTCCCAACCGTACGCGCAACCTACGGTTGGGAAACCAAACCGTAGACACTGCGTACGGTTGGGAAACCCAACCGTAAGTCATCTACGGTGTGGAGTTAAGAACTCCAAACCGTATATTCTGGGTTCAAAAATCCTACGGTTTGAATAAATCATACTTCCATACCGTAACTTGTACGTACGGTTGAGAAGCATGAAATTTTCCCAACCGTAGGTTAGTTTATAGTTCGAATTTGGGGTTTTCAAAAGCAAAAATAAATGACGAGTTTTCTTAGTTTTTTCTTTTTGTGATCGTCTTCTTCATCGCGACGGAGAATAAGAAGAGAGAAAGAAGAAGAATAAGATATTTTTATGATCCTCATCTTCATCATGATTTATGAATGGAAAGAGAAAGAGAAGATAATAAATTTAGTTTTTTGTATATGATCATCATCTTCATCATGATGAAATTATAATCATCATCTTCATCATGATTTATGAATGAAAAGAGAAGGAGAAGGTAATAAATTTAATTTTATAATTCATGGAGGGTAATTTTGCCACTACAAAAAATAGTTGGATTTGGGATTTTGTTGATTACTATTTCATAACCCGATTTTGTCATCTTGTGAGCCCTCAAAACCCAATGGTTAGATCCCCTACAATAGGTTTCTTAATTAACACCAATGGCCGCAATCACACGGAGGTATAGTGAAATTTAGTAAAAATTGAAGCACCTACCTAATCAATATTTGATCACATGAAGACTATATATGTCAAGTTTACATATACCTCTATATACGTTAAAGATTCAAAGTAAACATTATTAACGGTCATCTGGTTAATTAGGAATGGGATTAGCAGCACGCAATTTGGAAGACCAATTATAAGTATTTACTTATATCTTGTGTTCCAAGAAAGTGTTTGTCGCAATAAATAGGTTACTGGGTTGGGGCAGCACTATTCTCGGCTTTCTGAGTGGTAGACGCCTGACACGGACTGCAATTTGCATTATCAAGAAGAGATATGTCCAGGGTCTGACTCTGTTCTCCCTTTCACGACTATCGAGTTAACAACAACCAAATAATATATACTGTATTATTTAGAAAAAGTTTTAGTATAAGTAGTGATACATCTTCTCTTCCGATCAAAGAAAAAGTTTTAGTATAACTAGTTTGTATGTAGTAATGATGAAAGTCTGAAGTGATGCACATGCACCCACTCTCTCTTTTCACTCATTAATCACTCCTGTCAATTTAGTAATTACCTTAAAAAATTTATAGTATTACTATAGAAAAATGACAGTTCCTTCCTCACTTTTAGTGATCCTTCATCCATCCCATGATCCCAAAGATGCTTACATGCCAATACTAATTAATAAGACCAGATCTTTCATACGTATCGTAGAATATCAAAGGATGTACTAGTCATGTATTTGACTCTTTGGTTAAAACGAGATTCAAATTGGAAATGAAAACTAAAAACATAATACATATATATATATATATATCATATAACAAGGAGATACATCGTACATAAACAAAGATATTTGCAACATAAACCACCCATATGCGAAATGTTAACCCCTCAACAAAATATAATCACGAGCTGCTTCCCAAAATGAAAATGAAACTTCCAATAACTTAACTTCAATGCTAATAATTAATAATAACTTAACCTAACCTTGTATTACTCTCCTTAAGCTTCTTTCCTTCATCAGATCATTTAGTACTTCCTCCACTAATTCCTTCAAATGGATGACCCTAATCCATACTCACTTCTATCAGTTTGAAGTGACCAAACACGAGCAGCACTCGTTGTAATCCCGTAACATACCCATGCAAACCCGTGCTCCTCTGTTTCCTCCTCGCGAGTTATCTAGCCAAATTTAGACGACGAATCGACCCATACCAACCCTGTTAGGCTCTAACAAGTCATCCTAATGAAAATCAGCCATTGAATCTCCTTCTAACGCGTCCAAAAATCCGACCCAAAATCTGCCAGTTGCGTTTTCTATTTTTCCCGCCAAAAGCTTATTTTCAAATGGAGAAGATGGGTGCGATGGATAATAGGCTATATATAGCCGTGGGTGCCCCTTAGCAAAAGTGAGGGTCCGTATAGCAATTGTCCTTCTGGAGTCCAAAAGCACTTTTCGAGCAACTTTTTTCCGCATAAGTGTAATTCTCCAATAACACCTAAACAAACATAAAAACACCAAAATTAGTACAAAAATCGAGACTAACAATACGAAACATTGAGGACAAATTAGACACATAAATGCGTCTATCAAATACCCCCAAACTTATTATTTGCTAGTCCTCGAGCAAATTTATTCTAGAAAATAAAAATCATTTGAACCCCTAGGTGTCCCTAGTGGCGGAGTGTTGTCTCCTGGAGGGTTTACCAGGTGTACCCACAAAACCTTTACCTGCACTCGGCTATCTACGCGAACCTTGGAAGGCACTAAAGAATCTCCTTGGTTGGCATACTTATTGACTACGGAGGAAGTACCCGATGCGAAATTCCAATTGTTGTACACGAGTTTGCACTCAAGCATACTAAAATTCATATAAAGTGACAGAGCTCTACTCGGATAGTTTCTAGACATCATAAACCTGAGTCAACCAATCACATGGAAAGATTACGAAGATGGATGTAGAGAAAACATAGATGTTGACTAAGGTGAACCTATCCTAATGGACCGAGATACAGTGTTCTGGACTAATATCAACACACCGGCATATACAAGGGAACCAAAGTGGTCGATAATCCTAACTCTAGGTCAACTCAGCTGGCATATACAAGGGTACCAGTGATCGACTTTATTGTATTTATTCCGGTGGGTCTAGTGGTCTAGTCTCATTTTTTTTTTTTTTTTGTATCTCAGTCACTCTATTTCACCCTAGCAATGGTAAAAAGAAAAATAAAAAGAAGTGATCAGGATTCTTTCGATGTTTCCATCACGAGGATATGGCGAAACTACCATGTTTTCTTTTCTAACACCCGAGCTCGTGCTTTTATGAATAGACTCTTCTAGATGTTTCCATCTAATCAGATTGGTTCCTCAACTCCTACAACCAAGATGTTCCCATCCACTTAGATTAGTTAGTGCCAACCTTAATAAGCATAAATTTCTAGTCTCTGGAGTTTATTTATTGCAACTAAAAAGTTTCTCCCATACCCCCAAACTTAAATCTAACATTGTCCTCAATGTTCTAAAGATGAAATTAAAAGCATGAACAATGAGAAACTATTACCATTTGAAGCAAAAGAGTTAAGGAAAGATATTACCGTGTTGCATGAGCATGGGTTACCTCCCAAGAAGTGCTAAGTTTAAAGTCTTGACCAGGACATTGGAAATGATTAGTCACCTCGAAGAATCATATAGCAACAAATGGAATAATCATGGGTCATCTGGATCAAAAAGTGCGACCCACAAGAAGAAGAGACTGCAACAGATCAGGAAGATATCCAATACACCCTTATCTATTTTTTTGTTTAAGACAACTACATCTAGTTGTGGTTCTGGGTTCGGAGCTCTATAAAAGGGTCTAGATAAAAAGTTTTCATAGGTTGCGTTTCCTCATAAGTTGGATCCGAATGTTCGGGTTCTAGAGTCCGGAAAAAACTCAAATAAAAATTTAGAAGCACATAATAATAACTGAATAATTGAGGATCCTCTAAGTCAATCGGTTTTGACTTACACAAATGACCACAATAAGATTGGTGGTCTTCCTTAAGCAAATGTGTCGACCCTAATCTCCTAAAGTAATTAGGTTTAGTCTCAAAACTTAATAATCGACACATTTGTAACTCATATGTTCCCACAATTGAAAGAAAAGTTTTTGGTGGGAAAACAAAGTCAATTTTGGTATCATAGCCCTGGATTAACCACATCAACCGAGGATGGGTTTCTAACAACTGAACTTCTTTCTGGACATTATTAGGTTCGGGAGAGCTAGCATGAAGGTAATCTGGCACAATGGTTGAGGCATATATATCAAGTCCCAAGTGAGGGATCTCTGTAAGAGCTACAGGTAAGGCACAAGGAGAATGATAATCACCCCCAAACTTAGAATTTTGGGTGTCTCTAGATAGACTAGCTACAATTTCCCTAATTTCTAGATCATCAAAATCCTGAAAATGGTCAAGTGCTTCATGTAGATTATACTTAGGTGATGCATCCTCACTCATATTTAAAAGCTCTACGAGTTCATCTTCTTCGTCTAAGACTATTGTTTTTAAATCGTTAGACTCTAAAATAATATTCTCAGGATAAACCCGTTCCTCTAAACCATTATCGACTTCGTAAACAGGAAATACTACATCGTCTAAAACAAGATCTCTAGTCAAATCCTCGTCCTTTTGAATAGGTGAATAATTGTTAAAATTATTAGATCTCGAACCAGAAATAACCCTATTATTATAAAGCTCAATTGGAGTAGCAAATTCCTGATCACTATGCCTATTTATTTCAAATTCTTCATCAACACTATCCTCATCATTATCATAACATGAAAATGGTTGATCCTTATCTAAAGTATTGCTTTCAATTCTAACCTCGTCATCTTGATTATGTAAATAGAAATTTTCCTCATTTTCAAGGGTAATTTTTGAAGCAATGTATTGGCAATTCAAAGTAATTCGAGCAATTCTTTCTTCCGTCCCTAACTCTAACCTACGTGTTGACTCAAAGAAATTCACGTGTTGACTCTGTTAACTTATGCGTTGACTCAAGTATCTTACGCGCCTTATCTAGAGAGGAGGAATTATAGGAATTTTGCTCGTATGACCGGTATTCATGTGAATAGTAATTGGGCTCACCATGGTATGAGCCATAATCTTCAAAAGGTTGGCGTTCCCAACCACTATTCACACTCTGGTCATAAAAAAAGTGATGTCCATAATGTTCAGTTGGATAATCATATTCATTGTGATGGCTATTATAATACCAGTTTGACATCCTAACTGCAAGGGAATTCTACACAAACACAAACAAGGCTGACTCGACCACAACAAACCTACTGATTTCTAGCAAACAAAAAGCATGATGGCTCCACTTAGATTGTTTCTAGACCATCTTCTAATCCTTCGAAAGGGAATTCGTTACAATCTGAGCAAACCCCTCTGGAATCAATCCGAGTTTAAGTAAGTTGAATAGAGGCGAGGGAAGCTGCGTGGAGCTTTGATACCCAAGGCCTCACCGCATTACAAGGCGGCGCAGTCACGCATTCAACTTACAGAAACCATCATGAACTTCGAAGTATGCTTAAAGAGTAACCAATATTTTTCGAATGACTTTCCTATTAAGCTCGTTACCCTATTGGTCTCGTTCTAGTCAGTATTTTAAGCTTAGGTTCGCGTTTGGTTTTGTTTTCCTAAGGCGGGCAAGAAGAGAACGGTGATGAAATCCGAACTCTTATCTTGTATGGCCAGTCCTTGCCCTTTACTAGGAAATTAAAGCAGCCAGATTCAGTTCCTCGACATATATTCACACGAAATCATCCAAGAAACCCGCCGACGGGGATTCGCGGGTGTTTAGAATTCTTACCTCCCGTTCCAGACGGGGATGAACCGTTGAAGTCGACTCGGCCACCGACTCCTATGTCGGTGTACGAACCCGGGGCCGAGACGATATCGTAATCGTCGTCCTTCCCTGTGCAGTTTGTATTTAAATAACCCTTCCTTAGGGTTTTAAAAAAAAAATAATATCCAAAAGTCCAAAAATTAAAAAGTCCAAAAATAAAAATAAAAATTACAAAAATAATTACCTAATTACAATTTCTAAAAAAAAAAAAAAAAAAATTAAACTATATACAAAATTTTCTTCTTCACTCCGTTTGGATCTCTTTTTTTTCCTATTTTGGCTTTGCTTTTCTTTTCAGCAATTTCTCTTTTTCTTTCGCTCCACTCCAAATCTGAAAGCAAACAGAAATACCAAAACGCGTAAAAAAGAACAAAAATAATAGAAAAAAAAAATTAATAATAAAACCTAAAAACAAATCTATACACAAGTCCGCGTCGGCGGCGCCAAAAATTGATGGTATTTTTCAATGATGTTGTAGTAAAAGGGGTTGTCGTTCACTCGGACTTGACGAGATTGATTTTAAGAATTAATAAAAGAAAATAAAAGAAAAATATATACAAATATTGTCACAGGATGAAGAGATGTGCTGGGACTCAGGATTCGGCCAAACTCATAACAAAAGGTTCAAATATTAATTATTTTAACAATTATCGCTCAACAAATAAAAACATGGACTCTTATTTTTGCCAAGATAGATTTTCAAAAGATTGGTTGTAAATCCTAAGCATGATGTATCAAAACAATTAAGCTAAGCATACATCATCAAATTAAATGACAACCAATTAATTCAAATCATATTTCAATTAAAATTAATGCAAAAGTCTTAAAAAAGAATTAAATAATTTTACCCATGTATGAAATTCGTCTTCCTCCGTCGTCCCAAAGAATGGGGTCTAGCTCATCATGTTGGAAACACGCTCAAAATATGATTTTATTGCTCAAAGGTTCTTACAAATGATGAAAAGGAGAGATATCAAATTGTAGTAGCAGGTTTTCCCACACTACACCCCTCACTATATTTTGATTAATTAGTCCATTGAAAGTTGTATAGATTGAGAATGTTTATTGATTAATTTCATGAGTTGTTTACACGGGAAAAGTAGGATTACACTTAGCAAGTAAAACACTCTTGAACTTTCTCTCTCCTAATGACTTGCCCAACAATTCCAAAAAGATCCCCCCTACAATGACTCACTCGACCCTTTATATAGGGTAATACATAGTGGATGACAAACTAAGCTATCCTTTATTTTCGGGAATGTCTCGCGAAGTGTCGCCGATGTACAACTATTCAATCTCGCGACACTTCTTATCCTTCGCCGGGTTTCATGTCTTTCGCCTTATTTTGTGTGTCGTTTTTCATTCGCGTCGTTTATTTTAGTTTCTGCGACTCCCTCGCGGTACCGTCGTTTATTGATCCCATGAGCCCTATGCATTGCGATATTATGATCCTACATCTTGCCTCTTTTTCCTTGAATATTGCTTGAAGAGCGATCTTTAAGGAAAAATCTCGTTGTTGTAGTGATCTTTGGTTTTTGTTGATGAGGGAATGAGCGGAAGAATCTTGTTCTTGAAAAGTACGTACTTGCCTCTATTCTTTTGCGAAGTGCGAAGCTCCTATATTTGAAGTGTCATTTCTTGCCTCATGTGTTACAGAGAATAATCGAGTTCGCAATCTCTTCTCGCCTATTAGGAAATATGCTGTATATTTGGATTCTTCTAAAGTTCTTTTCGTCATCTTCCTTGGGTTTAGTAGTGACCGTTTACACGTGTCCATATCTACCTTTTTATCGGTGCATTTAATGTTAACCGGTCATAACATTTTTCTCGTCTATTTATAGGAGTATCCCCCTGTGAAGAATTTTCCTTTTCCTTTTCATCTTCTTCATCGTCCTGCAAGTGTTCTTCTTCTTTATCGTTACTGCCAAGTGTTTGTCTATTCTTACCATCTTCTTCACCATTTTTGCTATTCCCTAACAGTTGTTATTCTCATGGCGTCCAGGTTTGTTAATTGTGCCATATCTGATTTTATTTTGTGGTTGATCAAATTAGCTTTCCTTGTTGAAATCACACTTTGGTATGATTAACTTTGTAATTCTCTTTACGCCATTGTTGTTCAGCAAGAACCAATCCAGAACTAAGTTTACCGTGAAGGACCCTCTTCTTTCTTTGGGTTCGCCACCGAAACCTACTTCGCAACAAGAATCCCTCATGCAACAAAAGCCATCGGGCTCGCCACTGAAACCTACTTCACAACAAGAGCCTCTTGTGCCACCAAAGTCCTCCTCGCGAGTAAAATCTATGGCCTCGAAAAGAAAGTCTGCGGGTGACAAGGTATCTAAGAAACATTTGTTTTTTATTAACAATACATTGTTGCCTCTGTTTCTTATTTAACTTGTTATTCGCAGGATGACGAGGTTGTTGATAGAACTCCCAAGAGGCCTCGCCAACCCAATCTTGGTCACTCCTAGCGTCTCCTTTCCTTCTTTCAGACCCCCTTCTCCAATTGCGAAGTCTTCGCACGACAACGTTAAAGCTTCCTCCTGAGAACATTTCTAATGAAGGCATTCTTATGTCTCGAACTCTTCGCAGATCAAGCTCCTCATAACAGCCCTACTACTCATGCCTCTGGCATTTCTCCAATCCTTCCCGAGATTCCCCTTTCTCGCGATGTCCCCTCAACAAAAGATGGTTCGTCTCCATCTTCTTCTGCCATTATTGCTTCTTCATCTGAGCAAATCCCTCTTACCAAAGAAAATTTAGAAGGGATAGAAGTAGCTTTCAAAGTCCTCTCCGATCTTGTGAGCGATGCCAAGAAGACTTCCATCGATCCTATTAAGTCTGACATTTGCGAGATTACCGAGTAAGCATCTTGGTCTGACGAGTTTTTGCAAGCATCTTTGGTTCAAGAAGTTAACAAGTTGAAGGATGATCTCCAAGCTATGACTGTGAGATGTAATAGTCTACATCTTGAAAATCAAAAAATTTCACAACATCTCATTTGGATCGTGATAACCTTCGCGAGAAGAATGAAGAATTAAAAGTATGCTCTCACAACCCCCCTTTTTTTTTTTTTTTTTTTTTTTTTTTTTTTTTTTTAGATCACAACTCAAACCCTTGCTCGTCCTAAAAGTATTAAACCGAAACGAATAATGGAGATATATCAAGCGGAGTCTATCGGCTGAAGAAGTTCGAGTTGAAAGAGATGCTTGGATGGAGCGATATAATCTCTTAGATAATCTTCATACCTATGCAAACTGATCAAATAAATAATTTGTCTAAAGAGAATTTTGATTTATCGCAAGAGCAAGTCTCATTAAGTAATGACTTATCTCGCCTTTCTTATGCTTTGACTAAGACTAATTTGGAGTTGGAAACTTTATCGAGATGAGAATCGAACTCTTTCGCAAGAGAAACGTTCTCTGTTGAATAAGATGGCGAGCTACTTCAAAGATATAATGCTTGTCAAAAGTTATGCGAAGAATACAAACAAGCTAATCATACTTTGAGAAGCCAACTTGAAGAAATTTCCCCGAGAGAGATAAACTTATTCGGGGTAGAATAACATTGAGTGTAAAAGTGAGCCAATTTAAAGATCAATGTTACGAGTTAAAAAGATCTAATTCTTCCTCGCGACCAGAGAATGCCATACTTGTCTCCAATGATAAAAACCTGCGATCTCGCCTGAAAGGCTTAGTTGGGGATACATTTGATGATGCTATGGACCGATTGGGAGATAGTTGTTCGTCTTTTATTCATCATCTTGTTTCTCAAAAAGAAGGTAGTCATGTTATTTGACTACCTTAATTCATTTGTATATCTCCTTATCCTTAAGAAGCTCTTTTTAATCTTTACTTGTCCAATTGTTATGCGGTTAGAAAAAGCTCCATTCTATTATTTCTACTCTCAAGTCGGACAATTCTAAACTTCGCGAGAGAAAAGGGGCGCTCGCTACTTCTCTTGTTCGTTCTCGCGATCGTGCCGCAAGGAGACTTAACTACATGTCATTTGTAAGGACATAGATAGTAAAAATCAGCAAAAGCGCTTCTTCGCCAATTTCATCTTAAGGCTGAGGTCATAGTGAATGACATTTTATTGTCTAGATCTCTTGATCCCGTTCGTGTCAATCCTTTGGAAGTGAGTGATGATGAAGCCCCCAACTCCCACGATGATGATTATGATTATGAAAGCTGCGAAGACGTCGCCAACGTTGAAGTTGTTAATAAAAATCTTCTTGAAAAAATTCACGATGATATTCCACCCTGCGGGAAGGTGAAGCTGAAAGTTATTGACGGAGATGGAGCTGAGAAGGTTCTTTGGCGAGGATGATAACATTGATGTAGAGAATTAACTTGCTTTTGTAACTTTGCTTTGCAACTTTCTTTTGTTTTGAAAGATTAAATCCCTTGTTGAATAATGCTCTTATTTCCTTCTTCTTAATTACGACTATAATCTCGTAAGCTTACATTTTTCATGAAATGATTTTAAGAAATAATTAGAAGTATCATCGTTTTGAAGTACGCGAAATATGAAGTATCCTTAAAAAAGTATAAGAAGTACTCAATCTTGAAATATATAAGAAGTATGAAGTATTGCGAATTCATCATGCGAAACTCTCGCTCCATGTTCTTTGCCTTATGCTATGCTTTATTCTTCCATGAAGTATTAATCCTTGAAATATAAGAAATATTGCCTCGAGGAAATAAACAACATAAAATGTTGTTCATTGGTAAACATTGGTAATCCCTTGTTGCTTCATTCTTTATCTTCGAAGGTTGAATCGTTGAAAAAGTGTTGAGGTATTTCTTTATTCTTATCTTTCCTCTATCTCTGCGTTGTGTTCATGTGATAGTATAATCTCTTCATTGCTTTATGTTGAATTTTATCAACTGCGACGAGGTCGCGGTATCTCCATGAAAGGAGAAACCTACTTTTCTCGCCTTATCATTTCAATAGTCTTTATTTTATCTCTTCTTATCGCGACAAGGTCGCAGGCCGCCTACATTTTCAAGCAAGGACCCATTGACCACCTTATCATCTTTGTGTGGTCTTCCGAGTTAGACCTCCCTAATTAGAGGTCCTCCCTGCCACCTTTCATCGCGACAAAATCGCGGGACGTCTTTACACTTGCATGTAAAGACCCTTGATCTTGCCTTATCATTTTCCAAGTATTTTTGCCTCTGCAGATGTTTTAGTTGCGACAATATGACAGGCCTAGATATTCTTGCGAACATAAAGCCCCATGACATTGCGTCGTCGTGCGACGAAATCGCGGGACGTCCGTACACCGTTGTGTAAAGACCCATTGATCTCGCCTTACCCTCGCGTTAGTATTATTGCCTCTGCTCAGGATCATTGCACAAATATGACAAGCCTAAGTCTCCTTGCGAAAACAAAGCCTCATGACATTTGCGTGTTTCGTTTTGACGCCCCCTAATGGAGAGCGTCGCCCTTATCATCTCCCGGTTGCCCCTTCAAGGAGGCGAAACATCGGCCATACAAGACTAGCTCCTCCCATCCGGTCTTAACAACAACTGTTGTTTTCGCAGCCTCTTATCCCTTATACCTCTATGGTTTATGGTTACGAGACTGCACCCTAAGTGGAGTTTTCTTTGGGCGAGTGCAACGCATGCCAAGACTTGCCAAGAATGGCCAGGTAGGTTCATCCATCCCGGGCACTGCGGCAATCAACCGTGTACCTCGGCGCCTTGTGCATACACTGACTCCTTGGAAGAGACCCTCGGTCGCCCAACCAGGGTATAACCTACATATATAGTTGGGAATCCAAGGTATCTCCCCCGGATAGGCTTTCATGGGCCCCAAATTTTCATGACTCAGGCTTCAGGAGCGGTGTAACCTTCCACCTGAGCCATGTTAAGAGATACCCCCTTATATGACGCACTTTAGGTCTTACATTTGCCTCTTACGAAATATAATTCGCGAACTAGGGTGTACGCCATAAAGGTTCGTCCCATTCATTCATTCTTTTTATTCAATCATTCTTCATCATTTGCTATTTTGTCTGCGAGATATTCGCCGATTCATTCATTTAATCATTCCTTATCTCTTGTTGTTTTGTTAAGCCATTCATGACTTTTTTGTTATTCTTATCGCGATCTCTTCGCGGATTCTCTCTGCATTTTATTGAATGTCGCAAATATCTGGCGAAGAAGTACTTCATCTTGATTCTTTTTGTTATCTTTCGTTATTACGGGTAATATTTCTTTAGATATAACCTATTCCATGGTCTATCAATTTTTGTCCCACATCTCTTCCTTCGGGGTCCATCAATCTATATGCCCCCATACCAACTACTTCTTTGACGATATAAGGTCCATCCCATTTTCTCGCCAATTTGCCTCCATTTTCACGTTGATATATTGGGGTTTCTCGCAACACCAAGTCTCACCGGTTGGAACTCACGTATTTTTACACGCTTGTTATATTCTCTAGCCGATCTTAAGCCGATAATTCTCCATGTGTCGCAAGGCCTTTTCTCGTTTTTCTTCTAATTCATCCAACTTGATTAAAATGTTGCCTGCGCTAAGATTTTTATCCCAGACCTCTTTTTTGGTTGTCGGAATCACGACCTCTGTTGGGAGTACTGCTTCAACTCCGTAAGTTAAGCAAAAGGGAGACATTCCTGTGGCTTCTCTTCTAGTCGTATTATAGGCCCACACTTGCATTGGGTACTTGTTCGCACCATCCTCTATTGTGTCCTTCCAACTTTTTGCTTCAATATATCGGCAATTGTTTTGTTTGTTGCCTCCGCTTGGCCATTAGCTTGTGGATATAATGGAGTTGATTTTCCACATCTTATTTGAAATGCATTAAGCGGACAACTCTATATTTTGTCCTTCAAACTGCTTCCCATTATCGGATACCGGTTGTGCGGGGATCCCAAATACGCATATAATATTTTCAAATATGAAAGTAAAAACATCTTTATCGCGAATGTCTTGGACCGCTTTCACCTCTCGCCCACTTTGTGAAATAATCCGTTGCGACAATTAGGTACCTTCTTTGTCACATTCCGGTAAAAATGGTCCCACAATATCTAAACCCCATTTTCCAAAAGGCCACACACTTCTTGAAGAATTTAATGGTGCTCCGGTGCATGTATCTTCTTCCCGTGTCTTTGACAATCTTCGCAGCGTCGGCTATTGCTCTCGCGTCCTCATGCATATATGGCCAATAATATCCTTGCGTCTTTGCCTTATATGCCAAAGATCTTCCGCCGCTATGATTTCCGCATCCCCACTATGCGGCATCTTCAATATGGTTTCTCCTTCTTTCCTTGTCGGACATCGAAGCGAAGGTCCATCAAAAGAGCGCCGATAAAGCACGCCATCTCGCAATTCATAATTTGTCGCTCGGCTCTTTAACTTGTGTGCTTCCAATCTATTTCTTGGTACCTCGCCTTTCATTAAATATGCGTGAAGTTCTATCCTCCAATCTTCCTCGCGACGTTGCATCTCATCTACCACCATCATTATATCTCGCTTCTTGTCCTTCCTCTTTATTAATTGATGGCGCCCGATGCGTCGTATTTTGATATTCCTCGCAGTTGGTGTCTATCATCATACTTGATATAAAGGCAAAAAGCGTCTGCGATCTATTATCTCTCCTTGATATATGCCTCCATTTTATTTTTGGTATCTCGTGGCGATAACACTTCTACAAGCTTCCCGTATTTACGTAGGGATGGATCATTTGTAGCATACTTTTACGTTATCCGACGAATTGCCAATTGCGAGTCACTTGGTAATTCTCACACTCTCCGAGTTTCATTTCTATTGCAAATCGTAAAGCATGTATTATGGCTTCGTATTCCGTTTCATTATTGGTAGACTCAAATTCCAATCTAAAAGCAAAAGCTAACTTATTGCCTTCCCGGCGAAATCATAACAATTCCCACTCCTTTACCTTCTCCATTTGATGATCCATCCACTAATATTTCCCACCGGTTTGGCTCGATTAACAAATCTTTTGGATCTCCATGTTCTTCCTCTACATCCATCATTTCATCCACTTGCTTCATCTTCCTCCAAAGGAAATTCGCGAGAAAGTCTGCGACGACACGTGACTTGGTTGAAGATAATATTTCATATTTGAGTTTGCAATGACTTATTTGAGCATTCCATCTTTCGACTCTTCCCGATCTTTTTGAATTTTTCATTCTCGACTCAATTGGTACCTTTGTTACCACCCTAACAATATGTGCTTGAAAATATATGCGAAGTTTAAATGACGCATAGACTAACGCTAGGATTAGTTTTTCAATCTTTGAATAATTTCTTTCTGCGGCATTAAAAGTTTTACTGATATAATAGATTGGTTTTTCCACTCCTGCGTCTGTTCGTAATAAAACTGCACTTAAGGCGTGCGAAGTCGTCGCGAGATATATTAATAATTCCTCCCCAAGTTCTGCCTTCTGCATAATGGATACATCCATTAAATGCTCCTTAATTCCTTGTAAAGCCTTTTCACATTCGTCCGTCCATTCGAATTTCGATCCCTTTTTCGAACACCTTGAAAAATGTTTACATTTATCGACGACCGTGAGATGAATCTTCCTAGTGATGCTAACAATCCATTTAGCTTTTGAACATCTTTTACTGTCGCCGGCGTTGGCATGTCGCGGCCTTTTTACTTTCTCTCCGGGTCAACGTGTATTCCTTCCTTTGATACAATGTAACCCAAGAACTTCCCCGACGCAACTCCAAAGGTACATTTTTCCGGGTTGACTTTGATGTTGAAACGCCTCATTTGCTCAAAAATTTCTTTCAAGTCTCGCACGTGATCTTACGCCTTCTTACTTTTTACTAGCATGTCATCTACATAGACTTCCAGTGTTTTATGTATCCATTCTCGCGAATACCTCTTCTACCATCCTCGATACGTCGCTCCATTTTCGCAAACCGAATGGCATTTTAGTATAGCAGTATAATCCTCTTGGAGCGAAGAAAGCAGTATGCTCTTGATCCTCTTCGGCGAGTGGGATCTGGTTGTAACCTTTGTATCCATCCAGCGAGGATACCCTTTCATTCCCTGCCGCCGAATCGACTAGGTGGGGAATATCGGCAATGGAAAACCGTCTTTCAAGCATTTATTTAAATCAGTGAAATCAATGCAAATCCTTATTCCTTTGTTCTTCTTTGGAACTATAACCATATTCGCTATCCATTCGGGATATTTTGCTTGTCTAATGATTCTGCGTCCAACATCTTCGCAACTCTTCTTAAGGGTGATATCTTGTTGCTATCTTTCTAATTCTTTGTTTGAATGGCTTCACATTTTTATCAATTTCCAACTTGTGACAAGCTACCGATGGATCTATACCGGGCATTTCATCCATATCCCACGCGAAGATATCTTTATAATCTCGCATGAACACCAACGGATTCTTTCTTCTTCATCCGCTCCCATGTTAGTTCCAATCTTTAGCATCTTGGGTTCTTCCTTAGTTCCAATATTCACTTCTTTAGTTTGCTCTTGCCGCGACGTAATCGGCCTTCGGTTCTCCCATAGGGGTTGGTCCTTTCGGTTCCATCGCGGGATCATTTTCTTCTCCCGAGATCTCGCTAGGTATTCCTTTTCCTTCCTTCGCTTTGATCATGTAAACTCGAACTCTTCTTCTTTCTTAGCCGCCCTCGCCATCTTTTTGCGGTGCTTAGATATATTCTTTTGTTTGTTTATTTGTTCCTCGCAACATTTTACTTCCTTTTGATAATATATTCTTCCTTTAGCAGCATCCCCTTTGATCTCGCCTATTCCGTTGGTGTTGGAAACTTGATACATTGATGAAGCGTCGACGCCACACTTTTATTGCATGTACCCATGGTCTTCCTAGTAACAAGTTATACGGTGATTCCATATCTACTATACTCAATGTCACTGAGTTTCGATTCTTCCTAATGGAATACGTATTTTTATCTCCCCTCTAACTTTGGTTATGGATTTACCAAAACCTTGAATATTGTATGCGCGAAAGTCATATCCTCGTCTTCATATCCCATCTTTTTGTAAGTGTGATAGAACATTATATTCACCAGACTCCCTGTATCAATTAAAACTCCATTTACCACCCATGTTTTCGCTGTGTTCTCCGATTCTTCTCTCTCCTTATACACGTTAATTGCGATCACTAATGGGGATGGGTGATCCAAATTTTCTTTGGATATCTCTCCCGCCGTGAATGTTATCTCTTGTTTTTCCCAATCTTTCAAAGGTGATATCATTTCTCTGTCTGTAATCTTCTTTCCTTCAAAATCCCGTTTGTGTATTCTTCCTCTGATATTTTCATGAAATTTACTAATCATTACTCCTGTATCTGTGTCACATACCATATCTTTTTCCCCAGCTTTCATCCGATCTAAGATTTTCCTTTCTCATTTTCTTGATCCAAACAACTTTAATTGCGATTTTCTTTCTTGAACCAACAAGATTAGGTCCCTGTTTCTAGCGCATATGTAGTAGCAGGTTTTCCCACACTACACCCCTCACTATATTTTGATTAATTAGTCCATTGAAAGTTGTATAAAGAATGTTTATTGATTAATTTCATGAGTTGTTTACAGGAAAATAGGATTACACTTAGCAAGTAAAACACTCTTAAACTTTCTCTCTCTAATGACTTGCCAACAATTCCAAAAAGATCTCCCTCCTACAAACAGACTCACTCGACCCTTTATATAGGGTAATACATAGTGGATGACAACTAAGCTATCCTTTATTTTCGGGAATGTCTCGCGAAGTGTCGCTGTACAACTATTCAATCTCGCGACACTTCTTATCCTTCGCCGGAGGTTCCATGTCTTTCGGTTATTTTGTGTGTCGTTATTTCCCATCGCGTCGTTTATTTTAGTTTCCTGCGACTCCCTCGCGGTACCGTCGTTTATTGATCCCGCGAGCCCTATGCATTGCGATATTATGATCCTACACAAATAAACCAGGAATTTGCAACGCATGAGAAGCGTTACAAACCACTGTTACAGTGTACGATAAATGGTAAATGTCACTGTTACTATTTCTTTAAGTCTGCCTCCAATCTATGACCCACATACGCGAGTCGTTAACACTGTTGAAGAATGACGGTCTTTGGTCGTCTGTTCTTCGTGTTCTTCAGTTCTGCAGCAGCAGAAACTTCTCTCTGCAACTTGATTTTCTCTTCTCTGTGATGTTCCAAACTCGCCCCAAACTCTCCACGACTGCTCTTATCGACCCCAGAAACCTATTTAAACACCTTTGGAGCAAGAATAACTCCTCATTAATCCAAGAAATCCTCCCATTACTCGACAGCAAAAATATTATTCTCGGGATATATTATTACCATTTTTTGCTTCTACACGGCTTCTGATGCTGTCAATAAGTGCTGAATCTTCCTTACTTAACTCCTACACGCTTTTGAAGTGACCAAACACGAGCAGCACTCGTTGTAATCCCGTAACATACCCATGCAAACCCGTGCTCCTCTGTTTCCTCCTCGCGAGTTATTTAGCCAAATTTAGACGACGAATCGACCCATACCAACCCTGTTAGGCTCTAACAAGTCATCCTAATGAAAATCAGTCATTGAATCTCCTTCTAACGCGTCCAAAAATCCGACCCAAAATCTGCCAGATGCGTTTTCTATTTTTCCCGCCAAAAGCTTATTTTCAAATGGAGAAGATGGGTGCGATGGATAATAGGCTATATATAGCCGTGGGTGCCCCTTAGCAAAAGTGAGGGTCCGTATAGCAATTGTCCTTCGGGAGTCCAAAAAGCACTTTTCGAGCAACTTTTTCCGCATAAGTGTAATTCTCCAATAACACCTAAACAAACATAAAAACACCAAAATTAGTACAAAAATCGAGACTAACAATACGAAACATTGAGGACAAATTAGACACATAAATGCGTCTATCAACACTGTTGTAATAACTTAATAATTAAATACTAATTAAACTTCACTGCTAATAATTAATAATAACTTAAACTTGTACTACTCTCCTTAAAGCTTCTTTCTCTCATTGCAGACCATCTAGTACTTCCTCCGTGCTTCTGAATGACCCTGATCTCATTAATCCTAGTGCATGTTTTAGGATATCCACTTCATCTCTCAGCTTAACGAGCTCCTCTTCTTCGGTGACTTTTAGTGTTAACATGCAGGTCACACAGAAGACAAGTATCAATACATCAACACATATATGTGTGATGAGGATAACCAGATCTGTCCTGCTAGTGATCGAAATGAAAAAAACATCAAAGATGCAATGATGATAACCAGGACGGTTAAAATAGTAGTTTCCAACATTAAAGTTCAAATTTTCTCAAAACTCATCATGGCCGCCATCGAAATGTGACTGGATAAGGAGCACCATGATATACATCTGGATTTAACAAAGATCTTGATGACTTTCAAGATCAAACCTCAAGTTGAAACCAAGAAATATCATTCCTCCTAATATCACCACCATTACACAAGCATCCTTTGAAGTTTTGAGAAGTACTTTCACCCAAGGCTTGCGAGTTTCATAGTTGATCTTCGCAGAAATATACTGGATTAGTGAATCGTACACCAATGGAGAACACATGAAGAACATTCCTGTGCAACCTCCTACAAAGACAAAAATAGCACGATAGAGCATCCTTATCTCACTTTCAGCATGACGACCAGGATGTGTTGGTACAGCAGCAATAACACTAAACCCAAAGAAAGTAAACACACCCAAGATATTAAGGAAGAGACTGATTTTAGTAAGAATGATATCAGACTTCTACTCCAAAGCTAAACTTATGTTTTCCTCTCTATTAGTACTCTCTGTTTCTATTTCAAGTGCTTGGAATTGGTTTTGAGCCATGGTTAAAAGTGGTATAGCTGGTTGTGATTAGGGTTCTGTTTTTTTTTTTTTTTTTGAGTTGGATTGCGTTACGGCGGAAATATTTCAGGAATTTAGGTTTAGAAGAGTAGAGAGGTGGATCTGCTTGTTTATATAGGTCTGAAACCATAATTTCATAACCAAACCGAACACTCTAGAAACAACTAGAAATCAGAACATCGTGTCTTCGTCCGCGAAATGATGTTTTTGACGAATCCCGAAAATCCTATCGGAGGGTTACCAAAATTTCAAAAGAGTTACCAAATTCATACACAAATGAAAAAATTCCAACCATTGGATCGAATGTAAATTTTAGATTTCATCCTATTACAAGGGGCGGATTTAGAGTCATAATGGTTAGAGCCCCTATAATAGGTTTCTTAATTAACACCAATGGCCGCAATCACACGGAGGTATAGTGAAATTTAGTAAAAATTGAAGCACCTACCTAATCAATATTTGATCACATGAAGACTATATATGTCAAGTTTACATATACCTCTATATACGCTAAAGATTCAAAGTAAACATTATTAACGGTCATCTGGTTAATTAGAAATGGGATTAGCAGCACGCAATTTGGAAGACCAATTATAAGTATTTACTTATATCTTGTGTTCCAAGAAAGTGTTTGTCGCAATAAATAGGTTACTGGGTTGGGGCAAGCACTATTCTCGGCTTTCTGAGTGGTAGACGCCTGACACGGACTACATTTTGCATTCTCAAGAAGAGAGATGTCCAGGGTCTGACTCTGTTCTCCCTTTCACGATTATTGAATTAACAACAACCAAATAATTTATACTGTATTATTTAGAAAAAGTTTTAGTATAAGTAGTGATACAGCTTCTCTTCCGATCAAAGAAAAAGTTTTAGTATAACTAGTTTGTCTGTAGTAATGATGAAAGTCTGAAGTGATGCACATGCACCCACTCTCTCTTTTCACTCATTAATCACTCCTGTCAATTTAGTAATTACCTTAAAAAATTTATAGTATTACTATAGAAAAATGACAGTTCCTTCCTCACTTTTAGTGATCCTTCATCCATCCCATGATCCCAGTATGCTTACATGCCAATACTAATTAATAAGACCAAAATATCTTTCATACGTATCGAGAATATCAGTGGATGTACTAGTCATGTATTTGACTCTTTGGTTAAAACGAGATTCAAATTGGAAATGAAAACTAAAAACATAATACATATATATATAAGATTCTTTTGGAATATTCCCCGAAACATTAAGCAAACCCTATTCTAGCATATTGTATGCAAACCATGGCTCCGAGATCGAAACCTGGCCGTGAGTGGACTACTATAAGTCGAAAATTTCGTAAGAACGATGAATCCATTCATTATAGGTAAGATTCCTTTGTAATATTCCACGAAACCTTAAACAAACCCTATTCTGGCATATTGTATGCATACCTTGGCTCCAAGATCAAAACATGTCCGTCAGTGGACTACTATAAGTCCGAAATTTCATAAGAACGATGAATCCATCCATTTTCAGGTAAGATTCCTTTGGAATATTCCCCGAAACATTAAACCAACCCTATTCTGGCATATTGTATGCGTACCTTGGCTCCGAGATCGAAATCTGGTCGGGAGTGGACTACTATAAGTCGGAAACTTGGTAAGAATGATGAATCCATCCGTTTACAGGTAAGATTCCTTTGGAATATTCCCCGAAACCTTAAACAAACCCTATTCTGACATATTGTATGCGTACATTGGCTCCGAGATCGAAACCTGGTCGAGAGTGGACTACTATAATTCGGAAACTTGGTAAGAACGATGAATCCATTCATTACAGGTAAGATTCCTTCGGAATATTCCCTGAAACCTTAAACAAACCCTATTCTGGCATATTGTATGCGTACATTGGCTCAGAGATCTAAACCTGGTCAGGAGTGGACTACTATAAGTCCGAAATTTCGTAAGAACGATGAATCCATCCATTTGCAAGTAAGATTCTTTTGGAATATTCCCCGAAACATTAAGCAAACCCTATTCTAGCATATTGTATGCAAACCATGGCTCCGAGATCGAAATCTGGCCGTGAGTGGACTACTATAAGTCGAAAATTTTGTAAGAACGATGAATCCATCCGTTTACAGGTAAGATTCCTTTGGAATATTCCCCGAAACCTTAAACAAACCCTATTCTGGCATATTGTATGCGTACCTTGGCTCCGAGATCGAAACCTGGTCGAGAGTGGACTACTATAAGTCGGAAACTTGGTAAGAACGATGAATCCATCCATTTACAGGTAAGATTCCTTCGGAATATTCCCCGAAACCTTAAACAAACCCTATTCTGGTATATTGTATGCGTACATTGGCTCAGAGATCAAAACCTGGTCAGGAGTGGACTACTATAAGTCCGAAATTTCGTAAGAACGATGAATCCATCCATTTGCAAGTAAGATTCTTTTGGAATATTCCCCGAAACATTAAGCAAACCCTATTCTAGCATATTGTATGCAAACCATGGCTCCGAGATCGAAATCTGGCCGTGAGTGGACTACTATAAGTCGAAAATTTCGTAAGAACGATGAAATCATCCATTACAGGTAAGATTCCTTTGGAATATTCCCCGAAACATTAAACAAACCCTATTCTAGCATATTGTATGCAAACCCTAGCTCCGAGATCAAAACATGTCCGTCAGTGGACTACTATAAGTCCGAAATTTCATAAGAACGATGAATCCATCCATTTACAGGTAAGATTCCTTTGGAATATTCCCCGAAACCTTAAACAAACCCTATTCTGGCATATTGTATGCGTACCTTGGCTCCGAGATCGAAACCTGGTCGAGAGTGGACTACTATAATTCGGAAACTTGGTAAGAACGATGAATCCATCCATTTACAGGTAAGATTCCTTCGGAATATTCCCCGAAACCTTAAACAAACCCTATTCTGGCATATTGTATGCATACCTTGGCTCCGAGATCGAAACCTGGTCAGGAGTGGACTACTATAAGTCCGAAATTTCGTAAGAACGATGAATCCATCCATTTGCAAGTAAGATTCTTTTGGAATATTCCCCGGAACATTAAGCAAACCCTATTCTAGCATATTGTATGCAAACCATGGCTCCGAGATCGAAACCTGGCCGTGAGTGGACAACTATAAGTCGAAAATTTCGTAAGAACGATGAATCTATTCATTACAGGTAAGATTCCTTTGTAATATTCCACGAAACCTTAAACAAGCCCTATTCTGGCATATTGTATGCATACCTTGGCTCCAAGATCAAAACATGTCCGTCAGTGGACTACTATAAGTCCGAAATTTCATAAGAACGATGAATCCATCCATTTTCAGGTAAGATTCCTTTGGAATATTCCCCGAAACATTAAACCAACCCTATTCTGGCATATTTTATGCAAACCATGGCTCCGAGATCGAAACCCAGCCGTCAGTGGACTACTATAAGTCGAAAATTTCGTAAGAACGATGAATCCATTCATTACAGGTAAGATTCCTTTGTAATATTCCACGAAACCTTAAACAAACCCTATTCTAGCATATTGTATGCATACCTTGGCTCCAAGATCAAAACATGTCCGTCAGTGGACTACTATAAGTCCGAAATTTCATAAGAACGATGAATCCATCCATTTTCAGGTAAGATTCCTTTGGAATATTCCCCGAAACATTAAACCAACCCTATTCTGGCATATTTTATGCAAACCATGGCTCCGAGATCGAAACCTAGCCGTCAGTGGACTACTATAAGTCGGAAATTTCGTAAGAACGATGAATCCATCCATTTACAGGTAAGATTCATTTGTATTATTCCCCGAAACATTAAACAAACCCTATTCTGGCATATTGTATGCAAACCTTGGCTCCGGGATCGAAACTTGGCTAGGAACGGACTAGTTTACGTCTGAGAGTTCGTAAGAACGATGAATACAACCATTTACGGGGAAGATTCCATGGGAATATTCTCAGAAACCTTCAACACACACAAATTCGTCAACTTCGAGAAAGAAACTGGCTTCAAGATTGAAACATGGCCATGAGCGGACTAATATAAGTCTGAAAGTTTGCAAAGACGATGCATCTAACCATTTACGGGTAAGATTCCATGGGAATATTACCCGAAACCTTAAACACACACAAATTCGTCAACTTTGAGAAAGAAACTGGCTCCGGGATCGAAACCTGGCCATGAGCGGACTACTATAAATCTGAAAGTTTGCAAAGACGATGAATCCAACCATTTACGGGTAAGATTCCATGGGAATATTCTCATAAACCTTAAACACATACAAATTCGTCAACTTCGAGAAAGAAACTTGCATCGGGATCAAAACTTATTCATGAACGGACTACTATAAGTCTAAAAGTTCGGAAAGACGATGAATCCACCAATTTACGGGTAAGATTCCATGGGAATATTCTTAGCAGAAGTGAATAAACTTTAGCAGAAGTGAGAAAAATTTAGCATAAGTGTTTATACCTCAACGGCAACTCTTATAAAGGTTGTCAATAGCGATGAAAATAAAATTTAGCAGAAGTGAGAAAATTTAGCAGAAGTTGATAGGGTGTAGAATACATCCTATTTACTATCTATTGTTTATGCTTTCTTTGCTATTTTTCTTGTAAATTATGTATTTTATGCTTGTTTTGAGTTTTATAGCTACTTTGGAGTCGCACGGAGGAAAAGAAGAAGATCCAATTTGAGCAAAAGGGAAAAATTGTCATTTCATGGGCGAACACTATCTGGAGCCTAGCCAAGGTTAAGGGGCAACTCTTTTGGAGGAGCATTAGTAGCAGTCCAGCTGAGGTTAAGGGGTTGTAACTGGTTAGCCCTTATCAAGAGTGGACGGGTGTCTATATCCTACCCTACTTTACTCCTACCCTAAATCGAGAAGGTTATTTCTCAATCATTTTGTGCCTGAAATCAAGACACAGAGAGGCGCGACCATTATTAAGCGTGAGAGAAATTGAAGGTTCTTGTAAGAGATCGAGAAACTATGCCAGAGAAATGGAGAGTGAAAGTGAAAGAGCGAGAATCGAGAGAGATAGAAGAAGTCGATAAGGGTTTCTTCCGTTCTTCCCTAAGTGGAATTAGGGTTTGTGATGTTTCGTTGTATGAATCGATAGAGGAAGAGGATGGTGGAATTGATGGATTCAAAGTACGAAGGTCGAGAAATGGGTTTTGAAGAAGATGATGGGATTTGCGATCTCTGCAACAAGGTGATGTTTGATCGGAAAATACTCTCATGAGTTCTGGTCGTCGCTGTTTGAAAAGAAGATGGGTCTCTATTGTGACCAGATCGAGAAATTGAGAAGTTGAATCTGTTGGTGAAGATGGATGCTGTGAATCAAAGAGATGAAATTGAAATAAGGGTTTGAGTTTGTTTGAGAAGGAGAAGACCCTGATGCTATTGATTCGAGATTCAATTGAAGGAACTGATGGTAAAATTCTGTGTTGATTTGAATAAGATGGGTTGTAATTGATAAAATGAGAGATGGGTTCGATCTCATGTTGCAGTTTGATGCGAGAACAAAAAGGGGTTTGAGCTGATTTAGAAATTGGTCGATTAAGCGAAAGAAAAGAAGATGACCTCGCGCCGTTGATGTGGGTCGGTGAAGCCGAATTGAGGAAGAGAAGATGTTGCAATGAAGTTTGTCTTTGTAGGTGGTCGCTACGGAGAAATAGAAGATCCCAATTGAAGCTGCGTTCAACAAAGAAGACATGGGTTCTTCAGAGATATAAGGAAGATGGTTGCTGGTGATTCTCATGGGTGTTATGGATTCAGAGTTGGTGGTGTGCAAGGAATGACTACAACAGAAGCAGAAGAATGATGTTATGCTGCTGTTGAACAAGAGATGGAGATGAAGATTTAAAATGAATTGCACAATTAGATAAATGTTAGGCTTGTTACAGGGAAGAAGAGAGGCCTGAATTTGGCCGGGAAAGCTCTGAAATAAACGAAACTCGTACCGATTTTCGCACCCATGAGTCAACTCGGCGATGGCCGATCCAAATTCAAACAGTAAGACAAGTCGACCACCTAGGGAGCTGACTCATAGCTGACTCAGTGTCTAACTTCCCTCCTTTTTTACCCAGTTGACTGACGGTTTGACCCGTTTGACCGTTAGTCCTAACGGTGGACTGACGGAATATTCCGTCGAATATACCAGTGACGGTGAAATTTTCAGGTGGCCGACGGTGACTATTCCGGCCGGATTCCGGCCATAATACCAGTTTTCCGTCGAGCAAAAATTCCATAATTTTCTGTGGACTTCTCTCATGGGTGTGAAGACTTGGACTTGGAATTGGATGGAGAATTTGGCTCAAATTTGGAAAGAGAAGATGGAAGAGTTGAGAAAAGCTTGGATTTGGAAATTGAATTATTAAGGGAAAAGGATTCTATTCCTTGGAAGATATGGAGAACATTGAAGCCTATAAGTAGAGAAGTTCTCTACACACTTTGACATATCTTTTTACACATCTCTACACACACAACACTTTTCTTTTCTTATTCTTTGTGTGAACTCTTTAGCATGAGTAGCTAATTTTATTATTGATTGAGGATGAATTCCTAGTTCTTAATATATGTTTTGAGTTTTGTTTCAATTCTATCTTGAAGTTTTTCACATGATTATCGTTTGTTTTTACTAATAGGAATGTTTATTCATTCATGATTGATTGATAGATTGTTTAGAATGCATGCTAAATTGATTTGTTAGTTTAATCTAAATCTAGTATAAGTTAGGGAATAAGTAATAGTTCTCGACACTTTACACAAGTAGAAAACACGAGACCTTGCGGAGGGATTCCGTGGAGCGATTGTGTGTAAAAACAACGCTAGAAAGTGGACCAAGCGAACCGAGTCTAACTACTAGTACTAAACCTAAATTCATAGATCTTAATGCATTCGGGGAATTACATCTTGTAAGTGAACCTCAAGGTGGTTCTTTTGAATAGAATCTGATAACTAAGCGGACTTGTTACTCAGTGAAATAAGGGATTTTGGGGCTAGCTAAGCGGACCTGCTATCCTACGGTTGGTGATAATCTGTGACTAATAATAAGTAGAAAAGAACATAACTTTAATCATTGTTTTGCAACGAAAAAGGATTCCTTGATCTTATCTCTCTTATTGCTTTCAACTTTATCTTTAATTGCTTTGCTTATTTTCTTTTGCTTTTTACACCCCCCTTTTGTGAAAATTTTTACAACTAGAATCTCTTGCTCCTCGTGGGAACGAACTTGACTTCCATTATATTATTTTTAATTGAGTGGAAATAGATATTAATTTGATTGCACCTACGACACGCATCAAAATTTTGGCGCCGTTGCCGGGGAGCAGCGGATGATTTTTAGTTGTTTCTATTTTTCTTTTTGCTTTATTCTTGCTTTGTTAGATTCTATATCGTATCTAACTTAGTTTCTGAGAATCTTATTTCAGGTACCGGTTTTCCATGTATGGTGGACAAGAGCAAGCATATTACAACAATCAATACGGTTTTCAACTTCAACATTATGACAACTTCCAACCATCCTTAGGATACAATCAAAACCAATATTTTGGCTATGATCAATTTCCTACAGAACCTTATGGATATTCTCACACATATCAACAACCTTATGACGGGTATGTAAGTGGACAATCGCAGGGATGGAAGGATAGTTATGCATCTAACAATTTGTTTTCTAGTAATGAGCAGACAGAGAATTTGGAATATACTCCTCTTCATCGTGTTTTTCCTTCACTTTTTCCAAAAGAGGAGATACAGTCTAAAAACTCTATGAACGGTGGTAAGCGTGTGAACGTCAGGAAACTTGCAATGAAAATTATACAAATTGGAAGATGATGGAGACTCGGAAGAGCTTGTCGCAGAAATTAGTAGGACTATCCATATGGAACTTAAACGACGTCGGGATAAAGGTTATGAAACCGATGAAGATTCTTATTATGGTGAGTCTGAAAATGAAGATGATTGTGTTGAAAAGGACCAACCTTTGGAGACTTTTGAAGACGCTAGTGTAGCTTACTCGAGCCTTGATCTTAATAATGATCAAGCACCTATTCAAAAGGTAGAGCTTCAAGATGATGCATTTAGTGCTTGGAAAAAATTCCTTAGGGAAAGATATGAGTCCGCGGAAGTGTATGAGCGTTGTAACAAGGATAAAGTTATTCCAACTCCGGATCATAATAACGATCCTTCGCCTATTCAAAAGGAGGAGATTGGGTGTGACTTACCTATTGTTATAAATGGTGTAACACCCGCACAAGAAGATCTTACAATCTATACCGATGAAAATCATTTTAGTGAATGGCCCGATTCCGATGATGAGAATGTTGAAGAGATGATGCTAGAGGATGAAACCAAATTGATTGATTTTGTGGAAGACCCAATTGAACTTGCCAATGATTATAATGATGCCAAAACTTTGGTTAAGGTAGAAAACGACGAAGAATGGTTGCAAGGTTTAATAGAGGACCACGATATACAAGAGGTAAGTAATTCACTTGAATTTTTTAAGGATGAAGAGGATTCTATAATACAAGAGATTGTGCAAGGTTTGTCTAACCCTTTGCATATTGATTCTTCTCCTTTACCTCTTATTGGTTTGAATGTTTGTGCTTCGAAAGTATTTTTGGATGATTTTGTTTCTAGATATCCACCATTGGAAACACTTGATGCTAACACTATGCAGGTTTGCCAAGAAGAATACATGGAAGTTCCCAAATTCTATGCTCTTTATACACTTCCGAGTGTGGACGAGAATAAGTGTGGGGGAAATTTCTATCGAGCGATAATTTCACTATTGTTTTCTTGTGCTAATATTTGTATGGAGTTATTGTTTTCAAAACAGGTATTATGGGTGGATCCTCAAATTTTCGATTGTTAGTATATGGGGAATGAATCTTGCAAGAGCTAAGTCGGGCCGTCGACTTTAAAACAAGCGCTTAATGGGAGGCAACCCATAGGTTTTGTATTTCTTATCCTTTTGCTTTTGCTTTTGCTTTTTGTTATTTCTTTTTCTTGTTTCATATCATGTTAAAATTTCCCACCTTGACTTTACTAGGAGGATTCAATTACATTGAGGACAATGTAAGGTTTAAGTGTGGGGGAGTGGTTAAGCATGTTTTTAAAAAATTACAAAAAATTTAAAAAATTTAAAAAAAAAAAAAAAAAAAGTTTTACATAAAACTTCAACTTTTAGAGATTTTAGAGTCACTAGCATACTTCTAGGTATGTTTACATAGAGATTTTGACCAACATAATTGAACTTGGAAATGTTAGGGAATTACATTCGGATTTCTTGCTTGTTTGAGTGTTAAATAATGGATTTAATCATGCCGGTGATGCGAATTTGGTGCAGGGAGAAATGCGTTATTAGAGTTGCTGATCAATCATTAGTGGAGACTATCCGTATTCATATCATGTGAGGCACCGACCAGAAATTTTCCATCTACTAAAGAGCTTTCTTTTGAGTGTGTGTCACCGTACGTTAATTCCGGGTAGAATGGTGAGCTAACCAACCTCCCACCAATAGAAGCACTACTCTTTGATCTCTTGAGTGCTAATTTTGTCAATCATAAGGGTGACGTCTATAGATGAAAGCCTCCTTCTTGTAGTTCGATTTGCAGTTAGCACCATTCTCTCTCTCGACAACAACGGGTCCATAGAAACACCATCATCATCAACTAGGAGCGACACCAAAATCTACAAGGAAAGTTGAAAAAAAAAAAAAAAAAGTTCAAGGTTTACAAGCAACGGAACGAGAAAAAGAGCAAATTTCAAATACAAGTAAAGCAACATACAAAGAGCAGATTTTTACATATATGTTGAGGACTTACAATACAATGAGGTAATTTTATATCCAAGTATGAAGACTTATTTATAAAAGCGAAGAAAATCAAAAGGTGAGAATTATTGAAGTTTATGATTTTGAGGCGATACAAGTTGTGAAGAATCAAGCGGTAAAATACTTCTCCCACGGCCATGGTTGTATTTAATTTCTCTTGTTTCAATTCAAAATAAAAAAACAAGAGAAATATTTGTTCTTATTTTTATTAAATGAGCCGTGGGGAAGGAAAATCTATAAGGAAGTTTCAAGCGACAAGGATTTAAGGTAAAGGTTACAAATTGTCAAGGATTTATGAAATTTGAGAGTTTATCACCAATAGTTGAAACCGAAGACCAAGAAGATCAAGACGAGGAGCGGAAGACGTTTCTATTGGATGCCGTGAGAGTGGTGTTATCATAATTGGCGATCGGATGTGAAGGTGAGTAAGTAATCTCATCCTCGATAATAATGGTTGATTTCCTTTCGTAGAGATCGTCAGAAAAATGGTTTTTCAAAATACTAAAAGATGTGGGTTTTTAAAAATATTTCGGAAGTTTTCCTTCCCACCATTCAACGTGTCGCAGGATTTCTTTCTTCATTCCTACCTGCACACATGTGAGACCCATAAAAAGCCGTCTTTTTTGAGTGCAATTATCATAAAATCCTTTTTGGTGAGGCGAGTCGAGGCGAAATGCTTATTGATCGTTTCTCAAACACGCATTCTCTCATTATGGTGTGGTTATTTCTCACTCAACATTTAAGAACGAGAATATGTTCTTTAGTATTTCTAACTTCTTATTACTAGAATGCAGAAACTCTATGTCCTCATAACTCTTTGGATGCTTGTGACGCTTGAACGCTTTGAAGTTGTGAGTTTTTAGTTTGATTTGCTCGAGGACTAGCAAAGTCTAAGTGTGGGGGAATTTGATAGGGTGTAGAATACATCCTATTTACTATCTATTGTTTATGCTTTATTTGCTATTTTTCTTGTAAATTATGTATTTTATGCTTGTTTTGAGTTTTATAGCTACTTTGGAGTCGCACGGAGGAAAAGAAGAAGATCCAATTTGAGCAAAAGGGAAAAATTGTCATTTCATGGGCGAACACTATCTGGAGCCTAGCCAAGGTTAAGGGGCAACTCTTTTGGAGGAGCACTAGTAGCAGTCCAGCTGAGGTTAAGGGGTTGTAACTGGTTAGCCCTTATCAAGAGTGGACGGGTGTCTATATCCTACCCTACTTTACTCCTACCCTAAATCGAGAAGGTTATTTCTCAATCATTTTGTGCCTGAAATCAAGACACAGAGAGGCGCAACCATTATTAAGCAGCCGAGAGAAATTGAAGGTTCTTGTAAGAGATCGAGAAACTATGCCAGAGAAATGGAGAGTGAAAGTGAAAGAGCAGAATCGAGAGAGATAGAAGAAGTCAGATAAGGGTTTCTTCCAGTTCTTCCCTAAGTGGAATTAGGGTTTGTGATGTTTCTGTTGTATGAATCGATAGAGGAAGAGGATGGTGGAATTGATGGATTCAAAGTACAGAAGGTCAGAGAAATGGGTTTTGAAGAAGATGATGGGATTTGCGATCTCTGCAACAAGGTGATGTTTGATCGGAAAATACTCTCATGAGTTCTGGTCGTCGCTGTTTGAAAAGAAGATGGGTCTCTACGCGACCGGATCGAGAAATTGAGAAGTTGAATCATTTGGTGAAGATGGATGCTTTGTGAATCAAAGAGATGAAATTGAAATAAGGGTTTGAGTTTGTTTGAGAAGGAGAAGACCCTGATGCTATTGATTCGAGATTCAATTGAAGGAACTGATGGTAAAATTCTGTGTTGATTTGAATAAGATGGGTTGTAATTGATAAAATGAGAGATGGGTTCGATGCTGTTGCAGTTTGATGCAGAACAAAAAGGGGTTTGAGATGATTTAGAAATTGGTCGATTAAGCAGCAAAAGAAGATGACCCTGCCGCCGTTGATGTGGGTCAGTGAAGCTGAATTGAGGAAGAGAAGATGTTGCAATGAAGTTTGTGCTGTAGGTGGTCGCTACGGAGAAATAGAAGATCCCAATTGAAGTCTGCGTTCAACAAAGAAGACATGGGTTCTTCGAGATATAAGGAAGATGGTTGTTTGGTGATTCTCATGGGTATTATGGATTCAGAGTTGGTGGTGTGCAAGGAATGACTACAACAGAAGCAGAAGAATGATGTTATGCTGTTGTTGAACAAGACATGGAGATGAAGAAATAAAATGAATTGCACAATTAGATGAATGTTAGGCTTGTTACAGGGGAAGAAGAGAGGCCTGAATTTGGCCGGGAAAGCTCTGAAATAAACGAAACTCGGCCGGTTTTCTGCACCCATGAGTCAACCCGGCGATGGCCGATCCAAATTTCAAATTAGTAAGACAAGTCGACCACCTAGGAGCCGACTCATAGCTGACTCGGTGTCTAACTTCCCTCCTTTTTGACCCGCTTGATCGACGGTTTGACCCGTTTGACCGTTAGTCCTAACGGTGGACTGATCGGATATTCCGTCGAATATACCGATGACGGTGAAATTTTCGGGTGGCCGGCGGTGACTATTCCGGCCGAATTCCGGCCATAATACCAGTTTTCCGGCGAGCAAAAATTCCATAATTTTCTGTGGACTTCTCTCATGGGTGTGAAGACTTGGACTTGGAATTGGATGGAGAATTTGGCTCAAATTTGGAAAGAGAAGATGGAAGAGTTGAGAAAAGCTTGGATTTGGAAATTGAATTATTAAGGGAAAAGGATTCTATTCCTTGGAAGATATGGAGAACATTGAAGCCTATAAGTAGAGAAGTTCTCTACACACTTTGACATATCTTTTTACACATCTCTACACACACAACACTTTTCTTTTCTTATTCTTTGTGTGAACTCTTTATCATGAGTAGCTAATTTTATTATTGATTGAGGATGAATTCCTAGTTCTAAATATATGTTTTGAGTTTTGTTTCAATTCTATCTTGAAGTTTTTCACATGATTATCGTTTGTTTTTACTAATAGGAATGTTTATTCATTCATGATTGATTGATAGATTGTTTAGAATGCATGCTAAATTGATTTGTTAGTTTAATATAAATCTAGTATAAGTTAGGGAATAAGTAATAGTTCTCGACACTTTACACAAGTAGAAAACACGAGACCTTGCGGAGGGATTCCGTGGAGCGATTGTGTGTAAAAACAACGCTAGAAAGTGGACCAAGCGAACCGAGTCTAACTACTAGTACTAAACCTAAATTCATAGATCTTAATGCATTCGGGGAATTACATCTTGTAAGCGAACCTCAAGGTGGTTCTTTTGAATAGAATCTGATAACTAAGCGGACTTGTTACTCAGTGAAATAAGGGATTTTGGGGCTAGCTAAGCGGACCTGCTATCCTACGGTTGGTGATAATCTGTGACTAATAATAAGTAGAAAAGAACATAACTTTAATCATTGTTTTGCAACGAAGAAGGATTCCTTGATCTTATCTCTCTTATTGCTTTCAACTTTATCTTTTAATTGCTTTGCTTATTTTCTTTTGCTTTTTACACCCCCCTTTTGTGACAATTTTTACAACTAGAATCTCTTGCTCCTCGTGGGAACGAACTTGACTTCCATTATATTATTTTTAATTGAGTGGAAATAGATATTAATTTGATTGCACCTACGACACGCATCAGAAGTGAGAAGTTTTTTGCAGAAGTGAATAAAATTTAGCAGAGTGGGAATTTTTTTGCAGAAGTGAGAAAAATTTAGCATAAGTGTTTATACCTTTACGACGACTCTTAAGGGGGTTGTAGAAGGTCTATTTATCCTATTTATTCTTATCTTTTCCATCTCCCATGATAACCATCCATTTACATCATAACCGTCCATTTATTTCTTTTCTTTAACATGTTTTTTCCTTATCACTTTTTTATAAAAGTAAATGTAAAATATAAGCAGACATGCATGTAAATGTGGAAGGGTGGTTGAAATCCAAGTCTTAGACAGAAGAGGTTCAGGTTCGATTCACCTTAGCCTCATTTTTTTTACAAAGTCAATTTATCATTTTACAACTCTTGTAAAGGTTGTGAAAGTTGATTAAAAGAAAAAGCACAAATCTACCAGTATTGTGAATCCGGATGGATGGTTGACTTCTTGTACTAACACCTAGTAAGCTTGGGTTCGATTCTCTACAAGAACATTTTTCAATTTTTTTTTTCTTATCTTCAACGACTCTTATTAGTGTCGTTTTAAAATCATTCACTACCTTTAGGATATGAGTCGTAAATTCTAAAGGTGGTCACTTCTCTCTACAACCCTTTTCACACAACAAGTTGTGGTTCTGATTCTCGTCACTACTCTTAGGAACTCGTTGGTCCTAAGAGTTGGACATATTTTACTTTGACAACGCTTTTGTTGGAAAAAGTTGTAAAACATACTACATTTTACAACTTTTAATTTACGAGTTGTCAATCTACAGTTGTAGATTACTAATTTTCCCGTAGTGAATTAAACTTCACTGCTAATAATTAATAATAACTTAACCTTGTACTACTCTCCTTAAAGCTTCTTTCTCTCATTGCAGACCATCTAGTACTTCCTCCGTTCTTCTGAATGACCCTGATCTCATTAATCCTAGTGCATGTTTTAGGATATCCACTTCATCTCTCAGCTTAACAAGCTCCTCTTCTACGGTGAATTTTAGTGTTAACATGCAGGTCACACAGAAGACAAGTATCAATACATCAACACATATATGTGTGATGAGGATAACCATATCTGTCCTGCTAGTGACTCGAAATGAAAAAACATCAAAGATGCAACAGAGATGATAACCGGATGGTTAAAATAGTAGTTTCCAACATTAAAGTTCAGACTTCTCAAAACTCATCATGGCCGCCATCGTAAAATGTGATTTGATAAGGAGCACCATGATATACATCTCGGATTTAACAAAGATCTTGATGACTTTCAGCTTCAAACCTCAAGTTGAAACCAGCAAATATCATTCCTCCTAATATCACCACCATTACACAAGCATCCTTTGAAGTTTTGAGAAGTACTTTCACCCAAGGCTGGCGAGTTTCATAGTTGATCTTTGCAGAAACATACTGGATTAGTGAACCGTACACCAATGGAGAACACATGAAGAACATTCCTGTGCAGCCTCCTACAAAGACAAAAGGAGCACGATAGAGTATCCTTATCTCACTTTCAGCATGATGACCAGGATGTGTTGGTACAACAGCAATAACACTAAACCCAAAGAAAGTAAACACACCCAAGATATTGAGGAAGTGACTGATTTTAGTAAGAATGATAGCAGATTTCTTTTCCTCTCCATTAGTACTCTCTGTTTCTATTTCAAGTGCTTGGAATTGGTTTTGAGCCATGGTTAAAAGTGGTATAGCTGGTTGTGATTAGGGTTCTGTTTTTTTTTTTTTTTTTGAGTTGGATTGCGTTACGGCGGAAATATTTCAGGAATTTAGGTTTAGAAGAGTAGAGAGGTAGATCTGCTTGTTTATATAATTCTGAAACCCTAATTTCATTACCAAACCGAACACTCTAGAAACAACTAGAAATCAGAACATCGTGTCTTCATCCGCGAAATGATGTTTTTGACGAATCCCGAAACTCCTATTGGAGGGTTACCAAAATTTCAAAAGAGTTACCAAATTCATACACAAATGAAAAAATTCCAACCATTGGATCGAATGTAAATTTTAAATTTCATCCTATTACAAGGGGCGGATTTAGAGTCACAATGGTTAGAGCCCATATAATAGGTTTCTTAATTAACACCAATGGCCGCAATCACACGGAGGTATAGTGAAATTTAGTAAAAATTGAAGCACCTACCTAATCAATATTTGATAACATAAAAACTATATATGTCAAGTTTACATATACCTCTATATACGTTAAAGATTCAAAGTAAACATTATTAACGGTCATCTGGTTAATTAGGAATGGGATTAGCACCACGCAATTTGGAAGACCAATTATAAGTATTTACTTATATCTTGTGTTCCAAGAAAGTGTTTGTCGCAATAAATAGGTTACTGGGTTGGGGCAGCACTATTCTTGGCTTTCTAAGTGGTAGACGCCTGACACGGACTGCATTTTGCATTATCAAGAAGAGATATGTCCAGGGTCTGACTCTGTTCTCCCTTTCACGACTATCGAGTTAACAACAACCAAATAATATATATTGTATTATTTAGAAAAAGTTTTAGTATAAGTAGTGATACATCTTCTCTTCCGATCAAAGAAAAAGTTTTAGTATAACTAGTTTGTCTGTAGTAATGATGAAAGTCTGAAGTGATGCACATGCACCCACTCTCTCTTTTCACTCATTAATCACTCCTGTCAATTTAGTAATTACCTTAAAAAATTTATAGTATTACTATAGAAAAATGACAGTTCCTTCCTTACTTTTAGTGATCCTTCATCCATCCCATGATCCCAGTATGCTTACATTTCCCAATACTAATTAATAAGACCAGTATCTTTCATACGTATTAGAGAATATCAGTGGATGTACTAGTCATGTATTTGACTCTTTGGTTAAAACGAGATTCAAATTGGAAATGAAAACTAAAAACATAATACATATATATATATATATATCATATAACAAGGAGATACATCGTACATAAACAAAGAGATTTGCAACATAAACCACCCATATGCAAAATGTTAACCCCTCAACAAAATATAATCACGAGCTGCTTCCCAAACTGAAAATGAAACTTCCAATAACTTAACTTCAATGCTAATAATTAATAATAACTTAACCTAACCTTGTATTACTCTCCTTAAGCTTCTTTTCTTCATCAGATCATTTAGTACTTCCTCCACTAATTCCTTCAAATGGATGACCCTAATCTATACTCACTTCTATCAGTTTGAGATAGCACACTGTTGTAATAACTTAATAATTAAATACTAATTAAACTTCACTGCTAATAATTAATAATAATTTAACCTTGTACTACTCTCCTTAAAGCTTCTTTCTCTCATTGCAGACCATCTAGTACTTCCTCCGTGCTTCTGAATGACCCTGATCTCATTAATCCTAGTGCATGTTTTAGGATATCCACTTCATCTCTCAGCTTAACGAGCTCCTCTTCTTCGGTGAATTTTAGTGTTAACATGCAGGTCACACATAAGACAAGTATCAATACATCAACACATATATGTGTGATGAGGATAACCAGATCTGTCCTGCTAGTGACTGAACAGCAAAAACATCAAAGATGCAACAGATGATAACCAGACGGTTAAAATAGTAGTTTCCAACATTAAAGTTCAGCTTCTCAAAACTCATCATGGCTGCCATCAGAAACAAGACGGATAATGAGCACCATGATATACATCTGGATTTAACAGCATCTTGATGACTTTCAGCATCAAACCTCAAGTTGAAACCAGCAAATATCATTCCTCCTAATATCACCACCATTACACAAGCATCCTTTGAAGTTTTGAGAAGTACTTTCACCCAAGGCTTGCGAGTTTCATAGTTGATCTTCGCAGAAACATACTGGATTAGTGAACCGTACACCAATGCGAAAAAGGGTGCATACGAGATAAGACAAAAAAAGGGTGCTAATAGTATTTTTAGGGTGGCCCTTATCCCCCTCTTTTCAAAAATGCGAAAATACCCTTCTGAGATTAGTGTTAAATTAGTGTTAATCTGATTAATTAGTTGTTAATGATTGTAATTAGTTTAGTGTTAATTTTCAGATAATAATTATCTTTTTAAAGATAATTAGTAACTTATTTTAGACAAAGAAGGAGGAAAGAAGAAGGAGAGGAGGAATTTTTTTTTTTTCTTTGTGATTATTGAGAGATGTGTGATACAAATTCGAGTGAGGAAGGTGAATCTTCATCACGTAAAGCTAATAAAATACATATCAATTACGATGGAGATCCAGACATGGCTTATTTGTTGGATTATGAAAATGATTTTACCCAAACTCAATTTTTTTCTCAAGATCAAGATGATTCCTTTATGGAGCCAAATCCCGAAGATGAGTACATGGATGAGGAACCCAATGCTAATAATACACAGGTATGGCTGTAGAAGTTGTTTAATTTCCGTTTTGTAGCTTGATTTCACCAAAAGTTATGATTTCCGCAACTAGTTCGGGCCAAATACAGAGTAAGGTTCGGCAGATAATATATATGCCGAACCATAATAAATAAGAACAGTTCGGTTTCTTCGATTGAGAAATATATACGCCGAACTGTCATTCAATTATTTTCGCGCCAAATGATTTTCATGATTCGGCTCAACTGTGATGTGATAATATAAGCCGAACCGTAGAAAAATAAATAATAGGAGTTACAGTGTAATGTTCGGCTTATAATATTAGTGCCCAATCGGCCGAATCCATTGACAAGTAGTTCGGCTTTATAAGTCAAACACGAACAAGCCGAACCTTGAGATCGGCTTACATAGAGTACAGCTTGTGAGCCGAACCTGATCCAAAAACTGTGCGATATTGTTGTAGATTGTTCCTCAAATGGAAACTATGGAGGATCAACCACCGCCTGTTGATGTCATTCATGAAGATACTAGAGATCACTTCCAAACTGACTTGGTAGGTAACTAACGTAGTTTATGTTTTTATTAATTTTCAAGTATGTTGTATGCAAAATCATTAATAAAACTTAAGTTTTGTACTTGTGGATATGTAGACGTGGAAAACCAAAGAAGAAGTCGTTAAATGGGTTGAGGAACATGCTTGGAAAATCAATTGCGTCCTAGTTAAAGGTAGACAAAGCCGAAAGGAGCGGGTTGAGATGGTTTGTGAGAGGGGTGGGAAGAAAGTAAGCAAGAAGAAAAAAGGTAAGCCATATGTTGGGAAGACCTAGGAAAAAATATAAGACTAAAACAAGGAAGATAAATTGTCCTTTCAAGATCGTCTTAAGTTGGAACATAGATGAAAGAGTTTTCACAATGAATAAAGATATGGATTGCCGCCATAACCACCCATGTCCAAAGGATCTTCATGGACATTATAGAGCCGGAAGAATCAAAGCTCATGAATATGCGGAGGTAGATAAAATGACACGAGCACGTATGGCACCCTCTAAAATTCTTAGCAAGTTGAATGCGGATGATAAGAATAACAAGACTACGTTGCAACAAATCTATAACGCAAGAAGTACTTTGAGAAGAAAGGATTTGCAAGGTAGGTTGGTAATGCAACAATTATTGTGGTTGGCGCAAAAGAAGAAATATGCTTGCCAAAAGAAATTGGATGAATTCGGCCATGTGAGGCCTGAATTTGGCAGGGAAAGCTCAGAAATAAACGAAACTCGGCCGGTTTTCTGCACCGGCGAGTCAACTCGGCGATGGCCGATCCAGCTCAGCCGAGTAAGACAAGTCAGCCACCTAGGGAGCTGACTCATAGCTGACTCAGTGTCTAACTTCCCTCCTTTTTGACCCAGTTGACTGACGGTTTGACCCGTTTGACCGTTAGTCCTAACGGTGGACCGACGGAATATTCCGTCGAATATACCAGTGACGGTGAAATTTTCGGGTGGCCGGCGGTGACTATTCCGGCCGGATTCCGGCCATAATACCAGTTTTCCGGCGAGCAAAAATTCCATAATTTTCTGTGGACTTCTCTCATGGGTGTGAAGACTTGGACTTGGAATTGGATGGAGAATTTGGCTCAAATTTGGAAAGAGAAGATGAAAGAGTTGAGAAAAGCTTGGATTTGGAAATTGAATTATTAAGGGAAAAGGATTCTATTCCTTGGAAGATATGGAGAACATTGAAGCCTATAAGTAGAGAAGTTCTCTACACACTTTGACATATCTTTTTACACATCTCTACACACACAACACTTTTCTTTTCTTATTCTTTGTGTGAACTCTTTATCATGAGTAGCTAATTTTATTATTGATTGAGGATGAATTCCTAGTTCTTAATATATGTTTTGAGTTTTGTTTCAATTCTATCTTGAAGTTTTTCACATGATTATCATTTGTTTTTACTAATAGGAATGTTTATTCATTCATGATTGATTGATAGATTGTTTAGAATGCATGCTAAATTGATTTGTTAGTTTAATATAAATCTAGTATAAGTTAGGGAATAAGTAATAGTTCTCGACACTTTACACAAGTAGAAAACACGAGACCTTGCGGAGGGATTCCGTGGAGCGATTGTGTGTAAAAACAACGCTAGAAAGTGGACCAAGCGAACCGAGTCTAACTACTAGTACTAAACCTAAATTCATAGATCTTAATGCATTCGGGGAATTACATCTTGTAAGCGAACCTCAAGGTGGTTCTTTTGAATAGAATCTGATAACTAAGCGGACTTGTTACTCAGTGAAATAAGGGATTTTGGGGCTAGCTAAGCGGACCTGCTATCCTACGGTTGGTGATAATCTGTGACTAATAATAAGTAGAAAAGAACATAACTTTAATCATTGTTTTGCAACGAAGAAGGATTCCTTGATCTTATCTCTCTTATTGCTTTCAACTTTATCTTTTAATTGCTTTGCTTATTTTCTTTTGCTTTTACACCCCCCTTTTGTGACAATTTTTACAACTAGAATCTCTTGCTCCTCGTGGGAACGAACTTGACTTCCATTATATTATTTTTAATTGAGTGGAAATAGATATTAATTTGATTGCACCTACGACACGCATCAGAAGTGAGAAGTTTTTGCGAAGTGAATAAAATTTAGCGAGTGGGAATTTTTTTGCAGAAGTGAGAAAAATTTAGCACAAGTGTTTATACCTTTACGACGACTCTTAAGGGGGTTGTAGAAGGTCTATTTATCCTATTTATTCTTATCTTTTCCATCTCCCATGATAACCATCCATTTACATCATAACCGTCCATTTATTTCTTTTCTTTAACATGTTTTTTCCTTATCACTTTTTTATAAAAGTAAATGTAAAATATAAGCAGACATGCATGTAAATGTGGAAGGGTGGTTGAAATCAAGTCTTAGACGAGAAGAGGTTCGAGTTCGATTCACCTTAGCCTCATTTTTTTACAAAGTCAATTTATCATTTTACAACTCTTGTAAAGGTTGTGAAAGTTGATTAAAAGAAAAAGCACAAATCTACCAGTATTGTGAATCCGGATGGATGGTTGACGTCTTGTACTAACACCTAGTAAGCTTGGGTTCGATTCTCTACAAGAACATTTTTCAATTTTTTTTTCTTATCTTCAACGACTCTTATTAGTGTCGTTTTAAAATCATTCACTACCTTTAGGATATGAGTCGTAAATTCTAAAGGTGGTCACTTCTCTCTACAACCCTTTTCACACAACAAGTTGTGGTTCTGATTCTCGTCACTACTCTTAGGAACTCGTTGGTCCTAAGAGTTGGACATATTTTACTTTGACAACGCTTTTGTTAGAAAAAGTTGTAAAACATACTACATTTTACAACTTTTAATTTACGAGTTGTCAATCTACAGTTGTAGATTACTAATTTTCCCGTAGTGAATTAAACTTCACTGCTAATAATTAATAATAACTTAACCTTGTACTACTCTCCTTAAAGCTTCTTTCTCTCATTGCAGACCATCTAGTACTTCCTCCGTGCTTCTGAATGACCCTGATCTCATTAATCCTAGTGCATGTTTTAGGATATCCACTTCATCTCTCAGCTTAACAAGCTCCTCTTCTTCGGTGAATTTTAGTGTTAACATGCAGGTCATACAGAAGACAAGTATCAATACATCAACACATATATGTGTGATGAGGATAACCAGATCTGTCCTGCTAGTGACTGAAACAGCAAAAACATCAAAGATGCAACAGATGATAACCAGATGGTTAAAATAGTAGTTTCCAACATTAAAGTTCAGCTTCTCAAAACTCATCATGGCCGCCATCAGAAACAGGACGGATAAGGAGCACCATGATATACATCTGGATTTAACAGCATCTTGATGACTTTCAGCATCAAAACTCAAGTTGAAACCAGCAAATATCATTCCTCCTAATATTACCACCATTACACAAGCATCCTTTGAAGTTTTGAGAAGTACTTTCACCCAAGGCTGGCGAGTTTCATAGTTGATCTTTGCAGAAACATACTGGATTAGTGAACCGTACACCAATGGAGAACACATGAAGAACATTCCTGTGCAACCTCCTACAAAGACAAAAGGAGCACGATAGAGTATCCTTATCTCACTTTCAGCATGACGACCAGGATGTGTTGGTACAACAGCAATAACACTAAACCCAAAGAAAGTAAACACACCCAAGATATTGAGGAAGTGACTGATTTTAGTAAGAATGATAGCAGATTTCTTCTCCAAAGCTAAACTTCTCTTTTCCTCTCCATTAGTACTCTCTGTTTCTATTTCAAATTGCTTGGAATTGGTTTTGAGCCATGGTTAAAAGTGGTATAGCTGGTTGTGATTAGGGTTCTGTTTTTTTTTTTTTTTTTTGAGTTGGATTGCGTTACGGCGGAAATATTTCAGGAATTTAGGTTTAGAAGAGTAGAGAGGTAGATCTGCTTGTTTATATAATTCTGAAACCCTAATTTCATTACCAAACCGAACACTCTAGAAACAACTAGAAATCAGAACATCGTGTCTTCATCCGCGAAATGATGTTTTTGACGAATCCCGAAACTCCTATTGGAGGGTTACAAAAATTTCAAAAGAGTTACCAAATTCATACACAAATGAAAAAATTCCAACCATTGGATCGAATGTAAATTTTAAATTTCATCCTATTACAAGGGGCGGATTTAGAGTCACAATGGTTAGAGCCCCTATAATAGGTTTCTTAATTAACACCAATGGCCGCAATCACACGGAGGTATAGTGAAATTTAGTAAAAATTGAAGCACCTACCTAATCAATATTTGATCACATGAAAACTATATATGTCAAGTTTACATATACCTCTATATACGTTAAAGATTCAAAGTAAACATTATTAACGGTCATCTGGTTAATTAGGAATGGGATTAGCACCACGCAATTTGGAAGACCAATTATAAGTATTTACTTATATCTTGTGTTCCAAGAAAGTGTTTGTCGCAATAAATAGGTTACTGGGTTGGGGCAGCACTATTCTCGGCTTTCTAAGTGGTAGACGCCTGACACGGACTGCATTTTGCATTATCAAGAAGAGATATGTCCAGGATCTGACTCTGTTCTCCCTTTCACGACTATCGAGTTAACAACAACCAAATAATATATATTGTATTATTTAGAAAAAGTTTTAGTATAAGTAGTGATACATCTTCTCTTAGATCAAAGAAAAAGTTTTAGTATAACTAGTTTGTCTCGTAGTAATGATGAAAGTCTGAAGTGATGCACATGCACCCACTCTCTCTTTTCACTCATTAATCACTCCTGTCAATTTAGTAATTACCTTAAAAAATTTATAGTATTACTATAGAAAAATGACAGTTCCTTCCTTACTTTTAGTGATCCTTCATCCATCCCATGATCCCAGTATGCTTACATTTCCCAATACTAATTAATAAGACCAGTATCTTTCATACGTATTAGAGAATATCAGTGGATGTACTAGTCATGTATTTGACTCTTTGGTTAAAACGAGATTCAAATTGGAAATGAAAACTAAAAACATAATACATATATATATATATATATATATATATATATATATATCATATAACAAGGAGATACATCGTACATAAACAAAGAGATTTGCAACATAAACCACCCATATGCAAAATGTTAACCCCTCAACAAAATATAATCACGAGCTGCTTCCCAAACTGAAAATGAAACTTCCAATAACTTAACTTCAATGCTAATAATTAATAATAACTTAACCTAACCTTGTATTACTCTCCTTAAGCTTCTTTTCTTCATCAGATCATTTAGTACTTCCTCCACTAATTCCTTCAAATGGATGACCCTAATCCATACTCACTTCTATCAGTTTGAGATAGCACACTGTTGTAATAACTTAATAATTAAATACTAATTAAACTTCACTGCTAATAATTAATAATAACTTAACCTTGTACTACTCTCCTTAAAGCTTCTTTCTCTCATTGCAGACCATCTAGTACTTCCTCCGTGCTTCTGAATGACCCTGATCTCATTAATCCTAGTGCATGTTTTAGGATATCCACTTCATCTCTCGACTAACGAGCTCCTCTTCTTCGGTGAATTTTAGTGTTAACATGCAGGTCACACAGAAGACAAGTATCAATACATCAACACATATATGTGTGATGAGGATAACCAGATCTGTCCTGCTAGTGACTGAAACAGAAAAAACATCAAAGATGCAACAGATGATAACCAGACGGTTAAAATAGTAGTTTCCAACATTAAAGTTCAGCTTCTCAAAACTCATCATGGCTGCCATCAGAAACAAGACGGATAAGGAGCACCATGATATACATCTGGATTTAACAGCATCTTGATGACTTTCAGCATCAAACCTCAAGTTGAAACCAGCAAATATCATTCCTCCTAATATCACCACCATTACACAAGCATCCTTTGAAGTTTTGAGAAGTACTTTCACCCAAGGCTTGCGAGTTTCATAGTTGATCTTCGCGAAAACATCTCTGGATTAGTGAACCGTACACCAATGCGAAAAAGGGTGCATACGAGATAAGACAAAAAAAAGGGTGCTAATAGTATTTTTAGGGTGGCCCTTATCCCCCTCTTTTCAAAAATGCGAAAATACCCTTCTGAGATTAGTGTTAAATTAGTGTTAATTTGATTAATTAGTTGTTAATGATTGTAATTAGTTTAGTGTTAATTTTCAGATAATAATTATCTTTTTAAAGATAATTAGTAACTTATTTTAGACAAAGAAGGAGGAAAGAAGAAGGAGAGGAGGAATTTTTTTTTTTCTTTGTGATTATTGAGAGATGTGTGATACAAATTCGAGTGAGGAAGGTGAATCTTCATCACGTAAAGCTAATAAAATACATATCAATTACGATGGAGATCCATACATGGCTTATTTGTTGGATTATGAAAATGATTTTACCCAAACTCAACTTTTTTCTCAAGATCAAGATGATTCCTTTATGGAGCCAAATCCTGAAGATGAGTACATGGATGAGGAACCCAATGCTAATAATACACAGGTATGGCTGTAGAAGTTGTTTAATTTCCGTTTTGTAGCTTGATTTCACCAAAAGTTATGATTTCTGCAACTAGTTCGGCGCAACAGAGTAAGGTTCGGCAGATAATATATATGCCGAACCATAATAAATAAGAACAATTCGGTTTCTTCGATTGAGAAATATATACGCCGAACTGTCATTCAATTATTTTCGCGCCAAATGATTTTCATGATTCGGCTCAACTGTGATGTGATAATATAAGCCGAACCGTAGAAAAATAAATAATAGGAGTTACATTGTAATGTTCGGCTTATAATATTAGTGCCCAATCGGCCGAATCCATTGACAAGTAGTTCGGCTTTATAAGTCAAACACGAACAAGCCGAACCTTGAGATCGGCTTACATAGAGTACAGCTTGTGAGCCGAACCTGACCCAAAACCTGTGCGATATTGTTGTAGATTGTTCCTCAAATGGAAACTATGGAGGATCAACCACCGCCTGTTGATGTCATTCATGAAGATACTAGAGATCACTTCCAAAATGACTTGGTAGGTAACTAACGTAGTTTATGTTTTTATTAATTTTCAAGTATGTTGTATGCAAAATCATTAATAAAACTTAAGTTTTGTACTTGTGGATATGTAGACGTGGAAAACCAAAGAAGAAGATGTTAAATGGGTTGAGGAACATGCTTGGAAAATCAATTGCGTCCTAGTTAAAGGTAGACAAAGCCGAAAGGAGCGGGTTGAGATGGTTTGTGAGAGGGGTGGGAAGAAAGTAAGCAAGAAGAAAAAAGGTAAGCCATATGTTGGGAAGACCGGGAAAAAATATAAGACTAAAACAAGGAAGATAAATTGTCCTTTCAAGATCGTCTTAAGTTGGAACATAGATGAAAGAGTTTTCACAATGAATAAAGATATGGATTGCCGCCATAACCACCCACGTCCAAAGGATCTTCATGGACATTATAGAGCCGGAAGACTCAAAGCTCATGAATATGCGGAGGTAGATAAAATGACACGAGCACGTATGGCACCCTCTAAAATTCTTAGCAAGTTGAATGCGGATGATAAGAATAACAAGACTACGTTGCAACAAATCTATAACGCAAGAAGTACTTTGAGAAGAAAGGATTTGCAAGGTAGGTTGGTAATGCAACAATTATTGTGGTTGGCGCAAAAGAAGAAATATGCTTGCCAAAAGAAATTGGATGAATTCGGCCATGTGACGCACCTTTTTATTGCCCATACAGAATGCGTAAAGTTGGCGTTATGCTTCCCATAAGTTCTCATATTGGATTGCACTTACAAGACCAATAAGTATGAGATGTCCTTGATGAACGTTGTTGGTCATACGTCAACCAAGTCACCTTTCACCGTTGCTTTTTGTTTTTGCATGATGAGTTGAAAGAAAGCTATGTGTGGGCATTGGAACAAGTGAAGTTAATCTTACGGGAGGATGCTCTTCCAAAGGTCATGGTAACCGACCAAGAGGCGGCATTGATGTTTGCTATAAGGAAGGTATTTCCGAACGCGAAAAACTTTCTTTGTACCTTTCATGTATGGAATAATGTTCGGAAGAAATGCCAAGGGATAATCCAACCGCTTAAGTTGAAAGAGCTAGAGAAGATTGCTACATTACCGGATGGAGAACGAGAAGTGAAGAAGAAAGAATTCAAGAAAGCATATGAGGCTAATGAAAGGATGTGGGCATGTTTCCACAATGATTGGGAAGCTTTGACTTGGTCCATCACCGAAGAAGTGTTTGAAGAAAATGTTGCAAAGCTCATTGCGAATTGGGGCGTCAAATACCCGAAGATAATTATATATTTACGCAAGCAATTCTTGGATACCAACGCACATAGATTTGTCAGTGCATTTAAAAACCACCACAAGCACTTCGACAACCAAGCTACAAGTATGGTAGAGTCGGCTCACTATCGTTTGAAGAGGAATCTATTTGGGTGCGTGGACACGTTCGTCACGGTGTTTGACGCAATGGAAGACTATTTCATGAGTGATGTTATAAGAATTAGAACGTTATTCGAAAAAAGTCTAATGATGAAGCATGATGATTTCCCGGATGATAAGTGGCTCCGGGGACTAACCCATAGGGTCTCTCATTTGTGCATTGAACTTATAATGAAGGAAGTGGATTTGATGGACAAAATGGATGCTAACTCCCAAGAAGAGTGTGTTTGTAAAATGAGGAAAGCATGGGACTTCCGTGTCGGCATGAACTACTTCGGTACAAGGATTGTCTTATACCTTTTGAGGATATTGATCCTCATTGGAAACAATTGAGTAGTGATCCTATGCCCGACGAGGACGATGATGTAGAGATTTGGGACACACCTTATGGCAAAAGGTTGGCCGAAATGTATCGTGGGATGTTGCGACCTCAAAAACAAATCTTATGGGACAACATGATTCCAATCTTGTATCCTCACACCCAACAAGGTATATTAGAACCGGAAAAGGGGCCACAAAAAGGTAGGCCACCCACGAAAGAAAACCGAAAAGAGCAGAGAGCAAGAGCGTATGCTCTTACCAAAAAACGCACACCTACCACAAGGGATCCATGCGGGGTCGAGTACCATGATGCAAAGTACGAAGAAGAGAAGAAGGCAATAGAGAAGTTAGACAAGATGGATGAAGTGAAGCTATCAAATAAACGTGGTCGACCGAGCAAGGTTAAAGGTGAAACAAGTAACAAAGAAGTTAAGAATAGTGGTCCTCTATTTCCTCCACCATTGGAAGGAGACGTAAAGCTTAAGGGTAAGATGTTTCCATCTCAACAAATGGAAACAACAAAGACCACTCCGGTGCCCAAGCAAAAGGAGAAAAAAACCATATATGCGGAAGGGAAAATGAAGGGTCCTAAAAGAGATAGTTTGGGGAAGTATTTGAGACCTTCTAATATGATTTACAAAAACTACTTGGAGAATCTACCCGAAGCCATTCATGAGTTTATTATATCCATGGACGATGTCGAAGGGTATGGAAATTGTGGTTTCCATGTCACCGGGGAACAACTAGGACCTTTTAAAGATGGTAACCAACCGGTTTCCCAAGGGGATGAAGTAAATTATATTCGTCAAAGATTGTTACAAACTCTACGCCGAAACAAGGACTTCTACAAGTCAATGATGCGAGGTGGCGGAGACCATGGGGTCGCACAAGAGTTCATTAGTTTTGAACGGCGTTTACATGGGGATGCCGTCATCACAAGTGACCATTGGATGCAAATGCCGATATGTGGGTTTTTAATCGCGGAGACCTTCAATTGCGTTGTTCATTCTTTTGCGAGGGCTGGAAGTAGTTACACCTACGCGCCGCCAACAAAACCTTGCCATGAGAGTGTGAAGGATAGAAGACTTGTTATTGCATTTGTTCAAGGATGCCATTATATCGGTCTTAAGCTTAGACCCGGTTGCCCAATACCTCCATTGTGTCCGTTAGCCTTTTGGCCTGTTTTTGAAGAAAATTACTCTATGGATTGGTGTGCAAATTACGCTACGAGATGGAGGTTTGGAGAAGTTTGCATCCACCTCTTCCACCAGGACTAGTGTGTCTAATGGATGATGAGGATGAAGAAGATGTTTTTGAGGATGATGAAGAAGATGGCGAAGAAGACGTTGTAAGGTTAGGATCACCCTAGTACTCAATCCATTGGATATATATTATCGTTTTGCATTTTGTTTTCGTCGGATGCCTAGGTTGATATGAGATTATAAATGCTACATAATGTATCCTAAAGCGCGTCTTATGAATTGAATATATTTTGTGGTTTTTGAACTTGTTTTTTGGTGCAAAGATTTGAAGAAAAAGAACTTTCATTATACGGTTCGGCTAATAAGTAAAAGTATATTTGAGCCAATCAAGTGTTGGCTACCCAAGTGTTATGGTTCGGCTTACATGTGACGATTTCGTTGTGCCGAACTATAATGCTGCTAAGTATCCCAACACACAGTGTAAGGTTCGGCTTATTCGAAATATTCAATAATAAGCCGATCCTGATAAAAATTTCATATATTATACGGTTCGGCTACCAGTAAAAGTATATTTGAGCCGATCCTTGCATATAAAAAAAAATGTATTTCCCAAGTGTTAAGGTTCGGCTAACTAAAGACAATTCTTAATAAAAAATCACTAACCATTACAAAGTACCAATTACAAGGATTTAATAACCAAAACGAGTTATAACAAACTTCCTAAGGATGTTGTAGTGAGCTTGGTATTTGAAATTTTTTCCTTTCCATCTTCGCCATTCCTCTAGAGCTCGAAAAACAATCTCATCATTTGTTTCACCTTTAAGCCGATATCGATTGACAATCCGAATCATAGCTATGAAGTCCCTAACTTTATTTTTAATTGTTTCAATTTGACAAAACAGTGATGCCCTATCCCGGTTGTTTGGATTACCTGTTTCATTGGTGAAAGCTTCATGAATTCTGACCAAGTAGTACATACTCATTAGACCCTTTACCCGTCGCTCGGCACCCTTCTCCGGATAGTAAGTTACGTAATGTTTGCAAAGAGATAAATCTTCTTCTAGAGTATACTTAGGACTAGACGCTGCCATTTTGTGCTTTGATAATGAGATATCATATGTCGCTATATATATGCTTGACGGATTGTGCTATGTAACGGCTATATTTTCAATTTGAAAAACCATCTCCAACGGCTACTTTCAAATTTTGAAAAACAATAGGGGTTCGGCATAAATATATTTCCATTTAAAAGCCGAACCTGTGCATTTTTCGACCATCTAGTGTATCTCAAATAAAGGTTTCTAATAAATCTCGGAATTCTTCTCTTGACCATCTCGTAACATATTTCGAGCTCGTATCTTCTTCCTCCATGGCGTATAGCCCAAAGGCTTTGAATTCTAGCTTCCTAAATAAAAAGGAATGCAAAGTTAGTTTTATAAAAAGAAAACTAAAAAAACTCTATAATGGAAATTAAGCTTTTGGATTACTCACTTTTTCTTCAATGGTTTCGCTGGGATGATATTGATTAACCCATCCTAATACTCTGATGTAATCTTTCATTGTATAACGGATTTGTCGGAATCTTTCGGCTAATTCCGAACGCGTACGATGTTTAGGATTTCCATCTAACCGAAAATGGAATTCTTTTACTTTTTTCCAAAACATAGAATAATGCACATCAGGATGTTCACCATAAATACGATAAGTCCGAATGAAAGCTCTAACAAGCAACTTATCATCTTCTACGGTAAATGGTTCCATGAATTAGTATAGACGGAAACAATGAGTTAAGCAGACCCAATGCTATGAATACAACACTATATATAGTAAAGGCCACAACGGATCTATTTTTTTACAGAAGACAGTGTAATGTTCGACTCATATTAACTATTTCCTTTTAAACCGAACCTGTTGTTTTAATGGTTCGGCTTATTCGTGTCTGGTCTAATGAGCCGAACCAAATGCGTACTTCAAAATTTGTTGAAGGCAACTGGTTCGGCAACTACGAATATTGTAATTTGGGCCGAACCATGTTCCTTTAAGTTGTTTCAGAGACCACCCAACATTCGAACCAAACATATAAAACCATTCAAAATTACATTAAAACATGTGATTTAAGGTAATAAACCAAACAAGTGTATTTAACAAAACATAGCAAACTAAGAATTGCTTCACAACTCATAACAAAGAAAGTGTGCTTAACGACTCATAACAAAATATAACAAACTAAGTGTACTTCACGACACATCCAAACTTATAGTTCACTGACCACGACCTCTTTTCCATTTAGGACATACATTCTCGTCCTCTTCACCAGTTGGCCCGCCCCTAGCAGCTTGACTTGAGCCTTCACCTTCTTGCCGTGGCCTCTTGATCGTCGGCCTTTTTCCTGGTTTATTGGGTCCTTTACCTTTGTTTATGACTGCATCCCACTGGTTGTACCAATCCTCTTGCTCCTCCACCGTCATCTTAGTTTTGCATGAAATTCTTTTCTTCAAATTTCTCAACAACTCCTTTCCCGCCGCAACCTGGTTCCATTTAAAGGTCACTTAAACAAGAACTTTAATATTTAAGAAGTAACACTTAAACAAGTAAAAATTGAAGACGTCGCTTACCATTGTTTTATATGCCTTTTGAATGTCAACGTCCTTGGACTTCTTTTTGGCAACCTTTGCCTTCTCCCTGTCAGCTACAACTTGACTTGATCTATTGATAATAAGCGGATGTGAAATTTCATTATACCAATCCATATAGCCTGGCTCAACTTGTGGAGGACCGTCACCCAAAATATGCAAGTGGTTCATATTTAACTTGTTGGCATCCAACCTTCTCCAGTACTCTAAGGTTGGTTCTGGATCATATTTGGGGCACCACGAAGAGGTGGTGCTTTTAGTCCCAGTGGTACCCAATGGCAACATCCTGAACTTATCGTAAACTACTGGGAGCATTTGGACAGATCCTAACTGACGTAGAACGCGACGAGGATCATATATTACAGAACCACCCGGATAAAATATAGGTCCGTAGTACATACCTATCGGCACAAAATTATCTTGAACAACATAATCTTCTTGAACATCTCTCAAATATGGGTCAAATACGACGTCACTCCCATCCAAAGAGTCTAATTTCTCTCTGAGATTAATAAACACATCATTCTTATTTCTTTCTTTCTTGCCTTCCATATCATATCGATTCATTTGTTGGCGTTGTTTTATCCCAATTTGCATGTACCTTGGCCAATTTCAAATTCGGGTAATGGTCATATACCCACACCTGCAAGTTCGACAGATAATGAAAATTAACTAACTTGCCGAACCTTTACAACAGAAAGATCGGCTTACACAAATGCATGGTTGTGAGCCGAACTTTGCACTGAACAACCAATATTTTGTTTTAAATAAGTATAATTTGAACAACAAAATCAAATTTAATGAATATTATTACCTGAAGCATAGTGAAATTGCCTCCAATGTTTGTACTTGCCAACCTAGATGCTTGTGCGAGTTGATTGAGTAGGTACGCAAGTGACGCTGTCCCCCAAGCATAACTATTAACCGAGTGAACATCCTTAAAAATTGGAGATATTGAGCACTCACCTTGTTCCCAGAAGTGTCTGGAAAGATATCTCTTCCAAGAGTGTACAACATATATGCTGTTGCAGTTTGTTTCACTAACTCCTCAGTCATCACCAACTTTCCATCTTTAACCCTCTCCGCTGTTTTCTCAAAATAGGTTTTTAACCTCAACAACTTGAACTTCTTGTTTTTCTTGTAGGCTGCACCTTTATCATCATGGGTAGAAGTGACATCTTTCACAGAACAACAAAACTCTAGTTCGGTTATCGATTTTGGCCAACCTAGAGTTTCCTTCGCCAACTTATACAACTCATCCCAACTCATATTGTAAAATGCTGCATCCACGCTTTCGCCGGTGACACTAAGGCCCGTAATCTTATTCGCGTCGTCAGGAGTGATTGTCATCTCGCCAAAAGGGAGATGAAATGTGTAAGTCTCAGGAGCAAATCTCTCGGCAAAGGCGGAGGCTGTCAATCTATCACATTCCTGATGACCATATTTAATGGCAGGCCATAAACCAGAGGCTTGCACTATAGCAATCACCTCAGGCACCTCTTTAAATAAATCCCAATGTGCAGCCCTTTGATGTCTCAAAACTCTGACCGCACGACAATGGTCAGGAGTCTCATATATCCTCTTAGCCCAAGACTCTCTGTAACCAATCAATACCTTGCCACCGTAAATGCGGAAGACCGTGTGGTAAACCATCATCTCTTGGATCTATTACATCATCATCATTAGGAATGTGAAACCCAACAACACGAGGTTTAGCATCTTGCTTCTCTGGTTGTTGTTGTTCTTCCACTTCAGGTTGCTCTTCCACATCTGGTTGATCTTCCCGATTTTTCATTTTACCCTTTTGGTTCCTATACATAGCACAAATACATAAATAAGTATAATCCTTTAGAATACACGTCATATCCTTACAAAAATAGGTTACTGAACTAAGTTCGGCGTATATGTGCGCTTTACAAACAATGAAACCAATGAAACTCAAAGATCGGCGATTAAATAAACTAGCCGAACTGTTCTTCAGCTAAAGGTTCGGCATATAAAGATTACACTGTATGAGCCGAACCTTTCTCTGTGTTTCAAAAAATCCTAGGTTTTTCCAATTAAACCTAATCTAACAGTACAATAAAATTCATTAATCAACAAATTAAATGGTGGGGTTTGTATAACATACCTTCTAATCCTCATTTCCGGGGTTTCTTCTTCACTTGATTGAACTTCTTTGTCAATTTCAGTTTCAACTCCTTCTAACGGTTGTTGGTCTTCAATTAACGGATTAGAAGAAGATTTGGACCGCCTACCAATTGCTTTTTGTTTTCCACGAGTCATTTTATAGTTGTGTTTAATCGACGATTAAATTTTTATGAATCGACGATCAATTTCGGCGATGAAATATGATTTTAACCGTTTTTCTCCGACTTGGTTTGAATAGAGAAGAGGAGAAGAACCGAAAAGGTTCTTTTGATGTTCCTTATGCTTTGAACCAAAAGAGAATTTTTTGCTTTTATATCAACTTAAGGGTAGTATAGTAATTTACAAGTTTCTAGAATATTTTAATACTTTGCACATAGTTCGGCACTAAACTAAGATGGAACTTGGTGCCGAACTTACTAATAAGAGAACAGTCGAATGTCACAGTGTAAGGTTAGGCTTATACGCGTTAAACACTTATAAGCCGAGATTTTTACTTAGAAAATTGAGGAATGTCAGACTATGGTTCGGCTAATACGTATTACATATTTATAAGACGAACATGATACTGTAACTTACGTATCGCAGTGCACTCAAAGCTTAGCATTTCACTTAAACATAAAAGCATAACATTGTAGTTAAACATCAAAACATTGTACCGAAAACCAAACACATAACATTGTTTTCTTCAAGTAAATAAAATTGTGCTAAAATCAAACATTACTTAAAAACCAAACCATAAAAACCTAGTGTACTTCAATTTGAACATAATCATCTATTGAGCACGACCGCGTCTTCCACCACCACGACCTTTTTTAGCACCACTTCCACTCGCACCTTCACCTTTGTTGATTACTCCATCCCAACGGCTGTACATATATTCTTGCTCTTCCACCGCCATATCCACATTGCAATCAATTTTCTTCTTCATAGCCTTCACCACGTCGTTACCCCCAGCCATCTGATAAAATTTAGTTAAAACATATAAGCAACAATAGTCAAAAATATTGAAAACAAGTTTAAAAGTATGTACTCAATATACCATAGTTCGGTAAGACTTCGAAAAATCTTCAACCATGCCCTTTGTGTTCTTCCTCGTCTTTGGCTCGACTTCCTTTTGTGTTCGCTCTCCCATCTTACCATCTACCAAAGCTTGACTTTCCCTATTAATGATTAAAGGATGTGAAATTTGGTTATACCAATCTATATAAGCCGGGTCACCTTCACAAGGATCGTCACGCAACTCTTCTAAGTCAACCCAACTTAATTTGTTATCTTCCAATTTATCCCAACAATCAATGGTAGGATCGGGATCATATTCGGCATTCCATGAACTTTCTGTACTCTTTGTTCCCTTAGAACCCTTGGGCAACAACTTGAACTTTGATTCCTCTAGCTCCGGAATCGTTTGGATAAAACCATGTTGACGGAGTACTCGACGGGGATCAAACACTGTAAAGCCTTCGGGATAAAACAATGGCCCATAGTACATCCCCAATGGCATATCTTCATCCTCAACAACTTCATCATCTTCTTCATCCTTTTTGTATGGTTGAAATACAACTTGTTCAACAGTCAAAGAGTCTAACTTTTCTCTCAAAGCTATCAAGATTTCCTTTTTATTCCTCTTCTTATTTTCCTTGAAACTCCATTTGGCCGAGGTAGGGAATGTGTCTACCCATTTGTCATCTTCCTTGGCTAAATTCAAATCCGGAAAATGGTCATATATCCATACCTACACCAACAATATAAAAAAAAAAAAAAAAACTTAATTATTAGGATCAGTAGAATTGGATTGGATCATGGAGGTTATAAACTTTGGGAAACAGAAGCAGGTTCGGCTTATATTCAAAAACAGTCTAACGCCGAACCCACCAAGTTCGGCTTAGTAAATTAAAATCGCAACAGCCGAACCTTTTGAAAAGTAGGTTCGGCATACACAAAACCAAAATTGAAAGCCGAATTTTTTCTTGAAAATGGAACTACAATGTGTAAACATACCTGAAGCATTGTGAAATAACCTCCAATGTTTCTACTTGTTAACCTAGACGCAGTTCCAAGTTGCTCAAATAGGAAAGAAAGGGTTACGGTTCCCCAAGAGTACTTGTGGCAACTTTTCAAATCCCTTAACAATTGGAGGTATTGAGCGTTAACCTTGTTCCCATTGTTCTCGGGAAATATAACACTTCCTAAAGTATACAACAAATACGTGGTAGCAGTGCGATTAGCTGTGACCTCGTCCATAACCAACTCCCCCTTTGAAATTTTCTCCTTTGTGTCTCCAAAGCACTTTTTCAAAGCAGTGAACTTGATTTTCTTCAACTTCTTAGTACTAGAATCCACAAACTTCACCTTTTTAGCAGCGCAGGCAAACTCCAATTCTGTTTTGTCTTTTTGCCAACCAAGAGTTTCCTCAGCAAGTACATACAACTCATCCTAAGTCATTTCATAAACCGCTGAGTACACATTTTTCCCATGTGTTCTAAGACCACTAATCTTCTCAGGCATCATCTCTGAGTAATTGACATCTCGCCAAAGGGGAGATGAAATGTGTAAGTCTCCTGACAAAATCTCTCACAAAAGGCTGAGTTTGTAAATGCATCAAATTCCTCTTGTGCATAGAAAATAGCGAGGCCATAAACCGCAGCTTTGTACTAAAGCCACCACCTCGGAGCCTCTTTGAAAATATCCCAATGTGCGGCGCTTTGGTGTCTAAGTACGCTGGACTGCATCCCTGTGATCCGGAGTCTCGTAAATTCTCTTCGCCCATGACTCCTTGTAGCCAATCAACACTCTTCCACCATCTTCAGGGAGACCATGGGGCAAACCATCTCTGCGAGGACGTATCACATTATCCGGATGAGGAATGTTCTTACCTGTTTCCCTTGATGTAACAACTTTCTTGTGTTCTTGTTCTAGTTCTTCTTCTTCTTGACATTCCTCACCAACATCTTCATCATTGTGATCCTCTTGTTCTACAGGCAAAGAGCAAGTCGTGTCAATCCCCCTTTTGCCTGCATGTAAGTTCTTTGTGCCACCACATCGAGGTTTTGGAGTTTTTGAGTTAGAAGGAGTCACTTCCATTGTTCTCCTTTTAAGCTTCTCTTTGAATTTTCCAGGATGGGTGCTAAAAAATGACCAACCTTAATTAGTTTTCCAAATTAAATAAATATGATTATACTACACAATTTGATAACTCACCTATAACTGGACAAGTTTAGAGGAAGCCGTTGGCCATACACAGTGTAAAGTTCGGCACATACGATATTTATCAATATGAGCCGAACAAGGAGCCCAACAGTGTTAGCCATGGTCACAGGAAGGTTCGGCAAATTCGATATTTATCACAATGAGCCGAACAATGTACCCAACAGTAATAAAACGGTTATTAAATAAAGGTATTCAAGTTCGGTTGGTTAGCATACACATTTTTTTAGTTCGGCTCAAAATATATTCAAAATATAACAAATTTTAAGCCGAACTGTTCTTCGTCTGTATAAAAAAAAAATGTTCGGCTGCGACATTTCAGCCGAACACTACCCTGAAACTAACAAAAACCTAGACGAATCATCGATTACATGTCATAAATCAACGAAATACGCAAAAACAAACAATGGGTTTGTGGGAAATACCTTTCTATGTGCAATTTTAAAGAATCAGCCTCTATTTCTCCCTCTTCAACACCAATCGATCCACTAACCACTTCATCTCCATCTTTTCCAAAAACCCTAGATTGAAATGCTTCAGATTCAACACCAGGATTCGGCACCGTATTTCTAGGGCATCGCTTAACACGAGGTGCCATGTATGTGTTTAATCGACAACTCAAACCAACAAAGTTTCAGAAATTTTGGAGAAGAAGATAAGAAGAAGAGGGAGAGAGAAGGGTTTTTGGTTTTTAAAACTTTTAAAAAAAAATTTAAATTAGTGGGTAATGGTTAATTAGTGGGAGGGTAATGGTTAATTAAGTGGAAGGGTAATAATGTAATTTAAACTAGGCAGGGGTATTATAGTAACTTAAGCATCATTATGGCAGCCCTTATAATTTTGCATTGGGTGCCATAATATCTCGTATGCCCCCAAATTTTTTTGTATGCCCCAAATTAGGGTTCTTAAGTATACTCTCAGTGATTTCTTCCACATGAAATCTGCCATAACCAGACAAAAACATAATTGAAAAGGTATCAATCATCAGCACAAGAATCTCGTGACACCATACAAATGCAATAATTTGCTAGGTGTGTTCGTGGTTTAAACTTTCGTTATTTCCAAGTAAGAGAATCCACCGATCTCGGGTGATAAGATTCTAGTAAGATTCATACTCAACAATTGCATGCGAAACAAAAAATAAAAGAAGAATAACAATTATGATGTATATTCATATATAGTAATTGATTTTAGCAGCTAGATATAGTAAGTGAAACCAATCAAATTGGAAAGCAACTAATGAAAGTAGACAGACATAGACTATTCAAACGGAGTAGATAACCACCCATAGGAGAGGAAATTTTGAAGCACAAAATGTTGGCAATCTTGTGTATAAACTGTAATAAGAATAAGAACAGAGAAGAAGGATGCAAACCCAATTAGACAAACCAAAGTCGAGGCAAGGATTATATCCTCTAGCCTTAAGACAGATTCATCCCGCACTGGTGCTTACGGACTATCGATGTCTGTCTCCCAGGATACAATAACTTTCTTGTCGATGTAGTAGCACTTCAAACTTCGAGAAATGACGAACCAAACTTATAGTGAACTCTCTTAATTGACGCAAACGTAATCTCTAGAGAATGCAGTAGAATGAATATTAGTTTTCGGATCCATAATTCTAATCTAAGTGTGCAAGGTATTTATTTATAGATTATACTAATACCTCTTTATTGAAACATCGTGATTCTTCATGGAGTCGCTTTCCTTTCCAAGGGTTTCATGTGAAAAATTATGTCCTTTCACGATGGGATATGTTTCCTGGAAATTACCCAACTCAATGGACCGGTTCTAATAGGCCCAAACCTATTAATCCCAAACCAATGACTCCAATAGGTATTATAAGAATTTTCTATTCATATGACAATTTTCCAACTATTTTTCAATTTGGAAAACCAAATTTGTGATATTATGTTATGTCTTGACGAATATAATGACGAAATATATAGTATCATTTGGCAATTGCTCTCAAAGTGCGCACTCTAAAAGAAATAGTGTATATGAATTGTATCAAGCCGGCAAATGATACAAATTCAAGAGAGAGCTTATAATTGCATCATCGAGGGGAATGGGCTTAAAGCCTACATGTAACAAATGACTTCTAATGGGAGTCATTCGTTATGTGCAATCTTGTGTATAAACTGCAATAAAACAAACTGAGAAGAAGAGATATGCCAACTCAATTATACGAAACCAAAGTCGAGGCAAGGATTATATCCTCTAGCCTTAAGACAGATTCACCCCGCACTGGTGCTTACGGACTATCGATGTTTTTCTCCCAGGATACAACGACTATCTTCTCGATGTAGTAGCACTCCAAACTTCGAGAAATGACGAACCAAACTTAAAGTGATGAACTCTCTTTGAACACAAACTAAATTGATGATTTTAGAATACAGTAGAATGATATTAGGTTACTGATTGATCTCTATCTCTAAGTATGTGTAGGGTATTTATAGAAATTACTAGTACCTCTTGATGAAGAGTCATGATGCTTCAAATACCTCTTCAATGAAGGATCATGATGCTTCAAGGATTTCTCAAGGGATGCGTCTTATGAATTCAAATTGAATTCCAGAAGGGTTGTTTCCCTTCACGCACGCATGGTTTTAGGTTACTTACCGTTTCAAATTTGAAACTATCTTAACCTAACTAACAGGCCAAACTAAGCTCATGCCCAACCCAAAATCCAATACGGTACTAGTTAGTGATTTTCCCATTCATATATAAAAATTGGGTACAATTTTCCAACAAACATCAGTCCAATTGGTGGTACATAGGTCTACATGCTTATTATATACTCCCTCCGTTCCTAAATAATAGGCAGGTTTCCTAATTGGAAAAGTCAAATGTTACTTTAGTTTTATGGGACCACTTTTCTCTTAACTTCTTTTGATGACAAGTGTCATGTGGACTATTTCACTTTACTTCTTTTGCTGACAAGTGTCATGGGAACCCTTTCACTTCACTGGTTTTATTGACAAGTGTCATAAGGACCACTTTCAATGATTAGTTCTCTTAATTTCCTTAATTTTCTCTAAAAACAAAACTAGCCTATTAATTAGGAACAGAGTGAGTATATTTGTTCAAGAAATTCCTTGGATCATTCAGATTCTGTTCGACTGGTAGTAATGCATTCACTCTACACAAATTCGACTGACTTCAATTAGATGCTATGGATTTACCATTTTGTATTGATTAGTCCAACCAAAGCCCAATTTCCCAATTTAGTTCAACAAATAAATTTTTTTACTGTGATGCAACATAGTGACTAAGACTTGAGTAAGTCAGCTGAAAATGAAGTCTCTATTAACAGGAAAAAATCAACCAAAATTGAAAGCTATATAACATCATGATCAACAATAATAGGGGATACAAGTGGACATAGAAAAATCCAACATGTACATGTAATCTCTCAATTCTTTGAGCAAGTTTTCTAGCATATAGGTTTTTTATTTTCTCAGCCCTACAACTCATTGAACTTTGAATCTTCATTGTCGTTCTCTTGCTTAAATCATAGAGCCATCAATGGAAATAAGTGGAGCATTAACCCCTTTTTATAACCTAACCTTAACTCCACATTTTAACTCGACCAGGAAGGTTAAACTGGTAAAATACATCACTCAGCGGGTTGGACCAAGTCCGCAACACTCACATGGTTGATAGTGTGTCACTCTAATAATCTACAACAGTGACATTATTGCAAGATAAGGTTTTTTTCTCTTACCATAGCGAGTCCTAAATATTTCATCGTATCATATACTTTGCGGTCCTAAAGAACCGTTTTTTGGGGACTACTCAAAAATGGTGGGGGACTACTCTCCATTTTTTTGGGTGGATATTAGAAGTAATGATTAGTCACCCCTTATCTAAGTTTTTTTCAATACCAAACTTGCCCTTGGTAATTAAATTAGTTAGTGTAGTGATTTATTAGTGTTAGTATACTTCAAATTTAGTTAATGTTGCTTGAATTGGCAAAATCTTTCGAAAAAATGAAAAGTTTATAAACTGATTTCGACCATGGAAATAGAGTTCGGCTAGGACATCTGAAGAACAGGTAGCCGAACTCATCTGCAAGTGTAGTTCGGCTAATGGTTCTGAAAACACAGGTAGCCGAACTCAGCTTTAATGGAGTTTTTGCTTTCAGAAAAAGTTCGGCTAGGAAAAAAAAGTTGCGACGTAACCGAACCACATGTTCGGCTGGGAAAGAAAAAAAATCGACGAAACCGAACTCAATATATAGGTTTTCATAGAAAAGTTCGGTTAGGAGAAAAAAATTGCTACGTGACCGAACTAAAAGTTCGGCTGGGAGAAAAAGGAAAAAAGTTGCGACGTAACCGTAGTTCGGTTGGGAATTTTTTTTTACGAGGTAATCGAACTTTTCTATGAAAGAAAAAACTCCATTAAAGCTGAGTTCGGCTAGTTCGACAAACTGTTTCACATAATTCTTAGCCGAACTTCTCTCTGCAACTTCCATTTTCAACTCATTTTGATGATTATTTCTCATTTTTTCAACCAAAAACGAATGACAATTAATGGGTTTGTTATAATTTTGATTTTGATTTTGTTTTGTTTTGTTAATGATTTAAATTAAGTTATATATAGAGGTGGTTGTGGTGGTGGTGAGCGGCGGTGGTGATGGGAGGAGGTGGTTATATATATATAGGTGGTGGTGATGGGAGGAGGTGGTTAAATATGTATAAGTTAAGGGTAAGTTAGTCATTTCCACACTTTAGGACATCCCATATAATTATAGGGTAGATATTTTATCACTTAGTAGTCCCCACCATTTTTAAGTAGTCCCAACAAACGGTTCGTCCAAAAGATACCAGCAACATGAACATTTACTGTATAGAATCCAGTTGGGCTTGTAAAGATCACGTTTGTTGCACTGGGATTTATTTTACTAAACTTTGTTTCACGTCAATTGATTATTAATATAAATGGCTCTCCCTGGTCCCGATGCACACCATCTTCATCTTAATAGCTAGCTGAGAAACACGGTATTGTTTGGTATAGCTAAGGTTATCCGGGGACTATGTTTATAGGTAGCTAAGAAGTTTAGGATTAGTTAGGCCGCTAATAACCGATTAGGTTATGAATCTGGCCTTTAATTATCTTTGCAATATGTTGGGAAGTCTGGAATGAAAGAAATCGAAGAGCTATGAAAAATAAACTCCCAAAAAATGAAGACACAATGATAATAAATGTAAAAGCATCAATCTACAAATGGGGTGCAGTGGGCAATTGGTTTTGGGGCACTTCTTTTAGAGATTTAGTATCTCATTGGAAAGCTGTAATAGACACAATTTAAAGCTTGTATCTTTCTCAAATTGGGTCTTTAGAACTTATTACATTTTCATTTATACATTTTAACCTTTTACCTTAAAAAAAACAAAAAAAAAAACTGATTAGGTTAAGGTTAGATATTAATGTGCCGAGGCATAATCTTTGCCGTCCAACTTAGAGAAGATCTTCACCGTCTTTCGTCCATGATAGATACCGCATTTTCTTAGAACATTGATTTGGCACTAGAGAGAGCAGCTTGTGGGCTTTCCTCCGAGAAAATATTTGTCACGCTACAGGCTGGTGTGGCACCATCTTAGACTTTTGTATGTAGTACCAGTAGACGTGTGACATTGACTGCTTGAGTTGTGAGTCTTGTGATTGATAAACCCTAGTTAGCAATTCGGCGAATGATTCGCGAATTATTCGCGAATCCGTCCGAATCCGTTGCATTCGGCCGAATTATCCAAAGACCGAACAGGTTACGCGCATTATATGGGGTTTCCGAATTATTCGCGACTAATTCGGATTCGGGTATGATTCGGCGAATCAATTCGGGCTGGTGACTAGGCGATTCAGACAGGTGACTCGGCGATTCGAACCCATTTAAGTGTTTTTTTGAGAGTTATTAAAAAGAAATTGGTGGTGGGGATTGAACCCATGAGCTCTAACTTGCTAATTAAGGCTCAAACCATTGAGCTATTTGATTGTTTTTGTCTATTCCTAATGTATTATCTATATAATACAATAAAATTGGTTTAAATCATTCTTTCAACTCCATACAACCTTAAAAATATACTTTTTATTAATTTTATGTAACCCGAATTTTCCGTACCGAACTTATATTTCTAAAACGAATTATAGACGTACGTATCCGTTCCGAACTACACTCCGAACAACGAACCGTTGACCGACTTTTTGACCGAATCCGACCTATCCAAATCCGTAAAATTCCCGAACGTATGCCGTCCCGAACTCCTCTCCGTACCCCGTATTGCTAACTAGGTGATAAACTCCGTTCTCAAGAAAGATGTACAGGTTTGACTATGATTTAGACCCTTTTTTGTTATTTTTCTATCCAGCCTAACAACAAAAATAAATAAACAATTTGCCTCTAGTAACGCTTCAAAAAATAAAAAAATTGTCTGTTATAGTACACGTTTGAATTATGCACCCTCTTTTTTATTTCACCCTTTTCATAATCAATCACTACTATAGTACACTAGGTGTTTCGCCCGTGCGTTGCACGGGCTTGATTTTAGATTTCTTGGATATCAAGTGCTCTTTGTTGAACTATATTTAGACTGCTTTACTCCTTGATTCTTAAATTGGTTGGCAGGGTCCTTCTGCCAATTGTTGTACAATTGATCTTTGTACAGTGAATTAGGAGTACCATGAATTAGGAGTACCCAAAAAATAGTGAACACAACAGTCTCTGTGTTGTGCTTCGGTTTCGGTTTCCTCGTAAAATATAATGGATCATCAAATAAATTCATGGACTTAAGTTCAAATGGAAAGCAATAATGTTACACATAATTAAAGTAAATTAAGTATGATTTTGCTTAACAAATTCTACTCTACTTGTCACTTCTATAAAATATGGGAATTACTTTCATCTTTCAAGGATGCGGCATAAAAGAATCTGGAAAGTAAGTAAGATTCAACATCTTCACGGAGAAGGATCTACAAACTATAAATTTCGTTGAGTAGTATATAATTTAGAAGTAAATTAAATTCCTACTGGAACTCAATCCCATCTCAAATCACCGTAGTTTGACATTTTTGTGTATGGTTCTAATCGTAGCTTCTTCATCTTCACACGCTCCACCTCAAGTATATTGATCCGAAAACCTGTCATCTCACAACCTCCGCCTAGTTCTTCTAAGACAGTCTCTTTAACTCATTGACTCTGAAACATTATGTCCCGGTTGTTTATTGAGTTCATGTCCATAACCTCTCAATCTTGTTCCACATAAAATATCATAAGAGTAATGGAGAATGTCAACTTACTCAGTTCCTAACATACAAATAATTGGTCGTATCGTTTTTCTTTTTCCAACTGATATTGGGTTAGTATTGTTGCATCTAATCATAGATGCTTCAAAAAGAAGTAAATATTATATGTAGAAACACTAACCCAATTCATTTAGGTTTCGTAATTATTGTTGCGTCAGAAGCCACCACTCCATCTGCGTTCGCCATTTTTGCTTTTTAGTATATGTTGGCTGCCTATGGAGTTTACATGAACCAAATTTTCAACCAAATAAATTAATTCAGAAGAAATCATTTGTTGTTTATAATTATGTACTTTAAAAAAAAAAAAAAAAAAAAACACGTGAACATTTCGGTATAATAAATAGTGTATATTCTCTGGACATCTCCAAGGATGATCAACTGGGAATTAGGCTAAACAAACCCAAATAGAGAGTTTATTATATGATAAGAACATGAATCACAAACTACATAAATAAAATGCGATAAACCAAACACTCAATTTACCAATTTAAAATACAATAAAGTTTTTTACTATAAAAGAGAGCTCGATAAGAAGATATACCTTGCGAAGAGGGATGCCACTAATACTGGTTCCTGCCTGGTTCCTTCCCACCATTGTATCATTTCTTTGGCAAGCTCAAATTGAGCTTGTTCACTCAATTTCTAAAAATAGTTACGTTAAAATAAACATTGACCCTTAAATGCTCATGAACAGCCCAATACCGGCAAGAGTAGTCACAATAGATAAACAAATCAAACCATATTCGTCGACATAATTGAGAGCATCTACCCTGTAGAAATGTAACGTTACTGTTCATTGTGAGTCCATCTAAAAGATTCATTTCTCGTAAGAACTATCTTTAGTAAGCTACTTAATGAAAAATATAATACTATTTCCACTTAACAAATCATGTCATCTAACACATACCACATACGAAAACTAATTCACCAAATAAGAAGAGACATCACACAACCCATAGAAAGAACACTAATCTTGTCAAGTTCTTACATACAAAAAAATATACTATGGATAAAAAAGAAATATGTTAAAGCATGAATAAAAAAATTAAAAAAAATCAATATATGCCTGTTCGATGAAGTTTATCTGTCATTAATAAAAAAACTCCATCTCAAATGTCTCTTTATACCTGTTAGTAAAACAGGAATTTCCAAATATAGTGCGGTTGGCAACTCAGAAAATTCACGGATATTTTGATATGCTAGAGCTAGCAACAGTGACAAAGGAAAATGACACCACAACTGCGAAATAACTCCGAGATATTCATATAATACCACAGATTATCGCGAAATTAAAGAGTAAATCTTACTGGAAAGTGTTCCTCGCTCATTTGATCATCTTCTTCTATTTCCTTAAGAACTTCTCCTAATATCCAATGAAGTAATCATCTGCGCTTCTCTCTTATAACACTCTTCTACTTCCATCTCTTTACAATTTTGTGCTTCCCTCTCTCTCTCGCAATGCTGTTTCTTATACTACAATTGTGTCAGAGTACTTTGCAACATCAAACATTCCGTTAGCATTATTCAGACTCTCCACAAACTGTATTCATATTTTCTCACCTAACAAAAGAAACAACATACATTCAATCAAAGTTAAAACATATATAATTAATAGCGTCAAGTAATTGCAAGCAGTACCAATTTGGTGTACGCCATAACATCAATAGCTTTCTATATTATGGGTAGATGCAAATAATTTCAGTTCATCCGCATACCGAAGTTTATGTTTCTTGTAGATGTATATCAATACATCAGATTCGATAGAAAAATAGGCATTCATGTTCTGACTAAGTTCAAACATTCACCCTCAAAATTGAACGTCCATAATGGAATCTGGTCACTATAAAAATATCAAGTACCTTTAATAACTGGAAAAAGTTAAGTAGAATATAAGCCACTCGCAACCTTTACCTGGCATATTCCATTGGTCTCCATGCTCTTATTTCCCCTTCCACACATCATTGAAGACAACCTATAAGATAAAACGAAAACAGGAGCAGATAATCTATCATGAGAAGATAAATTATATAATGAAACAGCATAAACAACAATAATCAAAGCACGTTACAATGACCATGGTTGAGATTTGAGAACAACATATCCCCTGTGAACATGGGAAACATGAACAAACGCGGCCGAAAAACCTCATCTATTTTATGGTGGTGGGTCACAGTTAAAACTCAATGAATACAAAGGGATTCTCCCAACTAAATTTAAGGAACCTCAAAATTAAGGCTTTTGTACAGTGATTAGCACCAACTGTAGAATTTTACTGGGGAGTTATATACATCAATATGAGAGAGGAAGATTCGAATTAGATCGATTCATTTTCCAGGGATACTGGGAATATACGACAGAAAGAAGAAGAGTTTCTCTGCCTGTCGAGATTACTTGTTAGATCTAGTTACTCATTGTTCATAATAGAATCTATGGCGATGGCATCGAAAGGAGGAGAATAGAAATAGGGTAGGGGTTAACCGGTTAAGTAGGTTTAATTATAAAAGGCACCAAATATGTATAGTGAAACATAATACAATCATATCATACTTATAGAATGCTCAAACAACACCGTCCAGAAACCAATACCGTTGAAACAATTATACCCCCGTATAAGCATCGGGAAGCTCCTTTTTCCCTACGCATGTTCCTGAAAATAAAACAAAGAAGAAAGCTAAAAAGATTACAAATCATGTTTGGATGTTGTTTGAAAAACCAAAGAAGGAGAATAGGGAGAAGAAAAGAGGTAGCAAAAGTTTATTTGTTAAAACGAAGGAAATAGACATAGGGAATTCGGCAGCATAATGGGAGGTTAGGGTTTTACTTTCGAGCTCACAAATAAGGGTATCGGTTTGGTTGTGCCAGTAGGTTTGGAGGATAGATTTGATATCTGGATATTACCGAAAACATCTCAAAACGCTCAATTCCTATTGGTCGAGGGCCAGGAGCTCTAGAATCCAAGCTTTTGGCCTAACTTTCAATGTGAGGCCAGCAATTTCCACTCAAATTATATATACAATAGTTAGCAACCAGAAACAAATTAATATTATAAACTATGTTCATGGGGTAAATAATTGCTGCTTGATACTCCCTCCGTCTCTAAAATAATTTACACACCAACCTGCCTATCTTTTAGAGACGAAGGGAGTATTTATTTATTTTTTTATAATATTTAATCCCATGATCCCAGAATGTACATAACTCCTTCAGCTTTTCCCCACTTGCATCAGCACCGTTGAAACAGAGCACCATATGATAATACGTAGTCTTCATGTGCGCCGACTGATCAATCACATTTTGTATAGAGTCAGCTGGCTACAAGCCTGCCCAAACACCACTCTCCACACGTACCGATCAACTCTGGCTAGGACAATCCCAACCCACGTCGAAGATTTTCGGCTCATGGATCTCTGTTAAGGATCGAGCAAGAGAGAGGAGAACATAAACGCGGAAGCACAAAACGATTACATTGATAATAATTTTGGTGTCTCTTTCTCATTAATTCTTCAAGATAATTATACAATCCCAAGACTTGATTCTCAAGACAATTCCTGATATAACCCTCACAACTTAAGTGCATATCTCCTAAATATGGACTCTCATATATTATTTCCTATTACCCTCCTTCAAGATGGAGCATGTAGATCCCTAATGCCCATCTTGAACAAAAGAAATTTAAACTTAGCTTTCCCTAACAATTTTTTTTTATGGACGTTTCTGCCAATTTCGGTTCTCATCAAAGTTTAAGGACGTTTCAGTCCCATCTTCATAGTTTTAGGACATTTCGGTCCCATCTTCGTAGTTTAAGGACATTATGGTCCCAATAAAAATTTAGGGATATTACGGTCTTCTTCGTAATTTAGGGACATTTCGTTCCTCTTTGAAAGTTTAAGGACAGTCCTCTTCGTAGTTTAAGTACGTTTCGGTCCTCTTTGGAAGTTTAGGGACATTTCGGTCCTCTCTTCCAATTAATCACTGTCAACAACCAACAGCATAACCTCTCGACTCCATTTTCAATAATCAATCACCACCATGAACCACGAGCAGCTACTCATCTTCATTTCTTATCTCAACTTCAAGCCACCGATTTCAACAACTAAGTCATATAACCATAAAAGACAAAACCCTAATTAAGTCCTTCCAAATCTATCAGGAACATCACATCCTCGTTCTTCTACAACTGTATCAACCACCATTCCCTGTCATGTAACTGTTGATCCTCATATTAATGGAAGAAATACTTCTTTCCTTCATCCGGTATTTCACCTCCATCAACTTCATGCTAACCTTGTTCGTATTCTTCATGCTCGTTCCTTCTTTATCTCAGTCTCTAAAACAAACCCTTAATCAGTCACGATCTGTACCAACTTTTCCTTCAACAGCCAAACGAACAAACCCACACGAACGGAGGGGATGCATCACACTTCTTATCCAGAACCCATCTGTGCAATATAATCTTCTTTATTCCCTAAATATGGACTCTCATATATTATTTCCTATTAATCTCCCAACATCATCAAAAACCCTATCCTGCTTCACCCTTTGGCACTTTTAAGCAGCTGGCTCTAACTCTAACGTCTACAAAAACAAGGGTATATTTATTAAATACCCCTAGTTTTGACACCCAATAAATATACCCTTATACAATAATATAAATACCCATATCATTTAAATACCTTATCCCTTAAAAAACAGATTACCTTAATACCCTAACTTACAATATTATTTTCCATTTAAAAATCTTATCCATTAAAAAAAAAATTTATTTTACATCCATCAACAGCACCGCAGCCACCACCACTCCGCCACCACCACTCCGCCGCCGCCACCACCACTCCGCCGCCGCCACCACCACTCCGCCGCCACCACCACCACTCCGCCGCCACCACCACTCCGCCGCCGCCACCATCACTCCGCCGCCACCACCACCACTCCGCCACCACCAATAATATTCCACCACCGTCACACACCACCACCACTGTTGTTGCCGCCGCCGCATCGCCTCCGCCACCTGAAGTTGATCAAAAAAATCAAAAGTTCAAAAATATTTGCCAAATTTGGTTGTTGATTCCATTTTTTCATTGTTGATACACAAACATTGGTTGTTGACTCCCTAAAACTAAGGTCAATTTCTATTGTTGATACACAAATATTTGTTGTTGATTCCATTTTTCTATTGTTGATACACAAACATTGGTTGTTGACTCCCTAAACTAAGGTCAATTTCTATTGTTGATACACAAATATTTGTTGTGACTCCTTACACTAAGATCAATTTCTATTGTTGATACACAAATATTGGTTGTTGATTCCATTTTTCTATTGTCATTAGTACAAAACAAAGATAGGATAAGTTAGCCTGTGTTAGTGGTGGTCAGGATTTGTCATGTAAGAGATAAATTAAGGGCTGTGGTTCTCCTGGCCACCCCTACAACTCGCACGCATGGCATTAATTCCAATATTATGAATGAAAAATGAATACTCAAGTATGGATTTTCAAAAATTATAACGAGGAGGTTCGAACTCATGACCTATTGTGTCATAAGAGTGGCCTCTAACTAGTGTTCCACCTTGGTTGGAATTAATAGAAAAGATAAATCAACGGTGGTGGTTTGTTCAACTTAAATATCATAATTTTTTATTAATTAGTGTTTCACTAATTGCACATAATAAATAACCTAAATAATCTATTCATTATAAAGTGTTTTATTAATATGTGTTTCACTAATTGCTCATAATAAATGACTAATCATTTTTTAATTATAAAGGTTTTCTTAATTAATTATAATATGTATTTCTATTAATAAGTAATTTGATAAATAATATCAATAGACATTTTTGGCGCCAATGAGTATTAGAAGAGGTGGAGGCCGAAAGATTAGTGGTGGTTAAGGGCTATAAGAACAATTATATTTATTTTTGTTCTTTTATCATAAAATGGGATACGAAGTCCATTTTTCACATGTATCCAACTTGCCAAGAGTTTTTTCTCCCTCTTTCCTCAAAATCCTGGCTTCGCCCCTGGTTTGTGGTGGAAGAAGTAGTGACGGTGAGTGCTAGTGAGTAGTGATGGACAATATTAGTTTTATGTTGTCGTTACAACATCGATAACATCGTAGTGTGGAAGATGTGGTTGGTTGTTTTTAACACTTTTGATAAAGGAAGGTACCGTTTATTTCCGGGATGATATCATACAAGATAATATTTTCATGATCGTAGTTGGATCACCCAAATTGTACCCCTGTTATCTTTGGTACTATATCGTATAAATCATGATTTTTTAATGTTAAAATAAAATTGATTGCAATACAAAAAAGAATATATACACGGAAAAAAAATAATGAAACCAATCAATTGACGACATTTTTTTCAATCTAAACCTCGTACATGGCATTTGTGATTGAAAATTAGAATTGCGTCCAACAACCTACATGGTGGCAATGGTGGAGTCAAAAAATGACATTGGGGAGGCCTACTTTAAAAAAAAAAAAAAAAAACATGTAAACTTTGGTGGACTAAACCATAAATATATATGGACAGAGTACTATTTATAAAATAAACTAAAAAATTCATGTAGTTATTAAAAATTTAAGGGGTTAGAGCCAGGTTAGTCAACCCTTGGCTCTGCCACTAGGTGGTGGTGGATAAAAAAATGGATTCAATGGTTTTATGATGGTGGCGGGTATTGGTGAACAAAAACATATTATGCTAATTTTGTAATGCCACAAAATATGTAACGTTATATTATAAAGTATAAAACGTGGTTGATCATTCTAATGTTAAAACATTGTCATATGATGGGTGTTGAAAAATTACACGAAAATCATGTCACATTGGAGAGTTTGTATCATCTGTTCGATGCAAAAAAATATTATTCTTTGCCTATTTGGAGGATCGAGAACATGACCATGATAAATGAGTCAGCTGGAGCGAAATAGGAGCATGGGGAGACTTTTATGGACGATATTGATTAGTTGATTTCACTGAGATGAGTGCTGCTGACGACATATTTCCAAAAAATATTTAAACTTCCATGTTCATGTAGAGCATTATCTCATTATAAGCAATGAACCTAAATAAAAAATTGTCTGGAAGTTAAGATTATATTTCTTTCGTTTGAGCAAATCTCCGGCGGTAAAATATTAAAGGAAAAAAACAAGAAAAAAAAAGAGAGGAATATCCCGACTATTTTTATGACAAACCCATATAAAATCATAAGGAGTTGATAAGTATTAGGGACACAAATTATACGATATATTAAAAATGAACCAACATCATGGCCCGTGCCGTTACGGCATGGGTTAAGGGCTAGTTGATACACAAAACATTGGTTGTTGACTCCCTAAACTAAGGTCAACTTCTATTGTTGATACACAAACATTTGTTGTTGACTCCTTACACTAAGATCAATTTTTATTCTTGACACACAAATATTGGTTGTTGATTACCATTTCTATTGTTGATACACAAACAAGAACCAAATAAAGACTTAAAACAAATAAGAACCAAACAATAACAAGAGTTTATGATTCACAATTTCAAATAACTACTGTATTCATGATAATTCCAACAGAAATGTGTCAATAGTCAATTAAAACATACCAAGAGCAAGTCACCTTCTCTAAAAGATACCTCCAAACTTGTTGGCCTTTACAAAGACGATGAAACCAATCAGTAACGTTTACTAGTCACTAAAAAATAGACTTCTATAAGTTTATCTACAAAATCAAACGTTTTATGATAAGAGAACTAACCCACAATGGTCATGCTGTCATCACCCTTCAACCAGAGTACACAGGTACACACCTAAATCATATCACCCCTAGACCACTAACAACAAAACAAAATATTGTTCTACATGCAATTTTTTGAAGTAACTACACAGTATCATAAATTATTTGGTAGTCAAAATGAAACCATAAATCTCGAAATTTAAATGTTCTAACTAAACCATAGAGTTCAAAATGCAAATTCACACTCAAATCCGCTAACAATAACATAAATATAGGGCTTGGATTACAAAACCTTAAGTTCCAAATTGGTTTTCTATGTATCCAATTAAGAACTATTAAGAATCATAATTAACATTTATTTACCATAAAATTATGAAATGAAAAGAACCATATGAGTCTTCTCATGTCCATCACATGCTAGCTACATATATCCACTCCATTAAGTGCACTAACCATACTCAGATTAAATAGTTCAACACTTCCCCGTCTCTAGTACCTAGTCTCCAGTACCTAATCCATACTAGTACTGATCACCTCCACCATATCTAGTATATGCTCTTTGCTTTTACAAATCACAACCACCACCCTTTCCAATACCTTAACCGTACCGCAACAAAATGTTAATAACCACCACCACCAACAATACAATAACTGAAATTTAAGCTTATACACAACAAATGTCACCCACCACCACCACCACCGGCAGCAGCAGCACCACCACCACCTTATCAAAACAATTTTGACAACTTTATTAGAAACCTAAAATAGACAACACACAAACATCATCCATACATATTTCCATCAAACTGTGCTTCATTGAAATTTAAGCTACAAAAAATAGAAATTTTATTTATAAATTAAATCAAACAACCAACAACATTTTTTATATAAATTTCAATCAAACTACAATAGTAAAACAACAAATATAGGTTGAATAAGAACATATTCAAAAACATCAAAAAAGAAAGGTTAAATATCAACAACACATCCCAAAATAAAAATATTAAAAACCTCAAAGTTGAATCATACCTGAACCATATAATTTGTTGAATCATAGAAATCAAACTGAATGACCACAAATCCTCAAAAATTGAAATCAAAATTGTATACCACCAAATTGATGAACATACGAACTGAATCGGTCTTGATCTTCGATGAATCTAACATGCACTCTCTTCATCTTCAATTCAAAATTACCAAAATCGAATCCAAAGAAATCAGATCTCTAGATCTATATTAATCTGATTTCAAAACTCAATTTTCAAACTGCAAAGAAGAAGATGAAGTCTCATACTTGTAGTGGCAGACGTGACGGAGGTGGTGGTACTAATTGTGGTGGAGGCGATCACGATGGTAGTGGTGGTGAGAGCGACGGAGATTGTCGTGGTGATTTGATAGAGCGATGGAAATGTTGTCTTGGTTATTAGAAATAAAGAAAAAGGGAAGTTAGATAGAAAGGTTAAATAAGGAAATATACGAATTATGTTTTTATTAAAAATCTCAATTATATTATTAGGGGTATTTATAAAGGCCTATAAGGGTAATCATGAAGACCCACTAAAAGGGAGGGTATTTATTTAATTCCCACCAAAAACAAAGTACAAACACCAACACTGCACAATCACGTAGTGGGTACTATTTGAGGTTATGGTTTCTACGGCAGCACTGAAAGACGTTTAACGACTGCCTTTGCGACGACATTCATGATTATACGTTGTTATATATATTATATTAAAGGCCTTAAAACGATGTTGCCATGGAATAGCAAAAGCGCGGTCATGATAGCGGCTGATTTAGTTTTAGCGAAAGTACGGTCGTTAAAAACGTTTGTAGAACACTAACGTGCGTATTCAAATAAATAGAAGAAGAAAAAAAAGGAGAAAATTGCGTCCCTCACATATACACGTACAGTAAAACCAACATCAACCAATTAACACATGATAATAAACTAGAAATTTAACGAAATTGATTAAGAAATCAGGAGATTAATTATATTCGTAATAAAGTAATTTCAATAAAGTAATTGTTGACATATAATGTAGAAAGAAAAGAAAACAAAAATGAGTTAGTTTCGTAAAGGCTTAATTAAGAAACCTATTATAGGGGCTCCAATAAAAGAGTTTTGAGGGCTTCTAAGGATTCAAATATCCTACAATAAAGATAAGGGGACCTAATTCGTAAGAAAAATACTAAAATACCCTTAATCTATTAAATATTGAAACCTAAAACTAATTTGTTTTCATTTCCCTCCTTTTAACTCTTCCATTTTCTTCTTCCCCATCACCTCCATCGCCTATTTCTTCGATTAATCATCAATTCTCAAAATAATTCATTATCGGTTAACACCACTTAATCCACCCGCAGTGACTTTAATAAGGTAAAAATAAAAAAAACTCATCTTATTTGATTAGTTTTTATGCATGGATAGGTCGGAATCGAGCGAATTAGGTTCTTGAAAAAACAGTTTCAGAACTATTTACGTACGCACTATCTACGGTGGGGTTTCCCAACCGTACGCGCAACCTACGGTTGGGAAACCAAACCGTAGACACTGCGTACGGTTGGGAAACCCAACCGTAAGTCATCAACGGTGTGGAGTTAAGAACTCCAAACCGTATATTCTGGGTTCAAAAATCCTACGGTTTGAATAAATCATACTTCCATACCGTAACTTGTACGTACGGTTGAGAAGCATGAAATTTTCCCAACCGTAGGTTAGTTTATAGTTCGAATTTGGGGTTTTCAAAAGCAAAAATAAATGACGAGTTTTCTTAGTTTTTTCTTTTTGTGATCGTCTTCTTCATCGCGACGGAGAATAAGAAGAGAGAAAGAAGAAGAATAAGATATTTTTATGATCCTCATCTTCATCATGATTTATGAATGTAAAGAGAAAGAGAAGATAATAAATTTAGTTTTTTGTATATGATCATCATCTTCATCATGATTTACGAATGAAAAGAGAAGGAGAAGGTAATAAATTTAATTTTATAATTCATGGAGGGTAATTTTGCCACTACAAAAAATAGTTGGATTTGGGATTTTGTTGATTACTATTTCATAACCCGATTTTGTCATCTTGTGAGCCCTCAAAACCCAATGGTTAGATCCCCTACAATAGGTTTCTTAATTAACACCAATGGCCGCAATCACACGGAGGTATAGTGAAATTTAGTAAAAATTGAAGCACCTACCTAATCAATATTTGATCACATAAAGACTATATATGTCAAGTTTACATATACCTCTATATACGTTAAAGATTCAAAGTAAACATTATTAACGGTCATCTGGTTAATTAGGAATGGGATTAGCAGCACGCAATTTGGAAGACCAATTATATGTATTTACTTATATCTTGTGTTCCAAGAAAGTGTTTGTCGCAATAAATGGGTTACTGGGTTGGGGCAGCACTATTCTCGGCTTTCTAAGTGGTAGACGCCTGACACGGACTGCATTTTTCATCGACCTTGCTACATATCCCCCAACCCTTTTCACCATTCTCTTCCACCACTAGGTGGCTTCATCCAGGCCATAGATTGCATCCATTTTGATCCCCATGGAGAAGCAGGGGGTCCCATTATAATTGAATTGCACCAATACCTGCACGACACATAAGCGGTGGAAAGGAGTGGGGGAAGGGGCTGGTGGACATATAGCATTTTCGATTTTGCATTCTCAAGAAGAGAGATGTCCAGGGTCTGACTCTGTTCTCCCTTTCACGACTATCGAGTTAACAACAACCAAATAATATATACTGTATTATTTAGAAAAAGTTTTAGTATAAGTAGTGATACAGCTTCTCTTCCGATCAAAGAAAAAGTTTTAGTAGAACTAGTTTGTATGTAGTAATGATGAAAGTCTGAAGTGATGCGCATGCACACACTCTCTCTTTTCACTCATTAATCACTCCTGTCAATTTAGTAATTACCTTAAAAAATTTATAGTATTACTATAGAAAAATGACAGTTCCTTCCTCACTTTTAGTGATCCTTCATCCATCCCATGATCCTAGTATGCTTACATGTCCCAATACTAATTAATAAGACCAGTATCTTTCATACGTATCAGAGAATAACAGTGGATGTACTAGTCATGTATTTGACTCTTTGGTTAAAACGAGATTCAAATTGGAAATGAAAACTAAAACATTAATACATACATATATATATATATATATATATATCTAACAAGGAGATACATCGTACATAAACAAAGAGATTTGCAACATAAACCACCCATATGCAAAATGTTAATCCCTCACCAAAATATAATCACGAGTTGCTTCCAAAAATGAAAATGAAACTTCCAATAACTTAACTTCAATACTAATAATTAATAATAACTTAACCTAACCTTGTATTACTCTCCTTAAGCTTCTTTCCTTCATCAGATCATTTAGTACTTCCTCCACTAATTCCTTCAAATGGATGACCCTAATCCATACTCACTTCTATCAGTTTGAGATAGCACACTGTTGTAATAACTTAATAATTAAATACTAATTAAACTTCCCTGCTAATAATTAAGAATAACTTAACCTTGTACTACTCTCCTTAAAGCTTCTTTCTCTCATTGCAGACCATCTAATACTTCCTCCGTGCTTCTGAATGACCCTGATCTCATTAATCCTAGTGCATGTTTTAGGATATACACTTCATCTCTCAGCTTAAGGAGCTCCTCTTCTTCGGGGACTTTTAGTGTTAACATGCAGGTCACACAGAAGACAAGTATCAATACATCAATACATATATGTGTGATGAGGATAACCAGATCTGTCCTGCTAGTGACTGAAACAGCAAAAACATCAAAGATGCAACAGATGATAACCAGACGGTGAAAAATAGTAGTTTCCAACATTAAAGTTCAGCTTCTCAAAACTCATCATGGCCGCCATCAGAAACAGGACGGATAAGGAGCACCATGATATACATCTGGATTTAACAACATCTTGATGACTTTCAGCATCAAACCTCAAGTTGAAACCAGCAAATATCATTCCTCCTAATATCACCACCATTACACAAGCATCCTTTGAAGTTTTGAGAAGTACTTTCACCCAAGGCTTGCGAGTTTCATAGTTGATCTTCGCAGAAACATACTGGATTAGTGAACCGTACACCAATGGAGAACACATGAAGAACATTCCTGTGAAACCTCCTACAAAGACAAAAGGAGCACGATAGAGCATCCTTATCTCACTTTCAGCATGACGACCAGGATGTGTTGGTACAGCAGCAATAACACTAAACCCAAAGAAAGTAAACACACCCAAGATATTGAGGAAGAGACTGATTTTAGTAAGAATGATAACAGACTTCTTCTCCAAAGCTAAACTTCTCTTTTCCTCTCCATTAGTACTGGTAGGCTGAGAAACCTACAATATTATAAACCGCAAGTGCACGGTGTCTACAATGTAAAACAGGGCAAATACGGGTCGATCCCACAGAGAAATGGAGTGGCTTAAGTTGATCTAAGGCTTTGCTAAACTAATTTCCAAGAAGTGACAGAGTTGTTTTGATGTTGGTGTCGATACGACTGAAGTGTTGGAGTTGTGACTCTAAACTAAGGTATACAATAGATTGTAAAGCACTAGGGTGGTTAATTCCACCACCTGATCTTATGCTAAGGCAACTCAGCTGAAGATGTGTTCTTGTAACTACCCAAGGAAGATTCTAATGGTTGATGTATCAACTAATCATACTAATCCCCCCTAGTATCAAGTGTCTTTTTACAGCACAATTGATCACAAGATCCTTGGTTAACTAGCTAAACATCATTCCTGTCTTGTTAAGCACATATCCCCTTCCATGGCAGTCTCTAATGGATAATTGCTTAACTTCTCTCTCTAGTTCTCCCCTAGTATTGGTTTGTCTTCTTACAAGATGCAGACCAATCACGAGAGAAGTTGATCAATTAGCTAACAATACTTCTATCTCAATCAAGCACAGCAACAATACAACATGAAGATGAATTACTCAACATATTATCAGGGGTTTCAACAACACCCTAGTTAAGAAACTTAGAACATAATTAAATGAGTTTAAACACAAAACTAAACTAAATTGGTGCACTGGCTAGTCCAGGCATGAGTTCTAACATACACAGCCTCACCCTATTTATACATGCAAACCCTAATTCTCTCCTAATACTCTAATTCGAAAATGAAAGTACACCCACTCACCCAAAACCTCTGAAATGTGCTCTCCTCAGTCAATTCGTCTCAACAACTCCATTGATTGATTGTAACCCTAACCCTAGTTCTTCCTATCTCGGACTTAGCTTCTAGGGAAGAAGCTATGAGTGAGATAGAGAGCAAGTAGGGGGAGAAGGTGAAGCATGCGCTATCAAAAGTGCGGTTGTTGGGGTGTCGGGGAGATGGATGTGGTGGTGATGGCTCTGGTATGGGTGAAGGAGGTGGAGAGAATGGGTTTTCTCTGAACTGGTCGGGAGAGGAAGAAATAGAAGAGAAGAGAGGATGGGTCGATGGAGGAAGATATAGGTGGCTGCGGTGTGAAGCGGGAGTAGCGAGATTTGATGGGAGGGATGCAGCGAGCGTTGGATGCAGCTGGGCGAGATCGCACGGCTCAGGAAAGAACGGACTAGGATCCGGGTTATGGGACGAGTCTTGGCTAGCTCAAGCCCATATCTTGTAGATGGGTTGCTTCTTGTTGGGTTGCAACTGATGCGCGCGCGGGCTTTGGCTTTTTGTTTCATAGACGTTCGTCTCCAATTTTCTGCTCTTTTGGCTCCTCAATTTCTCCGAGCTTTATTTATTACCTAAAAACACAAAATTAATTAGTAAAAATATTTATTCTTGAAAACAGGGAAAACACAGAATTTGGGATAATATCTGATTTCTGAGCACAAAAGATGAGTTAAATGCCAATAAATAGATGTAGAAATATGCAATATTTGGCACTCATCAAGTACTCTCTGTTTCTATTTCAAGTGCTTGGAATTGGTTTTGAGCCATGGTTAAAAGTGGTATAGCTGGTTGTGATTAGGAATCTTTTTTTTTTTTTTATTTGAGTTGGATTGCGTTACGGGGAAATATTTCAGGAATTTAGGTTTAGAAGAGTAGAGAGGTAGATCTGCTTGTTCATATAGGTCTGAAACCCTAATTTCATTACCAAACTGAACACTCTAGAAACAACTAGAAATCAGAACATCATGTCTTCATCCGCGAAATGATGTTTTTGACGAATCCCGAAACTCCTATCGGAGGGTTACCAAAATTTCAAAAGAGTTACCAAATTCATACACAAATGAAAAAATTCCAACCATTGGATCGAATGTAAATTTTAAATTTCATCATATTACAAGGGGCGGATTTAGAGTCACAATGGTTAGAGCCCCTATAATAGGTTTCTTAATTAACACCAATGGCCGCAATCACAAGGAGGTATAGTGAAATTTAGTAAAAATTGAAGCACCTACCTAATCAATATTTGATCACATGAAGACTATATATGTCAAGTTTACATATACCTCTATATACGTTAAAGATTCAAAGTAAACATTATTAACGGTCATCTGGTTAATTAGGAATGGATTAGCAGCACGCAATTTGGAAGACCAATTATAAGTATTTACTTATATCTTGTGTTCCAAGAAAGTGTTTGTCGCAATAAATAGGTTACTGGGTTGGGGCAGCACTATTCTCGGCTTTCTGAGTGGTAGACGCTACGACACCAACCATCGTGCATTTTGCATTCTCAAGAAGAGAGATGTCCAGGGTCTGACTCTGTTCTCCCTTTCACGACTATCGAGTTAACAACAACCAAATAATATATATTGTATTATTTAGAAAAAGTTTTGGTATAAGTAGTGATACAGCTTCTCTTCCGATCAAAGAAAAAGTTTTAGTATAACTATTTTGTCTGTAGTAATGATGAAAGTCTGAAGTGATGCACATGCACCCACTCTCCCTTTTCACTCATTACTCACTCCTGTCAATTTAGTAATTACCTTACAAAAATTATAGTATTACTATAGAAAAATGACAGTTCCTTCCTTACTTTTAGTGATCCTTCATCCATCCCATGATCCCAGTATGCTTACATGTCCCAATACTAATTAATAAGACCGATATCTTTCATACGTATCAGAGAATATCAGTGGGTGTACTAGTCATGTATTTGACTCTTTGGTTAAAATGAGATTCAAATTGGAAATGAAAACTAAAAACTAAAAACATATATATATATATAACAAGGAGATACATCGTACATAAACAAAGAGATTTGCAACATAAACCACCCATATGCAAAATGTTAACCCCTCAGCAAAATATAATCACGAGCTGCTTCCCAAAATGAAAATGAAACTTCCAATAACTTAACTTCAATGCTAATAATTAATAATAACTTAACCTAACCTTGTATTACTCTCCTTAAGCTTCTTTCCTTCATCAGATCATTTAGTACTTCCTCCACTAATTCCTTCAAATGGATGACCCTAATCCATACTCACTTCTATCAGTTTGAGATAGCACACTGTTGTAATAACTTAATAATTAAATACTAATTAAACTTCACTGCTAATAATTAATAATAACTTAACCTTGTACTACTCTCCTTAAAGCTTCTTTCTCTCATTGCAGACCATCTAGTACATCCTCCGTGCTTCTGAATTACCCTGATCTCATTAATCCTAGTGCATGTTTTAGGATATCCACTTCATCTCTCAGCTTAACGAGCTCCTCTTCTTCGGTGAATTTTAGTGTTAACATGCAGGTCACACAGAAGACAAGTATCAATACATCAACACATATATGTGTGATGAGGATAACCAGATCTGTCATGCTAGTGACTGAAACAGCAAAAACATCAAAGATGCAACAGATGATAACTAGACGGTTCAAATAGTAGTTTCCAACATTAAAGTTCAGCTTCTCAAAACTCATCATGGCCGCCATCAGAAACAAGACGGATAAGGAGCACCATGATATACATCTGGATTTAACAGCATCTTGATGACTTTCAAAGATCAAACCTCAAGTTGAAACCAAAGAAATATCATTCCTCCTAATATCACCACCATTACACAAGCATCCTTTGAAGTTTTGAGAAGTACTTTCACCCAAGGCTTGCGAGTTTCATAGTTGATCTTTGCAGAAACATACTGGATTAGTGAACCGTACACCAATGGAGAACACATGAAGAACATTCCTGTGCAACCTCCTACAAAGACAAAAGGAGCACGATAGAGCATCCTTATCTCACTTTCAGCATGACGACCAGGATGTGTTGGTACAGCAGCAATAACACTAAACCCAAAGAAAGTAAACACACCCAAGATATTGAGGAAGTGACTGATTTTAGTAAGAATGATAGCAGATTTCTTCTCCAAAGCTAAACTTCTCTTTTCCCCTCCATTAGTACTCTCTGTTTCTATTTCAAGTGCTTGGAATTGGTTTTGAGCCATGGTTAAAAGTGGTATAGCTGGTTGTGATTAGGGTTCTGTTTTTTTTTTTTTTTGAGTTGGATTGCGTTACGGCGGAAATATTTCAGGAATTTGGGTTTAGAAGAGTAGAGAGGTAGATCTGCTTGTTTATATATGTCTGAAACCCTAATTTCATTACCAAACCGAACACTCTAGAAAAACTAGAAATCGAAACATCGTGTCTTCATCCAGCGAAATGATGTTTTTGACGAATCCCGAAACTCCTATCGGAGGGTTACCAAAATTTCAAAAGAGTTACCAAATTCATACACAAATGAAAAAATTCCAACCATTGGATCGAATGTAAATTTTAAATTTCATCCTATTACAATGGGCGGATTTAGAGTCACAATGGTTAGAGCCCCTATAATAGGTTTCTTAATTAACACCAATGGCCGCAATCACACGGAGGTATAGTGAAATTTAGTAAAAATTGAAGCACCTACCTAATCAATATTTGATCACATGAAAACTATATATGTCAAGTTTACCTATTCCTCTATATACGTTAAAGATTCAAAGTAAACATTATTAACGGTCATCTGGTTAATTAGGAATGGGATTAGCAGCACGCAATTTGGAAGACCAATTATAAGTATTTACTTATATCTTGTGTTCCAAGAAAGTGTTTGTCGCAATAAATAGGTTACTGGGTTGGGGCATCACTATTCTCGGCTTTCTGAGTGGTAGACGCCTGACACGGACTGCATTTTGCATTATCAAGAAGAGATATGTCCAGGGTCTGACTCTGTTCTCCCTTTCACGACTATCGAGTTAACAACAACCAAATAATATATACTGTATTATTTAGAAAAAGTTTTAGTACAAGTAGTGATACATCTTCTCTTCCGATCAAATAAAAAGTTTTAGTATAACTAGTTTGTCTGTAGTAATGATGAAAGTCTGAAGTGATGCACATGCACCAACTCTCTCTTTTCACTCATTAATCACTCCTGTCAATTTAGTAATTACCTTAAAAAATTTATAGTATTACTATAGAAAAATGACAGTTCCTTCCTCACTTTTAGTGATCCTTCATCCATCCCATGATCCCAGTATGCTTACATGCCAATACTAATTAATAAGACCAGTATCTTTCATACGTATCAGAGAATATCAGTGGATGTACTAGTCATGTATTTGACTCTTTGGTTAAAACGAGATTCAAATTGGAAATGAAAACTAAAAACATAATATATATATATATATATATATCATATAACAAGGAGATACATCGTACATAAACAAAGAGATTTGCAACATAAACCACCCATATGCAAAATGTTAACCCCTCAACAAAATATAATCACGAGCTGCTTCCCAAAATGAAAATGAAACTTCCAATAACTTAACTTCAATGCTAATAATTAATAATAACTTAACCTAACCTTGTATTACTCTCCTTAAGCTTCTTTCCTTCATCAGATCATTTAGTACTTCCTCCACTAATTCCTTCAAATGGATGACCCTAATCCATACTCACTTCTATCAGTTTGAAGTGACCAAACACGAGCAGCACTCGTTGTAATCCCGTAACATACCCATGCAAACCCGTGCTCCTCTATTTCCTCCTCGCGAGTTATCTATCCAAATTTACACGACTAATCGACCCATACCAACCCTGTTAGGCTCTAACAAGTCATCCTAATGAAAATCAGCCATTGAATCTCCTTCTAACGCGTCCAAAAATCCGACCCAAAATCTGCCAGTTGCGTTTTCTATTTTTCCCGCCAAAAGCTTATTTTCAAATGGATAAGATGGGTGCGATGGATAATAGGCTATATATAGCCGTGGGTGCCCCTTAGCAAAAGTGAGGGTCCGTATAGCAATTGTCCTTCGGGAGTCCAAAAAGCACTTTTCGAGCAACTTTTTCCGCATAAGTGTAATTCTCCAATAACACCTAAACAAACATAAAAACACCAAAATTAGTACAAAAATCGAGACTAACAATACGAAACATTGAGGACAAATTAGACACATAAATGCGTCTATCAAATACCCCCAAACTTATTATTTGCTAGTCCTCGAGCAAATTTATTCTAGAAAATAAAAATCATTTGAACCCCTAGGTGGCCCTAGTGGCGGAGTGTTGTCTCCTGAGGGTTTACCGGAGGTGTACCCACAAAACCTTTACTCCACCACGGCTATCTACGCGAGAACCTTGGAAGGCACTAAAGAATCTCCTTGGTTGGCATACTTATTGACTACGGGAGGAAGTACCCGATGCGAAATTCCAATTCTTTGTACACGAGTTTGCACTCAAGCATACTAAAATTCATATAAAGTGACAGAGCTCTACTCAGATAGTTTCTAGACATCATAAACCGGAGTCAACCAATCACATGGAAAGATTACGAAGATGGATGTAGAGAAAAACATAGATGTTGACTAAGGTGAACCTATCCTAATGGACTGAGATACAGGTCTGGACTAATATCAACACACTGGCATATACAAGGGAACCAGTGGTCGATAATCCTAACTCTAGGTCAACTCAGCTGGCATATACAAGGGTACCAGTGATCGACTTTATTGTATTTATTCTGGTTGGTCTAGTGGTCTGGTCTCAATTTTTTTTTTTTTTTGTATCTCAGTCACTCTATTTCACCCTAGCAATGGTAAAAAGAAAAAGAAAAAGAAGTGATCAGGATTCTTTCGATGTTTCCATCACGAGGATATGGCGAAACTACCATGTTTTCTTTTCTAACACCTGAGCTCTGTGCTTTTATGAATAGACTCTTCTAGATGTTTCCATCTAATCAGATTGGTTCCTCAACTCCTACAACCAAGATGTTCCCATCCACTTAGATTAGTTAGTGCCAACCTTAATAAGCATAAATTTGTAGTCTCTGGAGTTTTTTATTGCAACTAAAAAGTTTCTCCCATACCCCCAAACTTAAATCTAACATTGTCCTCAATGTTCTAAAGATGAAATTAAAAGCATGAACAATGAGAAACTATTACCATTTGAAGAAAAAGAGTTAAGGAAAGATATTACCGTGTTGCATGAGCATGGGTTACCTCCCAAGAAGTGCTAAGTTTAAAGTCTTCAGCCAGACATTGGAAATGATTAGTCACCTCGAAGAATCATATAGCAACAATCGGAATAACTGCGGGTCATCTGGATCAAAAAGTGCGACCTACAAGAAGAGGAGACTCAACAGATCGGAAGATATCTAACACACCCTTATCTATTTTTTTGTTTAAGACAACTACATCTAGTTGTGGTTCGGGTTCAGGCTCTATAAAAGGGTCTGGATAAAAAGTTTTCATAGGTTGCGTTCATCATAAGTTAGATCCGAATGTTCAGGTTCTAGAGTCTGGAAAAACTCAAATAAAAACTTAGAAGCACATAATAATAATCTGAATAATTGAGGATCCTCTAAGTCAATCAGTTTTGACTTACACAGCTGACCACAATAAGATTGGTGGTCTTCCTTAAGCAAATGTGTCGACCCTAATCTTCTAAAGTAATTAGGTTTAGTCTCAAAACTTAATAACTGACACATTTGTAACTCATATGTTCCCACAATTGAAAGAAAAGTTTTTGGTGGGAAAACAAAGTCAATTTTGGTATCATAGCCTGGATTAACCACATCAACCGGAGGATGGGTTTCTAACAACCGAACTTCTTTACTGGACATTATTAGGTTCGGAGAGCTAGCATGAAGGTAATCTGGCACAATGGTTGAGGCATATATATCAAGTCCCAAGTGAGGGATCTCTGTAAGAGCTACAGGTAAGGCACAAGGAGAATGATAATCACCCCCAAACTTAGAATTTTAGGTGTCTCTAGATAGACTAGCTACAATTTCCCTAATTTCTAGATCATAAAAATCCTGAAAATGGTCAATTGCTTCATGTAGATTATACTCAGGTGATGCATCCTCACTCATATTTAAAAGCTCTACGAGTTCATCTTCTTCGTCTAAGACTATTGTTTTTAAATCATTAGACTCTAAAATAATATTCTCAGGATAAACCCGTTCCTCTAAACCATTGTCGACTTCGTAAACAGGAAATACTACATCGTCTAAAACAGTATCTCTAGTCAAATCCTCGTCCTTTTGAATAGGTGAATAATTGTTAAAATTATTAGGATCTGAACCAGAAATAACCCTATTATTATAAAGCTCAATTGGAGTAGCAAATTCCTGATCACTATGCCTATTTATTTCAAATTCTTCATCAACACTATCCTCATCATAATCATAACATGAAAATGGTTGAACATTATCTAAAGTATTGCTTTCAATTCTAACCTCGTCATCTTGATTATGTAAATAGAAATTTTCCTCATTTTCATGGGTAATTTTTGAAGCAATGTATTGGCAATTCAAAGTAATTCGAGCAATTCTTTCTTCCGTCCCTAACTCTAACCTACGTGTTGACTCAGCAAACTCACGTGTTGACTCTGTTAACTTATGCATTGACTCAAGTATCTTACGCGCCTTATCTAGAGAGGAGGAATTATAGGAATTTGCTCGTATGACCGGTATTCATGTGAATAGTAATTGGGCTCACCATGGTATGAGCCATAATCTTCAAAAGGTTGGCGTTCCCAACCACTATTCACACTCTGGTCATAAAAAGAGTGATGTCCATAATGTTTAGTTGGATAATCATATTCATTGTGATGGCTATTATAATACCAGTTTGACATCCTAACTGCAAGGGAATTCTACACAAACACAAACAAGGCTGACTCGACCACAACAAACCTACTGATTTCTAGCAAACAAAAAGCATGATGGCTCCACTTAGATTGTTTCTAGACCATATTCTAATCCTTCGAAAGGGAATTCGTTACAATCTGAGCAAACCCCTCTGGAATCAATCCGAGTTTAAGTAAGTTGAATAGAGGTGAGGGAAGCTGCGTGGAGATTTGATACCCAAGGCCTCACCGCATTACAAGGCGGCGCAGTCACGCATTCAACTCACAGAAACCATCATGAACTTCGAAGTATGCTTAAAGAGTAACCAATATTTTTCGAATGACTTTCCTATTAAGCTCGTTACCCTATTGGTCTCGTTCTAGTCGGTATTTTAAGCTTAGGTTCGCGTTTGGTTTTGTTTTCCTAAGGCGGGCAAGAAGAGAACAAGATGAAATCCGAACTCTTATCTTGTATGGCCATCCTTGCCCTTTACTAGGAAATTAAAGCGACCGATTCGGTTCTCGACATATATTCACACGAAATCATCCAAAGAAACCCGCTGACAGGGGATTCGCGGGTGTTTAGAATTCTTACCTCCCGTTCCAGACGGGGGATGAACCGTTGAAGTCGACTCGGGCCACCGACTCCTATGTCAGTGTACGAACCCGAGGGGCCGAGACGATATCGTAATCGTCGTCCTTCCCTGGTGCGATTTATATTTAAATAACCCTTCCTTAGGGTTTTAAAAAAAAATAATGTCCAAAAGTCCAAAAATAAAAATAAAAATTACAAAAATAATTACCTAATTACAATTTCTAAAAAAAAAAAAAAAAAAAAAAAATTACACTATATACAAAATTTTCTTCTTCACTCCGTTTGGATCTCTCTTTTCTTTCCTATTTTGGCTTTGCTTTTCTTTTCAGCACTTTCTCTTTTTCTTTCGCTCCACTCCAAATCTGAAAGCAAACAGAAATACCAAAACGCGTAAAAAAGAACAAAAATAATAGAAAAAAAAATTAATAATAAAACCTAAAAACAAATCTATACACAAGTCCGCGTCGGCGGCGCCAAAAATTGATGGTATTTTTCAATGATGTTGTAGTAAAAGGGGTTGTCGTTCACTCGGACTAGACGAGATTGATTTTAAGAATTAATAAAAGAAAAATATATACAAATATTATCACAGGATGAAGAGATGTGCTGGGACTCAGGATTCGGCCAAACTCATAACAAAAGGTTCAAATATTAATTATTTTAACAATTATCGCTCAACAAATAAAAACATGGACTCTTATTTTTGCCAAGATAGATTCTCAAAAGATTGGTTGTAAATCATAAGCATGATGTATCAAAACAATTAAGCTAAGCATACATCATCAAATTAAATGACAACCAATTAATTCAAATCATATTTCAATTAAAATTAATGCAAAAGTCTTAAAAAAGAATTAAATGATTTTACCCATGTATGAAATTCGTCTTCCTCCGTCGTCCCAGTAATGGGGTCTAGCTCACCATGTTGGAAACACGCTCAAAATATGATTTTATTGCTCAAAGGTTCTTACAAATGATGAAAAGGAGAGATATCAAATAAACCAGGAATTTGCAACGCATGAGAAGCGTTACAAACCACTCACATAACGATTAATACGATAAATGGTAAATGTCACTGTCACTGTTTCTTTAAGGCTGCCTCCAATCTACGACCCACATACGCGAGTCGTTAACACTGTTGAAGAACGACGGTCTTTGGCCGTCTGTTCTTCGTGTTCTTCAGTTCTGCAGCAGCAGAAACTTCTCTCTGCAACTTGATTTTCTCTTCTCTGTGATGTTCCAAACTCGCCCCAAACTCTCCACGACTGCTCTTATCGACCCCAAAAACCTATTTAAACACCTTTGGAGCAAGAATAACTCCTCATTAATCCAAGAAATCCTCCCATTACTCGGCAGCAAAAATATTATTCTCGGGATATATTATTTCCATTTTTTGCTTCTACACGGCTTCTGATGCTGTCAATAAGTGCTGAATCTTCCTTACTTAACTCCTACACGCTTTTGAAGTGACCAAACACGAGCAGCACTCGTTGTAATCCCGTAACATACCCATGCAAACCCGTGCTCCTCTGTTTCCTCCTCGCGAGTTATTTAGCCAAATTTAGACGACGAATCGACCCATACCAACCCTGTTAGGCTCTAACAAGTCATCCTAATGAAAATCAGCCATTGAATCTCCTTCTAACGCGTCCAAAAATCCGACCCAAAATCTGCCAGATGCGTTTTCTATTTTTCCCGCCAAAAGCTTATTTTCAAATGGAGAAGATGGGTGCGATGGATAATAGGCTATATATCGCCGTGGGTGCCCCTTAACAAAAGTGAGGGTCCGTACAGCAATTGTCCTTCGGGAGTCCAAAAAGCACTTTTCGGGCAACTTTTTCCGCATAAGTGTAATTCTCCAATAACACCTAAACAAACATAAAAACACCAAAATTAATACAAAAATAGAGACTAACAATACGAAACATTGAGGACAAATTAGACACATAAATGCGTCTATCAACACTGTTGTAATAACTTAATAATTAAATACTAATTAAACTTCACTGCTAATAATTAATAATAACTTAAACTTGTACTACTCTCCTTAAAGCTTCTTTCTCTCATTGCAGACCATCTAGTACTTCCTCCGTGCTTCTGAATGACCCTGATCTCATTAATCCTAGTGCATGTTTTAGGATATCCACTTCATCTCTCAGCTTAACGAGCTCCTCTTCTTCGGTGACTTTTAGTGTTAACATGCAGGTCACACAGAAGACAAGTATCAATACATCAACACATATATGTGTGATGAGGATAACCAGATCTGTCCAACTAGTGACTGAAACAGTAAAAACATCAAAGATGCAACAGATGATAACTAGACGGTTAAAATAGTAGTTTCCAACATTAAAGTTCAGCTTCTCAAAACTCATCATGGCCGCCATCAGAAACAGGACGGATAAGGAGCACCATGATATACATCTGGATTTAACAAACATCTTGATGACTTTCAAGATCAAACCTCAAGTTGAAACCAAAAATATCATTCCTCCTAATATCACCACCATTACACAAGCATCCTTTGAAGTTTTGAGAAGTACTTTCACCCAAGGCTTGCGAGTTTCATAGTTGATCTTCGCAGAAACATACTGGATTAGTGAACCGTACACCAATGGAGAACACATGAAGAACATTCCTGTGCAACCTCCTACAAAGACAAAAGGAGCACGATAGAGCATCCTTATCTCACTTTCAGCATGACGACCAGGATGTGTTGGTACAGCAGCAATAACACTAAACCCAAAGAAAGTAAACACACCCAAGATATTGAGGAAGAGACTGATTTTAGTAAGAATGATAGCGTGATCTTCTCCAATGCTAAACTTCTCTTTTCCTCTCCATTAGTACTCTCTGTTTCTATTTCAAGTGCTTGGAATTGGTTTTGAGCCATGGTTAAAAGTGGTATAGCTGGTTGTGATTAGGGTTCTGTTTTTTTTTTTTTTGAGTTGGATTGCGTTACGGCGGAAATATTTCGGAATTTAGGTTTAGAAGAGTAGAGAGGTAGATCTGCTTGTTTATATAGGTCTGAAACCCTAATTTCATTACCAAACCGAACACTCTAGAAACAACTAGAAATCAGAACATCGTGTCTTCATCCGCGAAATGATGTTTTTGACGAATTCCGAAACTCCTATCGGAGGGTTACCAAAATTTCAAAAGAGTTACCAAATTCATACACAAATGAAAAAATTCCAACCATTGGATCGAATGTAAATTTTAAATTTCATCCTATTACAAGGGGCGGATTTAGAGTCACAATGGTTAGAGCCCCTATAATAGGTTTCTTAATTAACATCAATGGCCGCAATCACACGGAGGTATAGTGAAATTTAGTAAAAATTGAAGCACCTACCTAATCAATATTTGATCACATGAAGACTATATATGTCAAGTTTACATATACCTCTATATACGTTAAAGATTCAAAGTAAACATTATTAACGTTCATCTGGTTAATTAGAAATGGGATTAGCAGCACGCAATTTGGAAGACCAATTATAAGTATTTACTTATATCTTGTGTTCCAAGAAAGTGTTTGTCGCAATAAATAGGTTACTGGGTTGGGGCAAAGACTATTCTCGCTTTACGATTGGTAGACGCCTGACACGGACTACATTTTGCATTCTCAAGAAGAGAGATGTCCAGGGTCTGACTCTGTTCTCCCTTTCACGACTATCGAGTTAACAACAACCAAATAATATATACTGTATTATTTAGATAAAGTTTTAGTATAAGTAGTGATACAGCTTCTCTTAGATCAAAGAAAAAGTTTTAGTATAACTAGTTTGTCCAGTAGTAATGATGAAAGTCTCAAGTGATGCACATGCACCCACTCTCTTTTTCACTCATTAATCACTCCTGTCAATTTAGTAATTACCTTAAAAAATTTATAGTATTACTATAGAAAAATGACAGTTCCTTCCTTACTTTTAGTGATCCTTCATCCATCCCATGATCCCAAAGATGCTTACATGTCCCAATACTAATTAATAAGACCGAAGATCATCATACGTATCAGAGAATATCCGTGGATGTACTAGTCATGTATTTGACTCTTTGGTTAAAACGAGATTCAAATTGGAAATGAAAACTAAAAACATAATACATATATATATATATCATATAACAAGGAGATACATCGTACATAAACAAAGAGATTTGCAACATAAACCACCCATATGCAAAATGTTAACCCCTCAACAAAATATAATCACGAGCTGCTTCCCAAAATGAAAATGAAACTTCCAATAACTTAACTTCAATGCTAATAATTAATAATAACTTAACCTAACCTTGTATTACTCTCCTTAAGCTTCTTTCCTTCATCAGATCATTTAGTACTTCCTCCACTAATTCCTTCAAATGGATGACCCTAATCCATACTCACTTCTATCAGTTTGAGATAGCACACTGTTGTAATAACTTAGTAATTAAATACTAATTAAACTTCACTGCTAATAATTAATAATAACTTAACCTTGTACTACTCTCCTTATAGCTTATTTCTCTCATTGCAGACCATCTAGTACTTCCTCCGTGCTTCTGAATGACCCTGATCTCATTAATCCTAGTGCATGTTTTCGGATATCCACTTCATCTCTCAGCTTAACGAGCTCCTCTTCTTCGGTGAATTTTAGTGTTAACATGCAGGTCACACAGAAGACAAGTATCAATACATCAACACATATATGTGTGATGAGGATAACCAGATCTGTCCTGCTAGTGACTGAAACAGCAAAAACATCAAAGATGCAACAGATGATAACCAGATGGTTAAAATAGTAGTTTCCAACATTAAAGTTCAGCTTCTCAAAACTCATCATGGCCGCCATCAGAAACAGGACGGATAAGGAGCACCATGATATACATCTGGATTTAACAGCATCTTGATGACTTTCAGCATCAAACCTCAAGTTGAAACCAGCAAATATCATTCCTCCTAATATCACCACCATTACACAAGCATCCTTTGAAGTTTTGAGAAGTACTTTCACCCAAGGCTTGCGAGTTTCATAGTTGATCTTCGCAGAAACATACTGGATTAGTGAACCGTACACCAATGGAGAACACATGAAGAACATTCCTGTGCAACCTCCTACAAAGACAAAAGGAGCACGATAGAGCATCCTTATCTCACTTTCAGCATGACGACCCGGGATGTGTTGGTACAGCAGCAATAACACTAAACCCAAAGAAAGTAAACACACCCAAGATATTGAGGAAGAGACTGATTTTAGTAAGAATGATAGCAGACTTCTTCTCCAAAGCTAAACTTCTCTTTTCCTCTCCATTAGTACTCTCTGTTTCTATTTCAAGTGCTTGGAATTGGTTTTGAGCCATGGTTAAAAGTGGTATAGTTTGGTTGTGATTAGGGTTCTTTTTTTTTTTTTTGAGTTGGATTGCGTTACGGCGGAAATATTTCAGAATTTAGGTTTAGAAGAGTAGAGAGGTAGATCTGCTTGTTTATATAGGTCTGAAACCCTAATTTCATTACCAAACCGAACACTCTAGAAACAACTAGAAATCAGAACATCGTGTCTTCATCCGCGAAATGATGTTTTTGACGAATTCCGAAACTCCTATCGGAGGGTTACCAAATTTCAAAAGAGTTACCAAATTCATACACAAATGAAAAAATTCCAACCATTGGATCGAATGTAAATTTTAAATTTCATCCTATTACAAGGGGCGGATTTAGAGTCACAATGGTTAGAGCCCTTATAATAGGTTTCTTAATTAACATCAATGGCCGCAATCACACGGAGGTATAGTGAAATTTAGTAAAAATTGAAGCACCTACCTAATCAATATTTGATCACATGAAGACTATATATGTCAAGTTTACATATACCTCTATATACGTTAAAGATTCAAAGTAAACATTATTAACGTTCATCTGGTTAATTAGAAATGGGATTAGCAGCACGCAATTTGGAAGACCAATTATAAGTATTTACTTATATCTTGTGTTCCAAGAAAGTGTTTGTCGCAATAAATAGGTTACTGGGTTGGGGCAGCACTATTCTCGGCTTTCTGATTGGTAGACGCCTGACACGGACTACATTTTGCATTCTCAAGAAGAGAGATGTCCAGGGTCTGACTCTGTTCTCCCTTTCACGACTATCGAGTTAACAACAACCAAATAATATATACTGTATTATTTAGATAAAGTTTTAGTATAAGTAGTGATACTGACTTCTCTTAGATCAAAGAAAAAGTTTTAGTATAACTAGTTTGTCTGTAGTAATGATGAAAGTCTGAAGTGATGCACATGCACCCACTCTCTCTTTTCACTCATTAATCACTCCTGTCAATTTAGTAATTACCTTAAAAAATTTATAGTATTACTATAGAAAAATGACAGTTCCTTCCTTACTTTTAGTGATCCTTCATCCATCCCATGATCCCAGTATGCTTACATGTCCCAATACTAATTAATAAGACCAGTATCTGTCATACGTATCAGAGAATATCCGTGGATGTACTAGTCATGTATTTGACTCTTTGGTTAAAACGAGATTCAAATTGGAAATGAAAACTAAAAACATAATACATATATATATATATATATATATATATATATATATATAACAAGGAGATACATCGTACATAAACAAAGAGATTTGCAACATAAACCACCCATATGCAAAATGTTAACCCCTCAACAAAATATAATCACGAGCTGCTTCCCAAAATGAAAATGAAACTTCCAATAACTTAACTTCAATGCTAATAATTAATAATAACTTAACCTAACCTTGTATTACTCTCCTTAAGCTTCTTTCCTTCATCAGATCATTTAGTACTTCCTCCACTAATTCCT